>OY755171.1:21104627-21152449 GCA_963576735.1 Bedellia somnulentella | reverse complement strand
CAGTGTTTTGCGTAAAGCAAATTTCAACGCTGAGTTGGATCCCATTATCATTGCTGTGCATTCAAGAACATTACACACAAAATTGGTGTTGTAATGTTCTTTTGTTTTTGTAATGTATGTGATTATGCTGTTATGGTTTGTGTGTCTTAGTTGTGGAAATAAATGTTTTATCTATCTATCTATCTATCTATCTATTTCAACCCCTTAGTTCCATAAAATATATGATAAGAATCATGAAACTAACCATTTTGTACCTAGTTTCTATGTTCGAGTTATTATGTTCGTATAAGTACGGATAGTAACTATTGATTTTCGGATCTTTAATCACGTGGGTTTTATAATAGTTGTTTCAATTGTTATGTTTTTGTGCGAAAGTCTTAGAAAATACTAAGTACAAATAGTAGTTTGGCACTGCGGGGCGGAAGCCCGGTGGGTGCTGCCCCCTACACTGACCGTTGGTGATGGTGGGTGAGTTTGTAACATAGATTGCTCGGGAATATGGGGATTGTCCGAGATTAATACATTTTGCGAGATACATGTTGCGATAGTTCTTGCTATTATTCCAAGCTAACACAACAACCTTATTTTTACAAAAAGCTTGTGTCCCTTGAGTTTTGATCCCGGGTCTCTTGAATGTTCATAGAGGTTAGATTTATCGCTACGCCACAGAGACGCTAACTTTGATCGCAAATTTTGAATACCCTTTATTTTCTAATAGTCTTACTATTGACAAACAATTAAATTTACTCCGGCTCCCGCTGTATAATCCCGCATTTTTATACCCTACCGATGTCGAGCGCCAAAATCCACAATTCAATTAAATTTATAAGTACTAAAAAAAAACGAAAAATAGTGAATAAAGATAAAACAGCAAGTAAATAAATGGTTGCCGTGTAGTGCCGGCTTAGAATGTCGCTACCCCTTTCTACCCACGGGTGTCGTAAGAGGCGACTAAGGGTATTGGGGCTTTTTATTGGATTTTTGGGCGATGCGGTTGGAGACCCATCACCAAAAACCTTTATTCTTACCATCTTTTCCCCACTCAACTTCCAAAAGTCGCTGAGGAATTAATAATTCCTTAGCTCTGGTTACCCAAATTAAAGAAATGGGTCGAAAAGTGCACCGAATAATTGAATGAGCTACAGGTGACGCAAGATGTCATTCCACTTCTAACGTATCTTAAAAAAAACCGATACCATGACGGTTTAAAAAACACCCAGCGCCAGCTATTGCATACCTCAAGAACTACGTCAATACTCATACCAATTAGTAATTCGTTTATTTATAGCTTTTTCAGGATAAGTAGATGTGAAAAACCGTTTAGAAGATAAAACAAATTTTCCGTCATTCTAAATTTACATGTTTATATTCGTTTGCAATATATGACCTTGTTTTATACGACACACAGCGCCATCTCCAATCCATCCAGCAATATTTAAACAATATTTTAGTTTTCCCTCGGGAATATCATTTTTTTCGGGATAAAAAGTACTCTATTATTTAATCTAGACTTCTAACTATACGTCTGCAAAATTTCAAAGCAATCGGTTCAGTAGTTACGGCGTGAAAGCGGCACAAATAAACAAACAAACAAACTCACTTTCCGATTTATAATATTAGTATGGATTACTTATATAAAATAATAAATAGTATATTAATAGTATAATTAAAAGTATAATAATAAATAGTATTATTAATATAAAAATAATAAATTTACACGCCGCAAGGTAGAACAAGATGAACTATTTAAAAAAAACCTACCACCTTATTTAACTCTTGTTTCTCGTAAATAAACGCTTTTTATTTTATTTTTTATTTTAATATGGTCTTCAAACTGGTTCTCTTTTATAACCTCCTTAACAACCTTATTTTGGCTAGTTACCCCGCTTTTATTACATGTGTATTAGAAAAAAATATATAGAGATACGTAGTATCAGTTTTATAAATGATTTAAGATTAATACTCATAAATAAAAGATGTTATTAAAGGAAAGAAAAATTTCGACACTGGCGGGGTTCGAACCCCGCCAGTGTCGAAATTTTTCTTTCCTTTAATAACATCTTTTATTTATGAGTAATAATCCCCACATGAGGAATTCATGTCAAAAATCATTAAATTATGTGATAGTTAGGCTTTTCCAACATTTGCATTCTATCTGAAAAGGTAGACAAGTGGCCGTCCGAATTAGTTATAATTCGGAGGTAGGAAACGCAAACACTACTTGAACGTGTAAAAAAGAAACAAAGGATAGAGAAATTTCGCGCTGGATGCCAACTGACACTGTAGCTCAGTTGGCAGAGCGACGGGGGCGTATACCCGAAGGTCGCGGGTTCGAACCCCGCCAGTGTCGAAATTTTTCTTTCCTTTAATAACATCTTTTATTTATGAGTAATAATCCCCACATGAGGAATTCATGTCAAAAATCATTAAATTAAGATTAATATTTGATATTATTCACTAGTACCCTCGAAGAGGTCTTCAAAAAGTTGGCAGTTTTTTGGCAAAACAGGGGCATTGCCGTCGGCGACCGAAGGCTGAAAAACCTTCGGTTCGCCGACGACATTGTACTGTTTGCATCATCTCCATCGGAACTCGAGAAAATGCTTCAAGAACTGAGCACTGCTAGCCTTGAGGTTGGACTGAAGATGAACCGGTCAAAAACCCAACTAATGACCAACGGCGCAAAGCGTAAGGTAAGCGTAAGGGGTCGATGGGCAGGAAATCCTTCGCAAACAGGCAGGACAAAGAAATCGAACGACGCGTTTCGAACGCCTGGAAGAGCTACTGGTCCATGAAGAAGCTGATGAAGGGTAACTTTCCGTTAACCCTGAAGCGCAAACTTGTCGACATGTGCATCCTGCCAATCCTAACTTACGGCGCTCAAACGTGGTCATTGACCGAACGTCAAAAGTCCAAACTCAAGGTTTGCCAGCGAGCAATGGAGCGCAGTATTCTGGGTGTCAAACGCACAGATCGCATTCGAAACACCACACTGCGCTCAAAAACTGGTATCGCTGATGTAGGAGTTCAGACTGCCAAACTGAAGTGGACCTGGGCCGGACACGTCTGTCGAATGCATCCGGAAAAATGGGCTAAAACAGCCACTGAATGGGTGCCTACAGATGGGCACCGGCGTAGGGGAAGGCCTAGGAGGAGATGGAGGGACGACCTGGACAGGTTTGATCCAGGGTAGTGGTGTACACCTCAAACAGAGATGTGTGGGCTCAAAATTGTGAGGCCTTTGCCCAGCAGTGAGAAGTGAATTAGGCTATAATAATAATAATAATAAAAATAATATATAATAATAAAGAAGTTCTACAGAACTTTGGAGCGTCCCGATGTGGTTTTGACGGGTCAGCGACCGGAAAAAGCCGACGTAGTTGCCTTTTGGCGTGGGCTTTGGTCGCTGCCTGTTGATCACGAAGAGGGCCGATGGTTCGAGGCGGTCGAGGGAGCGTGCGAGCCCATAGCGCCCATGAGCCCCGTCAACATATCCGAGGAGGATGTGGTGGCTGCGATCCGTAAGGCTCCGAACTGGAAAAGTCCGGGGCCGGACGGATTGCACCATTACTGGTTGAAGGGGTTCACGCGCTGTCACGCTACTCTCGCCCGTCAGTTCCAAAGCGCCCTCGAGAGTGGGACGCTACAGAACTTCTTAACTACTGGGGTCACTCATTTAGCTCCAAAGAGCGATGCTACCGCGGATCCATCACAATACCGCCCCATTACTTGTCTTTGTACAATTTACAAGACCTTGACATCCGTTCTGAGCTCCAAGATTACTCAACACATTGTTGATAACAATGTGATCTCTGGAGCTCAGAACGGATGTAGGGGCGGTAGTCGCGGTAGCAAGGAGCTGCTCCTCATCGACGCGGTCGTAGGCCAACTGGTCAAACGCAACCGTCGGAACTTCTCCGCTGGCTGGATAGACTACAGGAAGGCGTTCGATTCGGTACCTCATACATGGCTCATGAGGGTCCTCGAGCTGTACAAAATTGATAGTACAGTTCGACACTTCCTCGGGCAGTGTATGGGGTGCTGGAGAACGATCCTGAGTTTAGACGGTCAGCGGATGACGGACGCGGATGACCAAATTGATATAAGGCGAGGGATTTTCCAGGGCGATTGCCTGAGTCCAGTTTGGTTTTGCTTGGCCCTGAATCCTCTAAGTACACTCTTGGAGAATTCGGGGACAGGCTTTCAGTTTCGGAGAGGCGGACCACGCTTGCCTCATCTCCTTTACATGGATGACCTGAAGCTTTACGCCCCCACGGCTGACAGATTGGCGGAGCTACTGACGATCACTAACGACTTCAGTGGTTCCGTCAAGATGGAGCTCGGGGTCGATAAGTGTGCGGTCATTCATGTTGAGAAGGGGCATGTCGTGCATTCTGATGGTGTCGATGTCGGCACCAATCATTTGAGGGCACTCTCCGAGGCTGAAACATACCGGTATCTGGGCGTGTCACAAACCATCGGTGTGAAGGTGGCAGACGTGAAACAGGGTGTTTGCGAGGAGTTTTATGAACGCCTGAAAAGTGTGCTTAATAGCTACTTGTCAGGCGTTAATAAGATCCGAGCCATTAACTCCTGGGTCATGCCTGTACTGATGTACACATTTGGCGTGCTCAGATGGACTCAGACCGAACTCGACGCTCTGGACAGACGAGTCCGCACGATGATGACCTCTCATCGAATGCATCATCCGAGGTCGTCGGTTATGAGATTGTATGTCCCGCGGAAGTGTGGTGGTCGAGGCCTCTTGAGTGCCAAAACCATACACAACCGCGAGGTATGCAACCTCAGAAACTATTTTTTGACGATGACGGATGATAGTATTCGGGGAGAGGTGGTCGCTAGTGATAAAGGACTGACTCCCTTATCGTTGGCCTCACAGGATTGGCGAACCCCGGAGGTACTTAGCACCCTACTGATCGGGAGTCCGTATGGAAAGAGAAGGAGCTGCACGGGAGGTTTTACAAGGTACTTCACGAACCTTTCGTGGACCGTAAAGCCTCCCTGCATTGGCTGCGTTTCAGGGACCTCTTTGGGGAAACCGAAGGTTTTGTCTGTGCAATACAAGACCAGGTTATCAAGACGCGGAACTATCGGAAATACATCCTAAAGGACGGTACCACAGACATCTGTCGAGCATGTGGCCGTCCCGGAGAGTCACTTAGGCATGTTATTTCCGGTTGTTCGGCTCTTGCTAACACTGAGTACTTGCACAGACACAACCAAGCAGCCAAAATCCTGCATCAGGAGCTCGCTCTGAAATACGGACTCTTGCAACAGAGGCTGCCGTATTACAAGTATCTGCCGGAGCCAATCCTAGAAAACGACCGTGCCAAAATCTATTGGGACCGATCCGTTATCACGGACAGGACTATTCTAGCGAATAAGCCTGATATCGTGGTATGGGATCGGTCGCAGTCGAGGGTATTTCTAGTGGATGTCACTATCCCTCATGACGAGGGTCTCGTGAAAGCCGAAACCGAGAAGCGTCGGAAATATCTCGATCTGGCTCACGAGATCACCGACATGTGGGGTGTGACTTCGACAGAAATAATCCCAATTGTTTTATCCGCGAACGGGTTAATTCCAACCAGCCTCGCGAGCAACTTGAGGCGGTTGGATTTCTGTGGCGTGTCGGTTCCAGCACAAATGCAGAAAGCGGTGCTGCTCGATACGGCTCGGATCGTCCGTCGGTTCTTGAACCTGACTCCCTGACCCCGACCGTCTGTGCTTTTGTCGGGTAGTACCGCCTCTCCCATTTAAAATTTATATTTTCATTTTCGGCCATGGGAGAGGCGAGAAACAAAAATGCTTTTCGAAATAATAATAATAAAAGATTTTATTTGTCTTTAACACATACAACAAAAAACAAATAAAATCTTTTATTATTATTATTATTATTATTAATTGGCAATTCTAGAAAACGACCGTGCCAAAATCTATTGGGACCGATCCGTTATCACGGACAGGACTATTCTAGCGAATAAGCCTGATATCGTGGTGTGGGATCGGTCGCAGTCGAGGGTATTTCTAGTGGATGTCACTATCCCGCATGACGAGGGTCTCGTGAAAGCCGAAACCGAGAAGCGTCGGAAGTATCTCGATCTGGCTCACGAGATCACCGACATGTGGGGTGTGACCTCGACTGAAATTATCCCAATTGTTTTGTCCGCGAACGGGTTAATTCCAACCAGCCTCGCGACCAACTTGAGGCGGTTGGATTTCTGTGGCGTGTCGGTTCCAGCACAAATGCAGAAAGCGGTGCTGCTCGATACGGCTCGGATCGTCCGTCGGTTCTTGAACCTGACTCCCTGACCCCGACCGACTGTGCTTTTGTTGGGGAGTACCGCCTCTCCCATTTAAAATTTATATTTTCATTTTCGGCCATGGGAGAGGCGGGGAACTAAAATTCATGCCTGAAATAATAATAATAATAATCAACAGAAAAAAACAGTTGTGAATCTGCGCTGCAGTTTCAAAGTAATTTTTGATTGTCCTTTTTTTTTTAAAAATGTAGATTTGTATGTAATGCAATATATATAACTTCTGACTCGTAACCTCCAAACCAAGAGGCTAGTCACCTATCCACTCGGCCACGGACGATTTCAAATATAAACGACGATCTAAGCGCGAAAAAATACTCTACACGCGACAACACTCAAGCTAGTAAGCAGAGGACGAAAACGAAAGAAAAGAGGAGTCTGTAACAACACACTATAGGTTAAAAGTATCATTCAGTTACTAACAATATCAAAAGGCTGAAATAAATTACGGCATAAATCAAACCAAATCTTGGGTTATATAGATACGAATGAAAATACATTGATTTGAAATTTAAATTATTAATACTTGAATAAACAAAATAACATTTTTAGTTTATTTCTGAGCGAGATACAACTTATAACCTACAACCGCATTTACTCTTGTGTCTAGTAAATAAACGCTTCTTCTTTATAACAGTTGCTAGCAAAGAGAAGGTCTATGTAAAAGTTGCAAAAGGGTTTTCTTACTTTGGTACTTTGTACCAGTATTGGAAAGATCTTTTTGTTAATTTCAGTAGCAGTAAGGAATTGACTATATTTTAAACACATTGACACACACAAGAATGGATCACACATTACTTAAAATTAGATGTTGTTTTTTATTTTAACGTTATGTTAATCACAAAAAAGTGCTTTAACTATATGCATTGTACAATTACTTGAAATAAATTAACCATGAACATGGAAAATGTTGTTGTTTTATTTATATATAATAATCATCTAATTTTATTAAGTCCTACAGAGGGTCAGGAAAATAAACAGTGCTGATTGGGTCCAATATCAAGTTGTATTATATTTTGGCTCCAACATTTGGTCACTGTGCGACAGCAATCTAGATATCAGAAATATCTTCTTTTATTCTCTTCCAATAAGTATAAGAAATAATGATATAAATACACATTAATGTAAAATTAGTTGAATATAGTCGCTAACCACTCGCTAACTCAAAGCTATCACGGGTATTGTCACGATTTGAACCGCACAATCAACAATCTTTGCAAATATTTTGCTCTCCGTCTAAATAAAATACATACATACATATACTAACAGCCATAAATCCCTAGGAGGGGTAGCCAGAGCTAAGGAATTTGAAATTCCTCAGCCACTTTTGGAAGGTTGAGTGGGGAAAGGATGGTAAAATAAAGGTTGTTGGTGATGGGACTCCAACTGCATCGCCCAAAAATCCCTTAAAAGCCCCAATACCGTTAGTCGCCTCTTACGTACACCCACCGGAAGAAATGGGGTACTGCTATTCTAAGCCGACACTATACAGCAATAAATAAAATAATATGAAATGAATAAGTTATTAAAAATAAGTTCCATTGAAATAAACCAATATATTCTCGTATCTGTAGCGACTGCAAATCTGATTTCTCTCTTGACAAAAACTGAGTTGGAAACGACAAAGAGAAAACCAAAAATTGAAATTGGATTCGGAACTTTGCAATGGCTTAATCCGCTTTTTCAATAAAAAATAATAAGACATCATAACTGCTTTGTCTTTCGATAATTTCTTGATAAATTTAATAATATGTTCTCAGATAATATTAATATAAAAATACGATCATATCAACGACGGTTGGTAGACTTTTTACCCTCTAATAAAATCTCACTCGTATATTGAAACGTGAGTGCGTATTTCAAACTTGTATTGATTTTCCATACGACCATGTTTCACTCGCTGTAATAGTGTTATCAGTAGGACACGTATGATTTGTCGTTTGATGTGAACGGATTATTCAAATTAAATAGGACAGCTGCGCTTCTCTCGACATATTTATAGTGATGCTACTACTTATAAGTCTTATTATAAGTAGATTATTAAGTATAGAGTATTAAGTAACCAAAGTATTAAAGTTTTGATACTGTATTTTTAAAACATAATTTCTACGTCAATAAACAAATGCTATCACAAATCCACTAATTTTCAGGATTAAAAACGGAATTAAATTAACACATTAAACTAATCAGTTTAGTGACAGGAGCGATCCATCGGGTCTTCTCAAACAGTTTTCATCGCAACGTAGAAGACACTCAGTGGAAATCAGATGCGATATTGAGGTGCTGCGTCCGCGTGAATTATTACCATTGTTAAACCTGTTCGGTTTTATAGCTTTTTAAGGGATAGGTGTACCGGTGGGTGTACGTAAGAGGCAACTAAAGGTATTGGGGCTTTTAAGGGATTTTTGGGCGATGCGGTTGGAGACCCATCACAAAAAGCCTTTATTTAACCATCTTTTCCCTCCGCAACTTCCAAAAGTGGCTGAGGATTTTCTAATTCCCTAGCTCTGGCGGGTAGCCAACGGGTCTTCATGGGATTTATAGCCGTGAGTATATGTATGTATGTAAATGATACAGTACGATTCATCTACGTAGAAAGTTTATGTTACTATTACAATCCTTGGGTTAACATTCCCATAAAATGTGGTAAAATCAATGGCCGTAGCATCATCGGTATCCCATTCATAAGCCATGCAGATCAGGGAATTAGCTATATAATATTTTTAAAATTTCAAAATGTAGTAACGGCCAAAATATTGAAGAATAATGAGTGCCTCTGACTGGTAATGGGACTCTTAGAATTATTTGTAGAATAAATAAAAGTACTTTATTTTTAAATTGAATACCTTTCAGTACATTTACATGCAGGTGATTAACAAAGGAAAATGTTAATTTGGATTTCGATTCGTCACTTTTTTTTATTTAATAACCGGGGATTACCATCATTGCGAATATTTTGTTTGAAATTATTTTCGTGGGAGAATAAAATAAGTCAAGAAAAAAATTGTATGTCACATCTAAATATTTGAAACGTCACGTCACGTTACGTCACGTCACGAGAACAGCTTAAAAATAATAATTTAAATACAATAAATATAATCCAGGATTGTAAATCAAATTAAACCCTCGCGAATTCAAAGATTTCATTAAGTATGCAGTAAAATGGTCCACTGAGTTTTCATTTAACACACCAATGGTCTCCCATTGGATCTAAAATAGGAAGTGGGAAGAATATAATTTTTATACTCTACTTTATTTACAACTCAATCAAGGTCGGTTTATGCTGCGGAATTATGTACCGCTAACTATTTGTTAAAGTTCCGTACCTAAACCGTCGTCGCGCCGCTGTCCCTCCCAAAATGCATTAAATAATTAGTGATAGCTAGAAAGGTTTTTTTACAGATATTGTTTTTCTGTGGCGGCTATGACAACAAATACTAAAATCTGGACAAAATAATAAATATTTATACGGGCTCTTAATAAAATTCCAAGTAAAATCTAAGACCTTCCCTTGGCACTAGATGGCGTTGCGTTACTTCTACATCGCGGTATGAATTCTTTTAAACTTTTCTTTATATAGGTGTTCACCTATAATACTAATACACTTTCACAATCCGTATTAAATTATATGAATTTTTGACGATCTATAGTTATTAGTTACGGCTAGGCTATAGATTTAATAAATTGCTAAATAGAGTAAATATAGTGTCAATAAATATGGAGCGTAATTAATTACGTCCCGGAACTTAAGACTTACTTTTACTCAAGACTCAAGCGTTCACGCCGTATATCCCCGAAGGGGTTGGCATTGGCAGAGGTTCTAATACTCTAAACATCACTTGATATTGTCACCTGGTGATCAGAGTATCCACGTTTTGCTTGGACAGTGTACTCACGTGATAGGAGGCAGACCAACCGTTTGTAATGATTCTTGTTAAAATATATTGTAATGATTTCTTTGAAAAACTTATATTATTAATACAAGTTGATTTTAAATATGAGTACCTTTTGTTAATCAGTTTTGTAAAGTGTTTCACCTCAACTTCCGTTTTAAGCAACCAGTTTTGTAAAGTGTTTCACCTTAACTTCCGGCTGAAGTGACTGTTTTCGGTTTGACAAGTAATGGGTGGGGACGAGGACGGCTTTTGAGGCGGGACATTATTTTTAGTCATTCTATCGTTAGCAGGAGTGAAGTTAAGACGTTTAGTCAAAGTTACTGCCCGTGATTATTATACAAATAGTTCATTGTAACTTGTAATAATATTTTATATGACCAAGAGGAAACAAAGTCAGTGTTCAAGAATTGGAGTTTCATTATATTTTCTTGAACCAATACACTGTCACATCACTAAGTACAACTTTGTCACGTAAACCCACGTGGCAAAGTTGTAAAGGTTTCCTAATATATTCAATTAAACGTTTACAAGGTTTTGATATCACAATGTACGAGTATGATAGTACAAATACTGAATAATGAATAAAGCATAATAATTATTTTATTATAAATGGTGATAATCAATATAACATTTTCACACGCATAAAAGTAAGCTTAACAAGATGTCTACCCACCATGTCTGCACCAAAGTTTAAGGTCTGATGCACTCTAATTTTTGGTTTTATTCTACTCCTAGAGAGCTAGCCTACTATGCCGGCATAATAAAATTATATTTAGTGTAATTTATAATTTGACAGTTTAAAATTAGAATTAACGTAAAAGCTCCACAGGTATATTAATATTATACGAAACAATCACGATGAACACCGAAACTAAGAAACCAAGAATTTAAATACCATACAAATCATTGCACTCAGTAAGGATCGAATTTGCGACTTCTAGATCCAGAAGCCACTGAAATTTCCAAAAGTGGCTATTGAATTTCTAATTCTGTCTCTGGCTACCCTTTTTTTGAGTTTATAGCCGTGAGTATATAGTCTTATGTACAGTTTTGGAACAAGGCCTGTAGTGTTGGTTTGTAATATCACTACACCTTCTCTTCTCTTGATGTTCTTGGCAGAGTAAGTGTCGAAGTTTTTCTTTCCTTTAATAACATCTTTTATTTAAGAGTAAGTGTGCAAAAATAGTTTGATTTCATAAATTCTTACCCAAATTAACATCAAAATTTTGCTGGATTTTGGAATTGCTGCAATTCTTCTGGGGATTTATAATCGTGAGCTTATATTAGTTTGTTTAAATAGGTTTATCTTGAATAACATCCAGACAGTCAAGCGCTGAGCTTAGGTAAGTATATTAGAGAAACTTTGGCGCCAAGCGTTAACAGCTCAAAATAGTCTGAAGTGACAACCTTAAAGACAAAACACTAAACTCAGCGCTAAGTTCCCCAGTTTGTTGATGATATAAAGCTTGGTTCTTTTATTACTACAGTGTAATCGTAAAATGACTCATTTGTTTATGAATTTAGGTTGACTAACATAAAATAAATATATAGAAAAAAAAATCTATTATATAATTTAGATTTCTTCCATAATCTTTTATCATTAACTGAAAATACGGCAATCATATTTCAATAATCAATAAAGCAAACAAAAATTTCCGACACCAGCAGGAATCGAACCTACGACCTTGGGTATACGCCCCCGTCGCTCTGCCAACTGAGCTATGTTATCGGGTGACCACTCGCGCGAAAATTTTTTACTGGTGTTAGCGCCATCTATTGTCGAATCGTTACAACTCTTCAACTAATATTTAATTAATAAAATTTTCGCGCGAGTGGTCACCCGATACCATAGCTCAGTTGGCAGAGCGACGGAGGAGTTTCTTGCTCTAAAGCTCTAGCTACCTCTTGTTTGGATTTATGGCCGTGAGTATATGTATGTATGTAGAGCCCTTCTAATATTTATCTGAATCACAAAAAATAAAAACTGTTTTATTCATCTATCATCTTCAGGCGCATACCCGAGGTCGTAGGTTCGAGTCCTGCTGGTTACGAAAATTTTTTTTTGCTTAATTGATTAGTAATAATCTGCACATGAGGTTTTCATGTAAAAAAAACAAATTGTGCATACACAATCATATTTTATTTGTAAAACCATTTTTTATCGTTTAAATTTTGTAATTTAAATAAACCGACCTTATTTAATGATATGTTATATTTAATTAATTATGTCTGATTTATTTGTATTATAAAGATTAATATAAAATCGTTTTAATGACGGTTTACAACAGCAGTAACCCATATCTCACAATCATTACAAGGTGCCAATTGTAATGCTCGGTTTTCCTCCTTCACTGATGTAATACTCGAATCTGAAACGTTACATTACACGCGAATGCTCCCGGTGACAAGTTTGATACATGAGTTAAAATAAAGGATGGTTGGTGATTTAGCTCTAGCCATTTCAAACTTAAACGTTCACGCCGAATATGCCGGAAAGGGTTGGCAGAGGTGCCACGTGACATTGTCACCTGGTGTTCCGAGTACCCACGTTTTGCTGGGACAGTGCGTGCAGTGTACTCACGTGGTCACTGTGATAGGACGTGCCAAAATTTTACATGTCTATGATAGCAAATTACGTAAACAAAAAAAGATAATAAAAGTTTTGTAGCAGATATACATATGCTCACGCCATTACTACCCATAGTGGTAGGCAGATAAGTTTAATTAAATACATATATACACATACTCACGCCATCACTTCCATAGGGGTAGGCAGATATGTATAATTATATTCATACATACATACATATACTCACGCTATTATTTCCGATTAAGGTAGGCAAATACGTTTTATCACAAACATGCAAATTATATTATATTATAAATATTCACGCTATTACTTCCCATCGGATTAGGCAGACATACGTTTAATTACATACATACATATACTCACGCCATTACTTCCGATTAATGTAAGCAGATAATTTTAATTACACACATACATACTTAAACTCCCGCCATTATTTCCTTTTGGGGTAGGCAGATACGTATTGTTTCAAATATGCATACATAAACTCACGCCATCACTTAACATGGGGGTAGGCACAGACGTATAATTACATACATGCATATATATACTCACGCCATTTTTTCCCTTTGGGGTAAGCAAATACGTTTAATCACATATATGCATATACTAACGCCATTACCTCCCATTAGAGTAGGCAGATACGATTAATTACATACAAATACTCACGTCATTATTTCTCATTGGGATAGGCTGAAACTATCGATCGCCACTTCGTACGACCCCGGCAAACTTTTTAATAAATATGCTTTTCTTTTTATATCATATAGGAGTTCCCGCTTATTTAATATTTTGTGTGAAATATGACGTAAAAATATTTGGAAAAGGTTGTGTACATGAATAGGATATATGTAAGTATAGTAGCGAAAGGGATATATAGACGCATTGTGTCGTCGTTTATTAAATGAGAGTGGGATACTTAGTCCATAAGAGAGTCCGATAGAAAGCGTTTTAAAAAAAAGGCGGGAGCAAATTCGTACGACCACCCGCGATCATCGCGCGCTCTCGAATGATTCAGCAGCTTAAATTTTTGAAAAACGTCTGCGGCAGTTACTGTGAAGGACGTCGGAATTCAGCAACGACAAAGTGTAACGGAATAAGCTCTTTAATACCTCACAACACTGATTTTCAGTCACCGCCATGTAGAGGTGATGCACGGACTATTAAAATATATATACATATATATACATTATGCATGCTGTGATGTATATTTTGTGTTGTTGATAGGTTTTTTTTGTTACGTTTGTTTTAGGATATTTTTATTTATAATAAACGTTGTTGTGATATATATATCTTCCATTTATTTTTTATCCTTTCGTTTCTTTCTTTCTTCTTTTAGTTACTTCTGGCTTCTGGGTAGCTATAGCATCCCAGGAGTGAGAAGTAACGTTACAAATTGGCGCCCAACGTAAAATTATATATATCACAACAAATATCTCTTCCAAATTCTAAATTATACTTACACAAGTAGGATTCTTTTGGGTTTCGGTTTTGGCACATTTCTTTCCGTTTTTACGTCTTTTTCTTTAAATATACTATTGTTATTCTATAGGATGGCTACACCTGGCTCTAGCAGACCTTCTAGCAGATTTCCACTTTGGCTGATTTTATTAAATGATTATCAATATATCATCATCTTTATTTTATTCTTGAGTTTTGGTTGTGTCAAGATGTTTTAATTTAATTATCTTTCGTTATATGTGAATGTGTTAACAATTTCGTTTAAGGTTTATTAATTACCTTACTCTACTTAATATACAATTAAGTAATTCTTAATTTCAATGCTCTTTAAGGTTTTAACACCACTCTAAGGCTGCGAACCCACCAGAGCTGTGCGAGTAAAATGTGTCGTACGAGGATGTGTAGCTGTGCTGTAGAAATGTGTAGGGGTTTCCACCAGAGCTGTGCGAAGTAAATGTCTAATACGAGGATGTGTAGCGGAGCTTTCAAAATGCGCATTAATGTGCGGTGCGAGGATGCGTTGCGAAGCTGTAAAATGTGTAACGGGGGGAATTATCCATATCTATTTTCTGCACGTCTACTTTCAACACCAACCGTCTGTTGACTGGCTGGCAGGGAATCTTCGCAAACCTCGCAACATATTCCTCGCAGCACTATTTCTCGCAACACATTTCTCGCAACACATTCCTCGCAACACATTCGTCGCAATCGCAACACATCCTTCGCACACATTTCTCGCTTGTTTTGTATGTAGACTGACCTCGCTTCGCTAAACCCTATTCCACCAGAGCTGAGCTGAGCGAGGCTAGGAAAATGAAGTGATTCTATTGGTGGATTTTTTCCTCGCACAACGCTTAGCTACCTCGCACAGCTCTGGTGGGTTCGCAGCCTTAAGGTGTTACCTTTTTATGTAACTATTCTTTAATTTCAATGTTACTTGACATTGTTGTGTTAAGGTTTTAACACCACTTCAAAGGTGTTATCTTTCTTAGATCTTGTAGCTTAGTGTTGTACATAAGTTATGTTACTTAGGGATTTATTAGTATGAGCGGCTGACAACTCATTAAAGAAGCCTTGTCGTCATTGATAGGTTGACTCCTATGAAGAGTTTTACTTAGGGATTTATTAGTATGAGTGGCTGAAAACTCATTAAAGAAGCCTTGTCGTCATTGATAGGTTGAGTCCTATGAAGAGTATTTGTCATTGAATGTGAACAGTACTCACTTTTGTAAGATGAAGTATGAAAGTTTGATGAAGTATGAAAGTTTTTTGATTTGAAAGAGTGGATTTCAACCTAAATTTAAAAAAATAATCTTCACAAATTTTTTTTCCGGGGGAAAGGGGAATGTATGTGATGTATGTTTTGTGTTGTTGATAGGTTTTTTTTGTTACGTTTGTTTTAAGATATTTTTATTTATAATAAACGTTGTTGTGATATATATATCTTCCATTTATTTTCTATCCTTTCGTTTCTTTCTTTCTTCTTTTAGTTACTTCTGGCTTCTGGGTAGCTATAGCATCCCAGGAGTGAGAAGTAACGTTACAATGCATACATTTAAATGTATAAACAAATCAACAAAACCAAAAACATTAATATAAAAAACAATTGATATAATTAAACAAATTGACAAAAAAAAAGCAACCGTGATAGCCCAGTGGGTAGAACACTCGGTTATTGTGCAAACGACTAGTGTTCAAATCCTGGGTCGGGCCTACATCAATCCTGGTTAATTTATCATGGTTGTTAACGGTGAGGGAAAACATCGTGAGGAATCCCACATGGCTGAGTTGTACTTAGTCACGTGACAGTGTATTCGTACAAAAACGGCGATAGGCCTGCCCCCTATCACGTGAGTACACTGTCCATGCAAAACGTGGGTACTCTGAACACCAGGTGACAAAGTCACGTGATGTTCAGAAGTATTAGTACCTCTGCCAACCCCTTCGGGGATATTTCGGCGTGAACGTTTATGTTATGTATGTTATGTTATTACAAAAAAATATATAAAAAAAAATACAATGAAATGATAATTTCATACGAAAAAATTAATAAACGATAATAGCAAGGACATTTCAAATAGTCATACATATATAAACGTATACTTTAGGTACTAAGGGAGAAGTAATATAATTGTTAGATCCATTGATTAACTACTTCTATTTAATAAAATTAAATAGGAAGTAAATTAATTAAATGTGTGGTTTTAAGGCTTGCCGAGTTGAACACCGAACACACCGAACTCGGTGGTCAGCTGCCGAATTGTCTACTGCTCGACAATGACTCGTGTTGAGTCGAAACGCGTCGCATTTTTGTGGTTGCCTGTGGTTTTCGCTTGCGGGTGTGTGTGTGGTGCATTGTCTGCTTTTAGATTTCTTGTAAGTGGGAGGGCGGGCCGTGCACAGTGCATGTTGCAATATGCAATATTAGTATTGGCTTGGATATTATTAGTGTGTTAATATATATTAAAAAATATATCGTCAAGTTAGTTTCCCCTACCACAAGTGACCATAGTACCATTCTAGGGACTAAATTTATCTGTGTATATTATGTCTACAGATATGTATAAAAATATGCATTAAAAATTAATACGTTTAACCTCGAAAGCTTAACTCAGTATGTTTGCTTATTTATTTTCTTACACAAATTGAATGAACTAAAATGTTTGAAAAATGCTGAGTAAATATTAGCAGTAGAAACGAAAACCTACAGTAAATCCTAAAGTAAATCTACAAATCGTCCCTTGGGATCTCTTAAAGGATGAAAGTACACGGCACAGTTTTACGAGGCTGTCCCTAATAAAGTATTATCTTCACTACCTGATGTGTTGTTTTCACAATATACTGAAAACATAAATAATTGTACAATTAGATTTTATTGTGCATGCAACCTCATGTGGGGATTATTTTATTAATCAATTAAAGTTTGTACGTGTGTAGCAGCGAATAAATGTTTTTCTTTCTTCTTTCTTTCTTCCTAAAGAAAGAAAAATTTCGACACCAGCACCAACCGGGGCGTAGACCCGCAAAAACAATGTCAATGCGGGTTCAAGTCCTAATGGCCTGATGGTATCGAAATTTTCTTTTCTTAATTTATTAGTAAAAATTGTTGTAGTTTGTTTTCCATAAGTACATATCAGAGTATAAAATACGTTTAAAGCTAAATAGAATGACTGATGTACAAAATTATTTTTAAAATCTGGTAGTTATCTCAGTGTCACAACCTAATTCCGTAAAAGAAGTAATAAAGAATTAAAAAAAGACAATAAAACAAACCGCTCCGAGACATATCCGATCCAAAGGTCCCCATTACGCTGGCAGCGTTACCCCGCTAAACAGCTAGGGAGATCCTCTGCATCAAAAATGCCCCGAACGGTAGAAGTACCGTGAGCCATTGGTTGGTTGGTATATAGAAAGAAAGAAATAATGTTGACAAAATATATAAACAATAACAAATATATATATATATATATATATATATATAAAACATTACCAACAAGGCTTTGACTCAGCACTGGTATGACAGAGTATATGCTCATCATACGCTGATTTTCAGTCAAAGCCCTGTTTAACTAAATATAGGTATTTAAAATTGCGCTATTCACACATTTAATACTACAGTTATTTTACTAAAGTTCAGACACATATTTGATGAGAAAAAAGAAAACATTATAACATAAATAAAAGTAAAAACAACAATGAAAACTAACCATATACAATAGGATAACCAAACACTTGCAATTTTGAAACAATATTCATTCATTTAAAACAATATATGTATGTTATTTCCAAGAGTAACAAGTACAGCAGGATATAATGAGGCTATCTACTATGGTCGGGCTGAAAAGTGAGGGGTAAGGCGCATATAATCTAATAGATCTTCAAAACAATAGCTCAACTAACAAAGTGTGTTATGTTAACGTTCACAATAGCATAATGTCCCCGAGGATTACCTACTCAGATACACTTAAGCTTAAGCTCTTATGACCATTAAGAATTTTCTTCAGGTCATTTAATAATGACGACGATCTTGGTATGCAATTGGGATATTTATTTTGTACGATATCTTCATCCGCATGGAATAGTTATTTTGAGACAATCTCAGCAACGCTACCACCATCACCCAAATCCATAGGCTCTTATCTGAGTAATTCAGCAATCACAATAACATAAACAATTAGACACATTATATTAACTAAATGGAATGAAAGTTATAGAAATTTCAACATTTCATCTCCTGTAATTTCTGTTCCCGTAAGAAATTCTCGTAATCCTCTTGCAATTTACATAAATGTCTGTTGAGGAGTCTTTATACCAAATTTCAACCTGATAGAATTTAAATTGTGAAAGTTTCATAAATACTTAAAGATCCACATCTAACCTTTTACTCCTTGTCGGTAGCTTCAATTTCAAAAAATGAAATTTGATTATTGTCTCATAAAGTAATTGATATGTTATGTTTTACTATTCAAACTAACAATACAATTTCTATTTATTTATTTATTTTTATTAGGAACATCAACAGCGACATAAGTAATAATACACAGTTAATAATAGAAATCAAGTAAGGCCAATAACAGATGTTCACAGATGTACATAAAACATATCTAACAATAATCTTGTTTTTACGTTACTTTTGATTTTCAACACATGTTTTTTTATAGCTAGTAACTCTAACAAATACATACAATTTTAAGAGGAAATAAAATATATATTAACAACAATATTTAAAGCAAAATTGTTTTGGATCCACGATATCTCAAGGGTGTGTGTATGTGCATGTGTGTGTATATGTGTGCGTGAGTGTGTGTGTGTTGTTTTTGTATATGTATTTTTTATTATTTTACTAAGCGAGGACATAACGAGTGATATTAACATTTAATCATTATTGATTACATTGTTCTGCAATATACACAAACTTAATAAAATGTAATTGATTCAAAACCGAGCCAGGATTACGTCCTTCTTTGTAAACAAAAACGGTTTTATGAAAACCAATTTCCGCTTCAAAGAGTAAATAAAGTGGCGTTAATTGAAATTGCGTATACAATCTCTATTTGCTTGTTTGTGATGACATCATTGTTTTTATTACATATCAATCGTCAAAGTTTATTTTTGATTAAACTTATTTTTCGCCAATGAAAACGAATGATGCAGTATATCTTCGTTTAACAATACATATCGCAAAAAATATGTTCTTTTGTTCAGCAGACCTCACAGTTCTTTCTTCAATTCGGTAGGTTGCTTGTATTCATAATTGTCTTAACAAAACTTTGAAAATTTGGGAAGGAACAAGTTCTTGCCGAGACACTAGTCTCACAGTTTTTGTTTGAAACGAAAACAACGTTTAACCTACTTACTTACTTATACTCACGCCCATTATTCCCATTGGGGTAGGCAGAGACTATCGATCGCCACTTAGTACGATCTTGACAAACCTCTCTTGCTTCCCTTACATTCATTATTCTTCTCAAACATGCTCTTTTATTCTTCTCACTTCGGACCCCCGCCTTTATAAGAACGTTTTCTATCTGTTCAAGAAACGTTTTACTAACAATCCCATCCACATTGGCTCTATATGTCTCTTTCGCTACTTTATTTTCATCCATCCTCTCTATGTTTAACTATTTCGTACAATTCACAAAGACATTATTTCTACTAAATCTTTTTTACCCATAGACGCAAGGGATGTTGAGTGGTTGTCGTATAGTTATAATAATCCATTATTTACAAAATAAATACTAGGTGTACACAAAAACATGCAAAAAATATATTGAAAACTCCGATTTTACTTACATTAAGCATTACTCTTGGTATTAAAAATGATATCTCAGCTTTGCAGATGGCGTGAAATTGCTGTAATAAAAAAACAAAACCGACTTCATAGAAAAACAACCGAAAATAAACAATCTAGTACTAAAAAGTACGAAATAAGTTTTTTAATTCAATATGAGTACTGTGATTGATACCTTAGCAATTTCTTTATTCCACACGCGTCAGTTCAACCTACCTAAATCTTAAAATTCTCTTAAATTAATTTGTGAGCCGGTGCCAGCCTCGATGATAATTGATAATAAGAAGTGTGTATTTCGCACTTCATATACATGTAAAATGTAGGGTACCTTGTAGTTGTAGGGTAAATTGATTTTTGTACGTATTATCATTTAAAACGTTAGGCGATAGATATATATTGTTTAGATTGTAATAATCAGAGATAGATAGCAGGGTGAATTTACATTTGTTTGTCTGGCACCGACTCAAAAATTAATTTAAGAGAATTGTAATATTTAGGTAGGTTGAACTGACGCGTGTGGAATAAAGAAATTGCTAAGGTATCAATCACAGTACTCATATTGAATTAAAAAACTTATTTCGTACTTTTTAGTACTAGATTGTTTATTTTCGGTTGTTTTTCTATGAAGTCGGTTTTGTTTTTGTTAAAAAATATTTTATTTTACGAGTTTTAGAGATAGGTAGACCTGGCAAAGATGCCTCTCGGATGAGGAAGCTACAGTTACTGTATTATTCTTCGTATTTCCGGTATTTCTATTATAGTACGATATTAAATAGGCTCAACCATATGTAACCTTACATTGTTCTTAAAATCCTTCGAAAGGCGATGGTCTTCAATTCTACATCTCAAGAAAGACTCAAACGCTCACGCCGAATATCGCTGAAGGGGTTAGCAGAGGTAGTAATACTTCTGAATATCACGGGACATTGTCACCTGTTGTTCAGAGTACCCACGATTTATTAGGCAGTGTCCTCACGTTATACAGGGCAGGCCTATCGGCGTTTTGAACAAATACACTGTCACATAATTGTGAGTTTCGACAGTCCCCTCGATTTCCTGGGATGCCATCATCAGATCCTGGTCTCATGGTACTTTCTCGGTAACAATAACATAACAAAAGAAATGTTTAGTGAACCTGTACTTCTCTTCATAAAAGCTACGAAGAGGAGTATAAATCTATATAGAATGTGGAAAGAACTGTTTCCTAATACCTAGTGATTGAGGATCCACACCTTCTATCATCAGCTCAGCAGCATAACAATATGATTTTCAGAAGCAAATGCCAATATAAGTTCAGAAAATATGTAAAACGCGGTACATTTGCCTATAAAATTTGAGGGTTCCCCTCGATTTCTCCAGGATCCCATCATCAGACCCTGATATCCTCATCATGGTACCAATCCGGGAGTATCTTTTTTCGAATAAAAAAATAATAATCAAAATCGGTTCATAAATGGCGAAGTAATCGGCGAACAAACATAAAAAAAAATATACCGGTCGAATTGACAATACTCCTTTTTTTGAAGTCGGTTAAAAAAAGATTGTAGGTATTTTGATAACAGTAAAATAAATGAATTCAACATTTTGGAACTATTTTTGTTGGATTCTACAATGCAACCCTTTTTTGTAGAAAAAAATGCATTTTTTTTGTTGCATAAGCATAATCATTGTAAGAAAATTAATGAATGCACCTTTGCAAAATATTATCTCTTGACTAGACAAAACTCAGTTCAAGCAGCTACACATAAATAAAACATTTTAATTCAAAACTTGGCCCGTGTTAGTACAAGTATTTCATTGACTCCGCGACTTAGTAATAAAAACAAAGGAAGGAAAGGAAGTTTGTTTTAGTTTTGTAGTATAAGTCAGCGCCGGCCCTTACTTTTTCACCAAACTATTTTCACGCCATCAAATCCCTAACCGAAGGTTGCCTGAAGTTTAGACTTAGTAATCCCTCGCCACGGTTTTCTATTTTCTTAATTTAATTATCTATCTACTTTTCAAAGTCGGCAAATTACAGTATACATTTTACCTTTAATCAACAATTTGTTGTGTATTACGGTATTCGTGTTTCAGGAAGTTTATCCATGTTAAGTCAATTTGCAAGCGATAGCTGATGACCAAGGCGGAGTACTTAAGTGCTATTGAAGTTTGATTGATCGAGCACACATGTTACTCTTAAAGTGATTGATTTATGAATCATTTAGAGTATGTAATGTGATTATAATTTGTTGTTTTATCACTATCAATTTAACACATACTTCGAGCATAAATAAAAGGGTATAGATGCGTGATTTTTAAGTCAAATACACGGATGCAAGTTTAGGTAATATATTTTCCAATGAATTAATATATTTCAAGTGTATTATTTATTGTAGTGGCCTTTTGCACTCCTGTATTTCATAACCACCGGGAAACAGTCTTCATTTAGTGTCTTTTGCTGTGTTTGTAAGACATAGTTCGGTTAACCCTCAGTTAATCTGGTGCCTAAATATACTCTAATTTATCTGGTGGAGTCCAAGGGACTCCACTAACAATTTTTTGGTTTAAATAAAACAACATTTACAAATAGTAACAAAATTAGGTATTTATTTTAATATCAATTAATACACTATCAGACTTTCAAATCAGACTTTGGTATATATAATCATTTAAGTTTTTAACAACGAAAACAAAATTATCTTCTGAATTAGACTAACAAAAAGTAGTGCCAACTTCTGGCTACCATTAAAAATATAAACTAAAGTATATTTTAACTTTTTACTTATGAATAATAATAACATTATAGTGAAATTTTAGAAATTAAAAAAAAAGGTAAGTGTTTCATATAAAAATAAAAAAAACGTGCAGCAGTTAATCTCTAGTTGTGGCAACACAATGGGTACATATTTTTCTAGTACAGCCTAAACATACTGGCTTCTTACAGCTATGACATAAATATACAGTCTTTCTCTTTAGGCGTGAGGGACATATGTGACAATATTTTCTTTGGTTTCTAGGCAATTTGAGAGAGCAATTCCGCAGGCATATTTTGAGGCACTTGCGACGGTTCAGATTCATTGTCAGACTCCAAATTTTCATCGTTTAGCCATCCCAGTATAATAGATTCAGCATCTGGTTGGTCTAAATTCACTATTTGTCTACTGGACGCCATTTTGTAGCATAAAAAGAAGAAATTGTATCATAAAACTACGAAAATACAAAGTTACGAAATTAGTGAAAAAGTTACACAAACGCTCTGGTGGAGTCCCGTGGACTCCATGAACGTAATAACTCACCAATAAATGAGCGCACACGCACGTCCTTCCGCTCCCGCACGCCGCGCGTCACTGGAGGAAGGTACTGAGACGCATGAACTTATAATTGAAATAATAAAATTGCTATAGATTAATATCTCACAATTTATTATTAGTTCCAATATGATTTAATCCTTCAAAAAAGTAACGCAGAAGTGAATACTCACCCACCAATTTTAGCATTAAGTATTTTAAGAAAAGGAAGAAAGTCTTTATAGATAAGTTACGTTTTAGTTAAGAATGCAAACTAGCATACATATATACATACATACATACTTATACTCACGGCTATGAATCCCTTTAAGGGGTAGCCAGAGCTAAGGAATCAAAAATTGCTCAGCCATTTTTGGAAGTTGCGTGGGGAAGAGATGGTGGAATAAAGGTTGTTGGTGATGTATCTACAACCACATCGCCCAAAAAAGCCTTAAAAGCCCCAATACCGTTAGTCGCCTCTTACGTACACTCACCGGAGGAAATGGGGTGGTGTTATTCTAAGCCGACACTACACGGTAATTCAGACATTTATGCAATTCGAGGTAACCAGAGATCAGATAACAACATTACAGTTTGATAATTTTAAATGATAGCGACATGATAGTCCAGTGGGTAAGAACACCCGCCCGAAAAACAGAAGGGCGTGAGTTCCAATCCTGGGACGGGCCTACACCAATTTGTCTTTTCTAAAGTCATATGTGTGGTTAATTTATCATGGTTGCTAACGGTGAGGGAAAACATCGTGAGGAAACCCACATGGCTGAGTTGTACTTAGTCATGTGACAGTGTATTCGTACAAAACGGCGATAGGCCTGCCCCCTATCACGTGAGTACACTGTCTAAGCAAAACGTGGGTACCTTCTCTGGAAACTAGATGGCGCTTGCCATGTGAGTTCAGGAGTATTGGTACCTCTGCCAACCCCTTCGGGGATAAACGGCGTGAACGTTTATGTTATGTTATGTTATGTTATGTAAAAGAAAACCGTACCGTGACTACCGTATACTATTTTGAGAATTGTCTGTAAAATAATTTCATTTGCAATGTAATGTTGATTAGGCTATTAAATTCTATTCTCTAGAAAACATGGGCAGATATTTATACGTACCATAGTAAACGTCATCCAATTCTCTATACCTTTCAGTATTGACACCTATTCTCCAACTGTACAGCAGCACTACAGATCCACAATCATAACTTGGCCGGCGACGACTCTGGTACTACTGTCGCCATTTTGAAATTTCGGCCTGTCATTGTCAGTTAGTTCTTAACTAAATAAAAATTATAGGGTGACCTACGTATATAATAAATTATCACTTTCATTAATATTTCTTGTAGTGGAAACTTTTTTTCAAAGATAACTTTTTTTGATGATGTATCTTTGCTTATTGATAAACGCTTTTATTTCCAGTATTCAATATAAAAATTCATGAAAATTATTATTTATATTGTTAAATTTTATCTAAGTAGGCTAACACCGTCCGAAAAGTTGTGCGCGCATCGATAGTCATGCGGTGCGGGTTTCGGGAAGTGGGGAAATGCTCCTGAATAAGATTTCACTTCGTAGACACTGATGCGTGGGTTCTAATCCTAATGCGGGGATGTACCAATGTGTCATTTCTTAAGTCATAACTGTCTGACATATAAAAATACAAGGCAAATACGACGTGATAGCTTAATGGGTAAAACACCGGTTAACGTGCAAGCGACTAGTGTTCAAATCCCGGATCGGGCCCACACCAATTTGTCTTTTCTAAAGTCATATGTGTGGTTGATTTATCACGGTTTTTAACGGTGAGAGAAAACATTGTGAGGAAACCCACATGGCTGAGTTGTACTTAGTGGTGTGACAGTGTATTCGTGCAAAACGGCGATAGGCCTGCCCCCTATCACGTGAGTACACTGTCCATGCAAAAAGTGGGTACTCTGAACACCAGGTGACAAAGTCACGTGATGTTCAGAAGTATTAGTACCTCTGCCAAACCCCTTCGGGGGTATTCGGCAGAACGTTTATGTTATGTTATGTTATATGTTACAAGTAGTGCTGTGTAGTGTCGGCATAGAATAGCACTACCCCATCTCTTCCCGTGGGTGTCGTAGAAGTCGACTAAGGGAAAAGGGCTTTTTTAGGGTTCCGTAGCCAAATGGCAAAAACGGGACCCTTATAGATTCGTCATGTCTGTCTGTCTGTCCGTCCGTCCGTATGTCACAGCCAGTTTATTCCAAAACTATAAGAACTACATTATTGGAAATTGGTGCGTAGATGTATTCTGTAAACCGCATTACGATTTTAAAATAAAATCTGAAAAAAAAACCAAAATTTTTAGGGTTCCCCATACATAGAACTGAAACTCAAATTTTTTTTTTTCATCAAACCTATACGTGTGGGTTATCTATCAAAAGGTATTTGAAAATAATGTTGAGGTTTCTTATATCATTTTTTTCAAAACTGAATAGTTTGCGCGAGAGACTTTTTCAAAGTGCTAAAATGTGTGTCCCCCCCCCCGTAACTTCTAAAATATGGGCATGATAATACTGAAAAAAATATATGATGTGTATTACTATACAAACTACTAACGAAAATTGGTTTGAATGAGATCTAGCCCGTAGTTCTATTTTTAAACGTCATAAATCAAATTACTTACCTAATTTGGCTCCCATGATTTTCACACAAACGGGATTTTCTATATATATGATAGTACGGAACCCTTAGTGCGCGATCCGACTCGCACTTGGCCGGTTTTTTTTTCATCTTCGCCCCTACACCAATCCAAGGTCTGCCGTGCCGAGGGATGCGTGACCAGGGGTGAGCCTGGTCGTTAGCGTGCCGCCGTCCCGGAGCCTGGTGCACTCCGGGTACTAAATAACCTTACCTAGTCAAGCGGGGCTCTGGCTAGGCGGACAGTATATTTCCCTTGCTTTACGTGGGAACCGAATGTGTTTAGAAACTACAATTAAACGCGGTGGCGGCGATGTGGCTCGCCAATCATCACGCCGTGGTTCCTCACGGGGCGAAAAGTGGGCTAAAGAGACCCGCTTTAGTACGATGAATGTGTGTGGAGGGATGCATGAAAAATTAGATGAAGTATGTTTAATTATGGAAGAAAGAAAACTAGATTTTCTGTGTGTGAATGAAACGAAGCGCAAGGGAAAAGAGGTTTCACAACTTGGCCCATTTACAGCTATCTGGTCGGGAGTTGCCGAGAGTGATAGAGCTTGCCAAGGCGTGGGACTTCTGATATCTGAAAGGATGGCTAAGTGCATGAAAGATTATGCGTGTGTGAGTCCAAGGCTCCTATGGATAAAGGTGAAGGTGGGGCTTGTCCGGATGCGCATAATTTGCGTGTATGTGGAATTGGATGATGTTTATTGGAACTACGTTATGGGTGACTTTAGTGACAGTGAGATCAGTATGGAAGAAATAATGAATGAAAAGTATGAAACTAGGGAAAGCGGCAGGGTATGACAGGATAAACACTGAAATGCTGAGGGCTGGTAAAGGGGTGGTGGCTTCCTGGTTATACTTCCTTTTCCAAAAATGCTGGTCGAGTGGCAAAGTGCCACAAGACTGGTGCAAAGCGGTGATTGTGCCTTTATATAAAGGAAAGGGGTCACACCAGGAGGCTAGAAACTACCGTGGAATTAGCCTACTCAGCATTGTCGGTAAATTGTATGCAAAGGTTTTGATTGAAAGAGTGATGAATGAAACGGATGATAAAATTTGGGATGTGCAAGCAGGATTTAGAAAGGGAATGGGATGTATGGACCAAATCTTCTCTTTAAGGAGCATCACCGAAAAGTTCTTAGCTAAGAACCGAAAGGTGTATTGCTCCTTCATTGATTTAGAGAAGGCGTATGATAGGGTGGTAAGAAAGTGTTTATGGGAGGTGTTATCCAAGTTCGGTTTGGGGAGTCGACTTATACGTGCACTGGTATCACTCTATGAGGATTCCAGTGCATGTGTGAGAGTAAACGGGGAAAATACTGACTGGTTCGGGATCTCTCGGTGTGTCCGACAGGGTTGTGTAGCTTCCCCGTGGCTCTTCAATTTGTTCATGGATGACTGTTTAACAGAGTTGCGTGAAAGTGATTATGGATTGAGAATGGGTGGATTCATCATCAAATGCCTCTTATATGCCGACGATCAAGTGCTACTTGCATCATCGGTGGAAGAGCTGCAAGAGATGATGAATAGGGACGATCCATTAATTACATCACACCTCAAGGGGGGAGAGGGGGGTCCACAAAATGTGACATATCGTGACAGGGGGGAGGGAGGAGTTCCATGTTTGTGACCTCACAACCCTCACTACAATGTTTCAATCTACTTAAGTTTAAAAAAATATTTCAGTTGTTAACTAACTTTGTATAATTATTATATTATTATACTAAACTAATCTTCAACATACTCGGATTTGTTTGGATGTATTCGTTACCTATAAATTTGATACTATTTTTCTCAATTTACAACGCCGTAAGCGCGTTGTACACCTGTGTCTGTGCCCTTTGTGACAATACCGCCGCACTCGCTAAGCCTTGACTAAGCCGACAAGTGTCGATTATTGTTGATTTTCTTGTTAATTTTATAAATCATTTTAAGCATTAAAAGTTAGTTTCAGAGTGATGTTATAATTTCAGTTTCTCCTGAACTAAAAACCTAAATGTGACGTCACACTAAGGGGGGAGGGTGTAGTTAATTGTGACGAAGTGTGACAAGGGGGGAGGGAGGGGTTAAAAAATCATGAAATTGGTGTGACGTAATTAATGGATCGTCCCATATTGCATGTGCGTCTTTTGAAAAAAAGGGAATGAGGGTGAATGTGGATAAAACAAAAACTATGGTTTTTGAGAGAGAGGTGAATATGACCGAATGCGTGATTGAGATTAATGGTAAGAAAGTGGAACAAGTGAAAGAGTTTGTATATTTGGGAAGTTTGTTTCATTTCATTTCATTTATTTATTCATTAACAATATCATTGTATCTGAATGTCACTTAATCTAAACAATAATTAATTAAATTACACAAATTTTCAACGAGATCATAAAAAAAACATCAAATTAAATTCCAACTCACAAATAATATAAAAAAACAATTCTTATTCTTCAATGTTTACTAGGGATGGAAAGTGTGATGAAGATATCGAGAGAAGAGTGAAAAAGGGTAATGCGGTAAATGGAGCACTGGATAGTCTAATGTCTAGTCAGTCGGTGTCTGAAAAGGCCCGAATGGCTGTGCATGATGCTGTCCTCGTTCCTACGCTTATGTATGGCAGTGAATGTTGGGTGTGGCAGAAGAAGCATGAAAGTAGAGTGAATGCAGTAGAAATGAGATCCCTCAGAAAAGTGTGTAATGTAAGGTTATGTGATCGTGTGAGGAATGATGTGATTCGTGAAAGGTGTGGTGTAAAAGATGATATTGTAAGAAAGATAGAAAAAGGAATGTTGAGATGGTTTGGGCACATGGAGAGGATGGATGACAGTAAATTGGTGAAAGAGATATATAGAGCCAATGTGGAAGGTAATGTTAGTAGAGGACGACCTCGGAGGACACATTTGGATCAAATAGAAAATGTGCTCAAAAAGGCAGGTGTCCGCAGTATGAAGAATAAAAGAGCATGTATGAAAAGATTGATGGATGTAAACGAAGCCAGAGAGGTTTGCCAGGATCGTACAAAGTGGCGATCGATAGTCTCTGCCTACCCCAATGGGAACTAACGGCGTGAGAATATGTATGTATGTATTTATGTATATGTTACAAGGCTGTTAACAGCAATAAAAAAGTGCCCATAAATTCACTGACCCAGCAAAATGAATGACCCAAACGATATCTGATGTTTAGAATTTTTTTTTTTGTGCCACCTTTTTAGGGGATCTATGTGTAAATATGAAATGTAAAAGACAGTATACAACAAGGTAAGCCTCTAATTTACAGCATTAAAAAAATGATTTTCAAAACAAATCCTTGTGTATAAAATAATGAAACAGCTTGCAGAAAAGTACAATTGGCAGTGTTATCGCTAAAAGCTTCCAGACAACATTTGGGAGGTAAGATCATCAAATTTAGGATACACAGTCATTCGGGTAGACATACCAGACAAGGGCAAAAATAAATAAATATAATTAGCTTACATTAAAACGATTACTTACAATAATAGTTATTACATACATACATACATATACTCAAGGCTGTAAATCCCTTGAAGGGGTAGCCCGAGCTAAGGAACTAGAAACTCCTCAGCCACTTTCGGAAAGTTGAGTGGGGTAAAGATGGTAAAATAAAGGTTATTGGCAATGGGTCTCCAATCGCTTCGTCCAAAAATCTCTTAAAAGCCCCAATACCGTTAGTCGCCTCTTACGTACACCCACCGGAAGAAATGGGGTAGTGCTATTTTAAGCCGACACTACACAGCAACTAGTTATTAATTAAATGAATATTATATAAATTGTTTTATTAAGACATTTCAATACATAAATAAATTAGCCTGTATGATGTAAAGTTATTTCCCTTATAATGGTTATTTTTTATTTACTGGCAATACTAATATCGATGACAGCGACAGCCCTTACCTGCCAAGAAAAGATTGTGGATCTGTACTAGGATTGAAACATTCTGAAACAAAGTATGTCAATATGAAACGGGCTCGTCACAAAATCAGGAAATAATTCAAGTTATATAAAATTTAGTTGTGGTGCACAGAGTGTCATAGTGCGATAATGAAGGCAATACAAATTCACTAGTGGCTCCTCCTAGTTTCGCAGCGATATCGAAATTTTTCAAATATCTAAGGTTTGGAATGATATAATATATTAGATGAAAAATCCGCTATGAGGTTTTATAAGGATCCTAAAATATCCCAAATCATAAGGTAAAAGTGTAACAGCGTGTTTAACAAAATTTGTAGCAGAAACGCAATTACGCTAGCTAGCAAAGTCACGTTATGTTCAGAAGTATTAGTACCTCTGCCAACCCCTTCGGGGATATTCGGCGTGAACGTTTATGTTATGTTATATGTTATTACGTTACTTATTATTACTTTAATAAGACTAAAAAGTGGGTCATTGATAAGGTTAATAAGAGTTATGTCACTTTCTGCGCAGTATCGCTTACCATCACCTAAAAAAGTGGATTGAAGAAAAAACTGAATAATAACTCATTAAGGGGTTTAATTAAGTACATAAAATGATTTTATTACTCACCGCCATTTTTGCCGCCAACTATCAAAAGTGAATTTACATATATTACGGAAGCAGGTCCTTGTCTATTCATATATTTACTTGAATAGTCATTATAAACTGACATTTTCTAGTTGAACATATATAATTATGTAACAATTTTTATTTTACGGAGACGAGACGTGTTTCCAATGCAGCACACCTAAAAAGAATGAAGGACCGAGAAGAGGAACGAGAGTGGAGCACGAGAGACCGAATTTTGAACGGAACAATTATAAAAATCACAATTCTTCTCTCTAAAATGGCGTGATCATGCAGTGTATCCTGAATCGGACTACATGGTTTTCTTAAATTTTGCGGATGTAACATTGAAATATAATGTACCAGTTTTAGTTAAAACGTGACGAAAAATATTATTGTAATTACCACTTACCATCATCAAATCGAATCTGCCACATTCGATAAAACGCCGCCTAACATTGACGAGGTATATCATTAAAAATGAAATATCTAATTTTTTTATATACGTATAACAATATATATATATATATAGATTAAGTGATTAAATGAAGTATAAAATAGTCATGTAATTTCAAGTATTGTATTTTACAACATGTTAGTATTTACTTTTAAAATCAAAGTTCTAACTTTAAATTGCTTTCCTGTAAAGTTAAGGTTTTGCAGTTACGATACTTCACATAGGGGCCGTTGATATCTTTTATCTAAGGTTATATAACTCAGTAAAAAGATAAAACCAAACAGTCATAAACCACGGCCGAAACAAATTATATGGTACTGGCTGAAAATCAGCGCCACGGTTGGTACAATCATCATATGTGGCAACGTACTGAGCCAGTGACCAATTCACTGCATAGGGCTTCATTTTCTGTTTATCACTATGTTTTATTTTTACTTGTGTGTATTCCTGTGCATTTAATAGTTTATTATTTCTTTCTTTCGAACATTATTTGCTTTAATTAAAACTTTATTTCGTTGTATAGCTGCGAGTTAACCTAAAAAAAGCTTCAACCATTTGAATTATGAATTTAATTTAAAAAATATATGTCTCAGACAGTCCGGCTACCGGGCAATTAAATTAAACTTTAGAAAGTAATTCAATTTCAAGTTTTGTGCGCTAACTTCGTTCCGAAGTTTAACTTTTCCAAGCTCGCTAAGCAGGATACGGAAGGCAAAACCGGCCTTTGTCCAACTGATACCTGTCTGGGAGTCAAATGTCCTTTCCCGTCGTGTAAAGATCTCCCTCTTTGAATCCGTGGTGAAATCCGTTCTGCTCTTTCGCTTTGAAACGTGGAGAGTGACAAAGGGGCTGACGAATAAGCTCCAAGTCTTTGTTAATAAGTCCCTGAGGTCGATCCTCCGCATTAACTAGCCAGTGACAATCCGGAACGTGGACCTGTGGAACCAATGCCAGCAGACTCCAGTTGTGACTGACATCGCACTGAGAAAATGGAGGTGGATGGGGTGCGCATTTCGAAGAGGTACCACAAACGCCAGCATCGCTTTCGAGTGGAAACCAAACGGTACGGAGCGCGAGCCTGCGGCCGTCTCGTACCCACTTTTCTTATCAATTTCTTATCAGCAAGATAAAAGTTCGTTAATACCTTTTATTCAAAAGCCTTTGTTTTTGTTGAAGGAAAAATATGTCTTTTTATTTGCAAGAAAGGGCTTAGCATTCGTTTTTTACTGGTATAGATAAAATTATATTAAGGTTGCTAAGATAAGGAGAACCTTAACTGTATATTATAGAATTAAAAAGTTTCATTATTATTCATAGCAGGTAGTACTAACCCGTTCTATATTATCTCTGTTCTTGGGGTCTTGTAAATTGTTGTTAATTCGGTATGCAAAGTTTTACTAGAGTGATGCTGATTACAAAACTATTTCGAGATATTATGGTTTTAAACAATATTTTCTTGGAATTAAATCAAACGCTCCGTGCGACTGCCTCCGTGGTCTCGTGGTTAAGCGCTTGGTTTCAAGTTCGGAGGTCTCGGGTTCGATTCCCGGGGGTGATAACGTTACAAATTTATTTTGTAATATTTAACCCAGTCTGGAAGGATATTGCAGGCTTTAATCACCTGATTATCCGAAAATTAAGATGATTGCGGCCAACCCGCAGATGGCCAGCGTGGTGGACTATGGCCAAAATCTCCCTATATAGGGTAGGCTCGAGCCCCTTGGTGGGGACGTATATGGGCTGTGAGGAAATCAAACAAATCTATGAAGAACTTTATTTTATCAAAAAACTGTAACAGTGTTTGACATTCAATGTCATTTCAAAGACAATCGTTTTTGCAGTTTATTAATAAAATACTAGGTTAGGTAGGAAAATCATAGGTTTATTTAATATAATATCGTAATAATATCATTTGAGATCACAAATTTGTGTTTTTTGTTGCATTCAGCAACATTTTAACTAATCATTTCGTTTCATTTTCATGTCGTTATGTGATTTTATTGATCAATGACGTCATTAAGAACAAAAGTTGAACAATCTTTAAAAATCATAACTTTACAATTACTAATTTTAAACGAAAAGTATTCAAATCAGTCTTTTATTTTCGTGTTTAATATCAAATAAAAATATTTAGTAAATACAAAAAAATAACTTTGCATACCGAATTGTTAAGAGAGCATTTGGTAATGGAATATCATACAAAGATTACACTACTTTTGAAACTTATGCTCACGCTAAGACGAATCACAACAATGAGAAAGACTACAATGCACAATTAACAAACACGCATATATACACTTTTAGCCATGCTCAAAGTAGGTTTTAAATCTATACTATAATAAGACTGTAACGAGGTCAAAACTGTACATTGAAGAAAAAAAAATAAAAACCGGTGGAATATGTTTTATTTTCGATACTGAAGCCAAATTTGCTATTTTTGAAAAAAATGTCTGTCTGTCTGTCTGTATGTCCGTTCATCACTTTAATTCTACCGGACCGATCTTGATCAAATTTGGCATGAATGTAGGTTATACACCTGGCCAACATATAGGATATAATTTATCCCGGATTTCACAAGGGTTCCCACAGGAGCATAAAAAACATAACTTTTATATGGTTCCCCATATTTACACGATTAATTTTTTCATCGACCGACTTATCGGACTTTTCATTAATAGTCTTTTTGGAAAAAATAAGGGTTTCATCCATTTTTATCAAAATAATTGTCCATTTAATTGTTTGTCAATAGTATGACTACTAGATATATAGGATTTCACAAATTTGAGACTTAAACAAATGTCTGCGTGGCGTAGCGGTATACCGTTTGGTAAACACTAAGCACGAAAGACCCAGGTTCGAATCCCGGGAGGTCAAAGTCTTTTTGCGTATTTTTTTTGCTTTTGTGTTAGGTTAGAATAATAGGATGCACTAATCCTTCTTTTTCACATTCAACTATGCGAATATGTATGAATAAAGATAATTGAAAGCATATTGTATGAATATTGCGTTGCTTTCTGCATCGCGGCACGATTTCTTATTTTCTTTGTTATAGATACTTCAGTTCATACTAAACTTTTATAACAGTTCGAAGACTGTCGGGTCAGCTAGTTGAGAATAAATTTAACAGCATACATTTTTAGTTGCCGTGTAGTGTCGGCTAAGAATAAAACTACCCTATTTCTACCCGTGGGTGATCGTAAGAGGCGACTAAGGGTATAGGGGCTTCTTAAGGCGAATTTTTAGGCGATGTGGATGACTAAATTGTGGAGACCCGTCACCAAAAACATTTATTTATTATTACCATCTTTTTCCCAATCAACTTCCAAAAACTGCTGAGGAATTTCTCATTCCAAAGCTCTGGCTACCCCGTTAAGGTATTTATAGCCGTGAGTATATGTATGTATGATTTTTAATATGATTTATTGATAGTTTTACGGAAAATGTCAGGGAAATTATGTTCAAATTTCGACGACCTGGATTTTTAAATAAAACAACAGAAGAAAAACATTTTACTTATAATAAGTGATTCATAAATCAATCACTTTAATATGTTTGCTCAATCAATCAAACCTCAATAGCACTTAAGTACTCCGCCTTGGTAAATCAGTAATCGCTTGCAAATTTACTTCCTGAAACACGAATACCGCAATACTTTACTAATCGTTGATTAAAGGTCAAATGTGTACTGTAATTTGCCAACTTTAAAAAGTACATAGATACAAATAAAAAAAATAGAAAGCCGTTAGGAGGGATTCTGGCACTTCCAGGCCACCTTCGGTTAGGATTTTAATGGCGTGCAAATTGTTAGGTAAAAAGTAATACTATGAAACTAAAACAAATTTCCTTTTTTAGAATTTTTTTAAGTTTAGCAAGTAGTTTTAGTTTTTATTACTAAGTCGCAGAGTCAATGATATGCTTTGTACTAATACGGCGCAGGTCTTATATCAAAATATATTATTTCAAAAATGTAAGCAATATTACTGTGTCTCGTGCTATTTTGTAATATTAAAGCGTTATCGGATTGTTTGGTCGCCATCGTGCGACAAACTGAGTAGCTGCTTGAACTGAGATTTGGATCTTAGCCAAGAAAGAATATTTTACAAACGTCCATTCATTAATTTCTTGCTGACAAGCTTCTAATGGACAATGAACTTATGCAACTAAAAAAGTTGGCTTTCATTTTGCTTACTTTGTGTTAAATTGTGAATTCAGGCCTTTGTATAGTAAAATTATACGAACATTTTCGAAACCTTACTGAAAACAATGCTTACCAAAACCTAGTGTTTTTTTTATTCTATGACGTGTAATTAATGTCCGTAAACTGGCTTTACAGACAGACAACATTATATTTCTCAGGAGAACGTGTCTTTCCTCGTGCCGCGGGTGCTCGGCTGCATGACGTTCATGGCGCTGGAAACCATGGCGCTGGTGTACTGCAACATGCTGCGAGATCATGTCATAAAGTTAGCATACGTTGTTTTATAAGGCAGAGTTTCTCTGGAGAATATATTGTGAGAGATACTTATGCTAATGTTACAAATTTAAAAAAGAAAACAGTATATAAAATCCATAGCAAACCTCTTCCTTATGCTAATGTTAGTAGAGCAATATAATATTTTATTTATATAATTTTATTAGCCGATGAGTTTATATTGGAGGTAAATATTGTGTGACCTCTCGTGATTATGAGCAATTCATTACATTTTGTTCGATTTTCATTTACTAGAGCAATTAAACTCAATCAGTAAATCTTTGAGAAATTCATCAGACAGCGCAGAGCTTTAGTACATAGCCAACTTCATCAAGCAATTAATTGGAATGTACATTGGCCTAGTCCCAAATTAACTTAGTTAGGATTGCATATTAATTGGTCGTCATAAATAATATCGACATATCGTTTAATTAGATAATGGTATCATTCACAATATAAAAGTTACTTCTACTAACGGCAATCATTCGGAGAATTGAGCTTTGGAATCGAGTCTGTAGCCTGTGGAAATAACAAGTTTATATTATGTGTGTGAGTCAAATACTTGCTTCTGTAAAATATGTTTTTTGCATTGATTAAATGGATTTGAAATCATCCATAGAATAAAATGATTTCATTCTCCTCCGTCAAAAGTATCCTAATTATGGGTCCAAAGTTTTTGATTTACGTGTTAACCCACTTGTTACTACCGTCGTTTTAAAACAACAGCATGAATAATAAAATCTACATCGAAATGTGGGTAGTTTTAATGAAATTTTATAATGTGATTGCTTTCGTCAGTGCAGCATCTAACCGAGGAAAAATACAGTTTACATCAAGATATTACTTGTTTTTTTGTATAAATATCTATAAAATACGAAAAATAATCATGTCTTTTCAAGGGCAAGTACAATATCATTTGAATATAATATTGGCCTGAAGTTACATTTAACTTGTTGTTATAACGTAGTTTTATCTATGCAGGAAAATAATATGCCTTACAATTAAAATTTTGGTACCTTTTTTGTCGAGAAAAGTAGGTGTTGTTTATAAACGACGATCGTAAAATGAACTACCTTGCCTACTTATGCAGTGAGGATGAGGACGGTGCATAGAAATACATTCTTCCTTCCGGGAAACCCATACGCTGGGGCTACAAGTTCTGGGTAGGAGCAACTCCTCTTGGATACATTATAACATAACATAAACGTTTACGCCGTTTATCCCCGAAGGGGTTGGCAGAGGTACCAATACTCCTGAACTCACATGGCAAGCGCCATCTAGTTTCCAGAGAAGGTACCCACGTTTTGCTTAGACAGTGTACTCACGTGATAGGGGGCAGGCCTATCGCCTCCTCTTATCCTCTTGGATACGTACTCTGGTTTTCACCTTACCAAGGTTCGTCAGTAGAAGCTACTGCGTACGCTAATGCTGGCTTAGGTGCTAGTGTAATTCTTCGCTTTGCGGACGTATTACGAACTATCGACAGCGATGCCGTATTTCACCTCTATTTTGACAATTTTTTCACGTCAATTCCTCTTTTGGAAGAGCTTAAAAATAGAGGTTTTAGAGCTACTGGTACAGTAAGGGAGAACCGAACTAGTAAGTGTCCTTTGCCCCCAAACAAAGAGATGCAAAAAACTGAGAGGGGGTCTTTTCAGTACAAATCTACTAGGGCAGAAGAAATTGTCGTGTGCAAATGGAACGACAACAGTGTGGTGACTGTTGCTTCCAATTCTCAAAAAGTATTGCCTCCGTCAAAAGTCAAACGTTTCTCTCAAAAAGAAAAGAAATTCATCCATGTAGATCAGCCGGCCCTAATAAAGTCCTATAATGAAAATATGGGGGGCGTAGACAGGTCTGATCAAAATATTGGGCTCTATAGGACTTCAATTAGGGGCAAGAAATGGTATTTCTGTTTATTTTCTCACTGTATCGATATGGCACTGCACAATGCCTGGCAGCTGTATAAAAACGATGGTGGTGAATACGATCACCTAAAGTTCAGAAGAAGTGTGTCATGTGGTTTACTGGAGACATACAGAAAAACAGATCATCGTATGCCAGGTCGGGCTTCCGGTAGTTTACATGAATCTTTACGATATGATAACATAGGACATATCGTAACATATCGCCCTAAACAACTGCGTTGTGGATATTGTCACAAACATGCCATTTATTTTTGCGTAAAATGTAACGTCACGTTGCACTCCAGAGATAGTTTTGCAGCCTATCATAAGCAATGTTAAAAGCATACCTACATACATATGCATTATTCAATAAAAGAAGTACTTATTTTGAAATATATTTTGTTTCAATCAACTCACCATGAACCCTTGCAACAGTAGTACATATTACTACCGTAGTTTTAAAACAACACCATTTTCCGGCTTTCCCAGAAAGTTCTGTTTTTTTTTAGTATTTTTTTCCTAATCGTAGGCCATTAAACTGCCCCCAAACCAAAAATCAACTTATAAACTTAACTTTTTTTGTTTCCGTAACAAGTGGGTTAATATACAAATTTTATCACTCACATATTGCAATAACTGCGTGGTTTTATAACTTATGGTATGCCGAGGGCATTAAATGGGTATTTGATTCTTTCATATTTTATAAATCGTTGTAGTATCTACATAATATAGTATTTAACTAGATCATTCATTCACCAATTCCTTAAAAAGCCATAAGATCACTTAGCAAGCTACTTTTGCAGATTGTAAGTAAATGGTGTTTTTAGGTTCCAATGCCATGCTAATTTATTAAGAACTGATTCATTAATGCAATTTTTGAACGCGTTTGTAAAGATAACAAAAGCCTATAAGATTTCAATCGCTTCTCTTTTTAAGTTGACCTGACTTAGTAATAGTGAGTTGTCTGTTCTAATTATTTTCTATGAGTAGATAGTTATCTGATTAGCGCTGAGTAGTCCGCAGAGAGAACTGCTGGGTAGTAATTTTGTTCTTTCTTTATAAGTTGTGTCTGATATACTGGAATTAGTTAGTAATTATATTTGTATTAATGTTCTTTTTACATATTAAAACAATTATAACAAGAGAATAGAAAGCACTATAAACATAAATAGTTCAATTATTATATTTTTTTGATGCCCACATTACGGTACAAGTAAAAGTGCATAATATAGTAAGTATTGCACCGCTAAAAGCCCGAAGCGCCAGCCAACCGAAGCACAAGGATTACAATTTACGTTAAATCTTTACGCGAATCTGAATGAACAATATATGTTAAGTGACCCGTCCAATTGAACTCTTTAACGAGCGAGAATTACGAATTTAAATGCTCATTGAGGAAATTTATTTAATAATTAAAACAACTTATTACGTTCAGCGGTTTCGAATAACTAACGCTTAGTGAGAATTTGATTTTAATGAAAATATAGCGACGTCTTAATAAAAATAAAATTGCATGATCAATGTGTCAATATCCAAAGATGACTCAATAGTTTGCTGCAGTTAAACGGAGAACAATGATGACAGATACGATCTGTTGTGATGAATTGCCCTCCATATTGCAAATCAATTATTTAAATAACTGAATAAAGTAATGCTTTTTGTGCCGTTTTTATTTACTTTTTATTTTGTAGTATTATTTGCCGATCAAGTTTATATAACAATGTATTGTGGCTTATGATATAATCTTACATCCATTAAAAACTTTATACTTTAAAATGCCTATAAATTTGACCACATACAGCACATAACCATTAATTACTTAGAGATTTAAAAAACCGTGTGTATGTTCCGTTGGACAATAAATACTTCATAAACTATAAGTGACTTTATTATGTTCTATTCGCCGACCGAGGAGATAATTCATCCATATCTACATTCTATATAAGCTTATCTAAAAATCTTTGACAAGCATCATAGTGATCTACTGGCACTATACAGCTTAGTTTTCCATAAAAGCTGTAATTATCTGTCCATATCATCGCTTACTACGCCACCCCCAGATGACGAGGGCGCCCCCCGGGGGGCTCGGTGAGTTTCCTACAGTTAGCAGGAATATTCAAATCATGTTTAGTCCCGCCGCTCTCATGCAAATAACAAGAAAATATGCTTTGTGATTATGTTTAACGTTGTATTTGAACTGGATTCATGAATACCAATGTGGTTTAGACTGGCGTCTATTGGTTTGCTAAATGCAGAGACCTAATAACCGATTGAATAGCTTACTGTTATTAACGTGCGGAGTTAAGTGTCATTATTCAAGATAGTGCTATGTAGCGCCGGCTTAGATTGTCACTAACCCTTTCTACCCATGGGTGTATAAGAGGCGACAAAGGGTATAAGGGTATGCTTTTTAAGTTAAAAGAAATCTTAGTTTGAAAGCCTATTATAATGTTAATGATTACATTAATGATAAAATGGCTTGGTTGGTGTGCTCTGTGCAGGATGTTTCCGGGCTAGCACCAAAATTGTAATAGACGTAACAATATGTGTGTTATGAGTTTCTTACGGGTTCTTCTCTCAACGAGACACCTTCCGAATTATTTTTTTACTTTGAAATAAATTTAAATATTTTTATGTGGTTTTTGGGCGATGCGGTTGGAGACCCTTCACCAACGATACATAATTTCTACCAACTTGACCCGTATCAACTTCCAAATGTAGCTTAGGAATTTCTAGGTCTGATGCTCTGGCTTACCCTTTTTGGGATTTATGGCGAGAGTATATGTATGTATTTATTATAGCTGTGTAGTGTCGGCTTAGAATAGCACTCCCCCATTTCTTCCGGTGGGTGTACGTAAGAGGCGACTATAAAGTTTTTAAGGTTTTGGGGCTTTTGATGGATTTTTGGGCGATGCGGTTGGAGACCCATCACCAACAACCTTTATTTCACCATCTTTTCCCCAAGCATTTTCCAAAAGTGGCTGAGGAATTCGTCATACGTATAGGGCCTGTATCGGTTTCTTTTTCGTTACAGCCTAGGCTATTGAGAAATAAAAGATTTGCATGATGTACATACAATTAATAGAAATAGATATGTTTATGTATAAAATTACTAAGATTTTTAACATGAATAATGTGAAACAGATCGTATCGATGTCATCGCTGTTGCCAACTGTACGAAAATTATGTTTTTAACCAGTAGGTGGATCAGACCGGAATACAAAATAATTTAAAATATGTGATCCCCCTTCAGCGTTGTAATAAGGGGGATCAGACCGGAATAAAAAAATAAATAAAATAATGGTGATCCCCCTGGTGGATCAGAACAAGGGGGATCAGACCGGAATAACTCATTTGAAAACGGGATGCAAAAGTGACGGCACCGAGCAGTTTTGCGACACGGGCGATCCAGCGTGCCCTAACAAACCGTGGCGAGCACTCGGCGGGATTCAGTAAACCAATTTGGGGCAACGCACCCATGTCTTAATAATGTAGTTGCAACTTTCTATAACTATTTCGTGTATTGATACGACTATAGGACTCAGGATACTTTAAAGTATAAAATATGACGTCTAAGGTAGAATAAATGAAGAGCATAAACTTTTATGAACACAATTTTTTTCATACGTTCTGAAAACGATATAAAAATACACTTTATATTTTTACTTTTTACTTATAACCTCAACATACACAATTTATATAGTAAAAAACTAGAACTCAATGTATTATTTGCTAAATTTAACATTGTGCTACTATACAATGTATAAATATACAATACATAAGTTTTAAAATCTAATTTCCAATAGTGGCTGGATAATTTTCTGATTCTGAAGGTCTGGCTACCCCTTTCAGGGATTTATAGCCGTGAGTATATGTATATATGTATGTAAAATTTAGTGGCTAAAGCTACTTCTGTAACTTAATGAAAAAGTGATAAAAAAGGATGGTTGGTGATTGGCTGCAGCTACATTGCCGTAAAACAACTGAAAAGCCCCATTACCATAAATTGTCTCTTACAACACCCGATTGAAGAAATGTTTTAATGTTATTTTAGTCAAATATACACAGCGAGATTGTAAATATAATGTATAAGATATTTCATTTAAATTTCAGTCAAAGACAAACTTTCCTTGGCTTTCGTTTCAGCAACCTTGGCAATTGAAGCGGTGCGTGTTTGGAGAAACTTTATTCTGTTTATTTTATTTTGGTTTCATCGCAAATATATTAAACTTATGATCGGCTCAATTACAACGCCATTAGCGAACATTTTGCCAAAGCATGCTTTTAAGGTTCTTAAAGTGAGTTACGACTGAGAAGAAGAAAGTGAGTTAGTTTATCTATTTGACAAGAAAATAATAACAGATAGATAGATAGATTAGATAAATGGTTTCCGCAATTGGTCACTACAGGGCCATTTCACGTGGGCCACGGCCGTCATTCTATCCACCCGAGCTCCATCCAGAAGTCAACTAGTTGTGTAATATGTTTTAAGTGATTTGTCATACTACCTGTGTTTTCCAAGTTGGTGTGGCGTTGGTCGTTCAAGGTGTTACACTCGAACATTACATGATTTACCGTCTCTTCTGTCTTCATGCAGGCTCTGCATAGTGGGCTGTCTGTGATTCCTAGTGTAAAGTAGTGTTTGTTTAGTGAGCAGTGTCCCGTTATGATACCTGTAACCATTCGTAGTTTTCTCCTGTCTAGGTTCAATAGTCTTCTAGTGAGCTGTGGATTTAGGTTCGGCATTGCTTCTTTGGATTGTCGGCATTCTGACAGGGCGCGCCATATTACCTTGTGTTGTTCTTGTGTTCGTTCCCTTAGCCACGTACGATATTGGTTGTATGGGATTGGTATGATAGGTTCCGGCCCTTCTATTGTGTTGCTGGATCCTCTGCGGGCCAGTTCATCGGCCGCGTCATTTCCAAGCGAATTACTGTGTCCTTTTATCCATTGCAATGTGATGTTGTTTTTCTTGGATATACTTTCAAGTTACTCGTGATATTGTAGTATAATTCCATTATTGGTTTCGTTGTTTTTCAGAGCGTACAGCACTGCTTTGCTGTCTGAGAGTATTCTAATGTTTGTATTTTTCAACTTTTCTATTTATTATGGCTGTTGTTGCTAGGAGTAGACCTATACATTCAGCTTGATAGACACTATTGTGTTTTCCTAGCGTTGAGTATGTCTTGATGTTGAGGTCGTATGAAAAGGCTCCTGCCCCTGTTCCCTCATTTGTTTTCGATCCGTCTGTGTATATTCTCAACTCTTTTATGTTGGGGTGGTCGTTCGGTTCTTCCTCAAGATTGACTTGATAGTGTTTGTTGAAGATGTATCTCTTTTGTATTCTGTCGCATGGCCCTGCCAACAGGGGTTGATATTCCATTGCCTCTGCCATGATTGTGGTATGTTTTATTCTGGAGTCTTTACTTAATGTTTTGTTTCGATCTAATCTGATGGTGGCCATTGCTGCTTCTTGTTGTATGTAAAGATGTAAGGGAGGCAGGTTGAACATAACTTGTAGAGCAGCTGTTGGTGTTGTTTTCATGGCTCCTGATATTGCTATGCATGCCATTCTTTGTACTTTCTCTAGGTCTTTTTGGCATGTGCTCAGCACGGTCCTTGGCCACCAGACCAGGGCACCGTATGATATAATTGGTCTTATTACTGTTGTATATGGCCAATGTGTGATACGTGGGTGTAAACCCCAATTCTTTCCTAGTATCTTTTTACATTGCCATAGTGCTATTGTGGCTTTCTTTATTGTGTTTTCTAAGTGTTTGTTCCATATCAATTTGCTGTCTAGTGTGACTCCTAGGTATTTAACCGTCTTCGATAGAGTTAGCGTTGTGTTGAATAATTTTGGTGGGTCTGAAATGTTTATTTTAGTCTTTTTTGTGAAGAGTATCATTACTGTTTTGTTTGGATTCACGCTGAGCTGTTGTTCTTCACACCATTTTTCTACTATTTTAAGTGCGTGATTCATTTGGTTTGATATCGTGTTTTCGTTTTGCCCGTCTATAAGAATTACAATGTCATCTGCATAGCCGACGGCATAGTATCCCTTGTTGTTAAGTTGCCGTAGGAGATCGTCTACCACTAGGTTCCAGAGGAGTGGGGATAGTACACCACCTTGGGGGCATCCTCTCATTACTCGGGCTCTGGTTACTTCGTTTAATTCGACTTGTACGGCTCTTTGTCCCAGCATGTTCTCGATCAATTTTCTCATGGTAGGGTCAATATTGTATCTTTTAAGTGCTGTATTTATGCATTGAAAGGTGGTCTTGTCAAATGCTCCCTCTATATCTATAAGTACACCTAGTGTCATAAGCTTTTGACTCATCGCTATTTCGATTTTTGACACCACTTCATGTAGAGCTGTTTCTGTAGATTTGCCTGCAGTATAGGCATGTTGTCTTTTGTGTAGCGGCTTGGCTTTAAGTGGTCCATCTCTAATATATCTGTCGCATAATCTCTCAAGTGTTTTGACTATGAAAGATGTTAGGCTTATCGGTCTGAAGGACTTGGCTTGCTTGTAGTCTGTCTTCCCTGGTTTTGGTATGAAGGTGGCTTTCACTTCCCTCCAAGAGGGTGGAATGTATCGATGCGCGAGGCATGCCTGAAAGATATCTAATAGCCATTGTGTTATGCTAGCCTTCGCCCATTGTAGAAAAGCAGGGATTATACCGTCTAAACCAGGGGATTTGAAAAGTTCAAAGGTGTTTATGGCCCAACGAATGTGGTCTTCAGTGACTATTTTGTTGGCTGTTTTCCAATCTTCTGGTGTGGGTTTTGTATGATTTATTTCCCATGTGTTTTCGCTTTCGTTCTCGATGTGACAATCGGGGAAGTGTGATCTTAGGAGTTCTGCACACGTTTCTTGGTCTGTATCTGTGTATGTTCCATCAGGCTTCTTAAGTGTGCTCAGGATTTTCCTCTCGTCGGTTGACAGTATTTTCCTAACTCTGTTGGCTTCGTTGTTTCTTTTGATTGTTTCTGTGTATTCTTTCCATGCTTTCCTTTGGCATGCTCTGGTGTCTTTTTTGTACTGATCTCGCGCTGCTTTGAAGGTGTCCCATGCTTGCGGTTGTCTTATATGCTTGGCTCTATTGAATAGTTTTCGTAATTCTTGTCTTTGTTTTTCTAGTTTCTTATTCCACCACTTGTCCTTTGGTTCGCCGACGCGTACCTGTGTTAGGGGACAACTGGTTTCATATGAATTTATTATGGAATTAGTAAGAATACTTACGTTAATGTCTATTTGGTTGGTATCTTCTTTCATTACCTTTCGTTCGTGTTTTGCTAGTTCGGATTCGACGAGGTTTCTGAAAGTGGTACGCTGTGGATTGCGCCGTGGCTCTGGTGGTTTGATGTTGTAGTCGATGTTAAAGCATATCCATCTGTGATCAGATAAAGATAATACATCAGTGCAAACTCTCCAATCTGTGGACATTGAAAAAGCTTGGTTAGTGGCAAAAGTGGCGTCTACTATGGTTTGTCCTCTGGATGTTACCCAAGTCGGTTCTGAGCCTACATTGAGTATGTTCAGGTTAGTGGTGAGTAAGTAGAGTGATAATTCATCTCCTCTCTTGTTTGAGTCGGGGCAGCCCCACATTGGGTGATGTGCGTTGGTGTCTGCGCCTATTATTATTTCGTATTTGTGTGTGTCTACATACTTTACCAGGTCTATCATTTCCGTAGGAGGGCAGTCTGCGTCTGCGTCCCCAGGCATGTAGACTGAAGCTAGTATAATGTCTGCGGTGCCTTCTTCTTCGTCCTTGACCCCGAGTCTTAAGGTTGTTAAATCTCTGGAGCAGAATTGAGATAAAGGCATAGTGTTGTAGTGTTTAGGTACATATATGCATGTTCTTGGTTGGTCTGTGATATTTGTGTTAAGAATTAGCTTACCTCCAATATTACTGAGTCCACTTATTCTGTTGTCTCGCACCCATGGTTCTTGTATTAGTGCGATAGTGTTGTTATTTTTCTCCAGTTCTCGTCTGAGTGTAGTTGTAGCTATTCTGCTATGCTGGAGATTTGCTTGTATTATTTTATGTTTATTGTTTCCTTCATTGGGTTTGGCGCTGTTAGGTTGAGTGTTTGCTCGCTTAGTCGGAGAGAGTGACATCGCAGGGCTCGTTTAATCCTAACTCTGTCTCAATGTCTTCTGGCTCGTCTTGTCTTGGCGAGGAGTGCAGTATCCAATCTTCGGCTCGCTTTTGCTCGGTCAAGGCCATATCTGCTAACCTCTCCGTTTCCTTTTGGATCTCGCACATTTCGCTCTCGCTTATATTTATTTCGTCGAGATCATTGGTCTCCATTGGTGTCGATTTTTCTGTCTCGGGTTCCGGTGGCACGTCAGTCAGCTTACCCTTGTTTAGGAAGCGGACGTATATAGTACCAGTAAGGTAATGTACCCGCCGCTCCCTCAGCATGAGCTTCTTGACCTCATCCGGGTGGAGGTGGAGATTAAGGTACATACCCTTCCACTTCCCCTCGGTCGAGGTCGTCGCTCTGCTTACGTGCCACTGTTTCATGTCGTAATGGGGGTTTTGGCCAGCCAAGACTTTTTTCAGACGCTGTAGGTCCCTGTTGTATTTGGCAAATAACACGCATCGTTCCCTATTGGGTACATCAGTCTGGCTGACCACCCGGAGTGTTTCAGCTTCATTGGTCCACTTGATTTGTTTGACGGTCTCTTGTAACCATGTTTTGGCGAAACTGTCTTCACACCATGTTCGTAGGACCCCGTCGATCACGATTGGAAAACCACGGAATCGGGGCATCTGTGTCTCACAATCGAAGATCAATTCCGACAGTTGGTCATTGATCCACTCACCTTCACTTGCGGTCAGGTCACGAGGTGGGTTGACACAAATCGCCAAGCTCAGGTCGGAGGCGTGGGTTTTGGCAGCGGTCGCGTAGTTCTTCTGCTGTCCGGTCTGTTGGCTTCCCGTTCTTGGTCGTTTGGGGTCTGGTTGCTTTTGAGCTGGCGAGATTGTGTCATTCGGACGTTCTCGTTTGCTCGTTGATGGTTCTGGGTTGGTACGTGTCTTGTCTGGTTGGTTTGCTTCTCTCTTCCAAAGTTGTCTTCCGCGTCGCCTGCGGTATGGTCTGTCGCTTTTATGAGGGTTTTCTTCTTTTCGGGTAATACTACCCTGACGAGGCGACCCTTGCCGGCGGCGACCATCACCCTCGCCACGTTCCACGTCACGGGAGTGACGCGGTTCGCCTTGAGGGTTGGAGCGCGCCGACCTGGGTCTCTCATCAGGGCGTGAACGTCCGACACTTGAGTGCCTTCTCTGTCTCTCATCTTGTTTTAAGTAAGCCCTTTCCTCTGGTGGTTGCTTAGGTTTGGTTCTTCCTTCTTCGTGTCTTTTTTTGATAGCTTTGGCGCGGGGTACAACCCTTTGCCAGCTATCGTCAGTGTAAGGGTCAGGATTGCACGTCGCTTAGGTAGTCGAACTTGCAGTTTGTTCATGACTTTTTGACGCTAAGGCAGCCGTATTTTGTTTTTTCGGCGCTGAGGCAGCCGGATTTTGTTTGTTTGGTGGCACTGAGGCAGCCGTGTTTTGTTTTTGATTGGTCGGCGCTAAGGCAGCCGTAGTCGCTGCTTCCGCAGCCTCCTTCTCCTTCTCCTCGCTCTTCCTCGAACATTCGAATGCCCCCCCCAGAATACGATAGGAGCTGCCCGACCTCGGAAGATCGGGGTGGGACCCACCTGGGTAGTTCTCTTTTCGGATGTAGATTTCTTCATGTTGCTTCGGTGTGGATGGTTTTTGAAAGGAGGTTTTCCTTCCTCCTGGGGTTAAATAAAATAAGAAGGGGAGGGAGTGTTGGGTAAGGAATAAAAATACTAAATATATATGGAAGGATATGTGTTTATAATACATAAAGGATACACACATATTGGGAGATAAATATATTAATAAACTATTTTTAATAACGTAAGGTATTAGTTGTAGACTAAATACAAATAAGTACATATATAGATACAGACAAGCCCTCCGTAATTAGCTACCTTAGCCACAGGAGTAGGTGTATATAGTAGGTGTATTACCAGGGTGCACGAACTTGGACGTTTACGGTAGGACATTTGGTGAGTGTGCTTGATAGTTCTCCCGCTTGGCTGAACATGCACTGGACCAAGATCCCTCACCTTGCACGTATCTCGTCCCTATCGTATGATTCGTCTGGTTTTAAGCTACATTTGAAATCGTAAAAAATCATAGCGCGCAAATGTTCCCGCCTCAGATTCACTTTTCAGTAAGACACGACAATTTAAAATAGCTAAAAATAAATATAAATAAATTAAAATACAAATATTGTAATTTAATGTTTTTTGACATGAATTCCTCATGTGGAAGGTCGCGGGTTCGAACCCCACCAGTGTCGAAATTTTTCTTTCCTTTAATAACATCTTTTATTTATG
>OY755171.1:21017209-21104427 GCA_963576735.1 Bedellia somnulentella | reverse complement strand
TCTATTCTTTTTGCCAAAAAATACGAATGAATACAAATGCCGCAGCGAACGTGCGAAATTGTATTTGCATACATATAACAGACGAATCTAATATATTACTAAACAGACCAAGGTATCTCCGTATTTTGCGACGTTGAACATTTTGCTCCCACGTGAACTTCAACAAGATCTCCTGACAATTTATTTGAAAGACACAATAAGACTAAAAGCGATACGAAATTCATATATCTTGTATGATTTTACATAAATGTTTTTGATTATAGATTATAATTCCCTTTACTATTAGTTTTCCTAGTTTTTAATTAAATGTTTAGTATTACCAAAGTCAGTTATTTGTGAAAATGAAGCATCGTTGTAAGTGTTTAATGTTCGTTGCGATACAGGCATTACCTAGTACAGCGAACTAGTAAAAGCGTGTATGTAGTTGGCGTTGTACATACGCATTTGTTATTGATCCATAAATACTCGTTTCAAAGATGGATCTCAAGAAAGTAGCAATATTTAAAGGCTATCATGGCGTCAATGATTTCTAATGGTAAAAAGCTGTGCTAAAGTGTTTATTTAGAATAACTACTCCATCCTGTGTAGTGTCGGCTTAGAATAGCACTACCTCATTTCTTCCGGTGGGTGTACGTAAGAGGCGACTAACGGTATTAGGGCTTTTAAGGGATTTTTGGGCGATGCGGTTGGAGACCTTTATTTCACCATCTTTTCCCCACGCAACTTCCAAAGGTGGCTGAGGAATGTCTCATTCCCTAGCTCTGGCTACTTCTTCAAGGGATTTATAGCCGTGAGTATATGTATGTATGTATGTATGTACTCCATCCTGTCACATACGTGCCACCAGCATCACCGGCATTTATAATGAGAAGTAAACTAACTTGTAACATTATGAATGTTTAGCAGGACAAGTTTAACAGCGTTGTTTGTTGCTACGAAACAACACCCAGTCACAGTGTTCATTTACGAGTCACATGCTACGACGCGACTGTAGTATTTCTAATGTGGAAGTAAGTAATCAGCTACGTAGTACTGCTACACGTCTAATAAACAGTAGTGCACATGTCGACCTCACATCCCGCCAGGGAGAGCTCGGAACGTGCAGTAGACAGGTGTCATCCAGTGCCATCTAGCCAGCATATTATGTATATGATTTTTATGATTCCCAACCTTTAAATCAATATTTGAATACTGCAAAATTATCAATGTCTTTAATAAAACAAAGTTCCTAATTATGTGTGAAGAAAAGGAGAATATAATTAATTTAAAACGCCGTACGCGACCGATCTCATTACGCTCGCTATCTTATATACCTACATTTGTTGTGCCTAGATGTAACAATGACTACGGCAGGCGAACGATAGAATGCATATTACCGCAGGTACTCAATGAACTACCGAGCGAGGTCATTGATTCACTGCGCGTGGACAACCACAAATGTAAAACTATGTTAAAAAGATATTTCCAACAACAATGTAAAACAGGGCCGATTTCACAGGTGGCGGAGGGTGCCGGTGGGGCAGATGAGCCATGAACTCTTATAGAATTCTTGCCTCATCTGTCACGCGGGTATCATCCGCGGCGTGTGAAATTGGGCCATGTTACGATGGTCAGCCAGCATTGTATATAAATTTATAAGTAAATTATATTTATAATCATATTTCTTAAATAGAGAACGTCACTAAGACGCAATACAATCAACTGTGATTTACAATGTATGAGTGGGGGACGGTGGTCACAATTAAACTTAAGTGTTAAGATTAAGTGACCACGATATAACCATTGTATAATGTATTTTTTCTTTATAATGAATAAATAATTAAAAAAAAAAAAAAACTTGAGTTGTCTTGTTAGATGAATTGATTTTACTAACAGTTATCTCGTAGAATAATAATTACTAACCTATTTGAAGGATAGCAGGCTGTTGTGCGCCTGCTGCTCGTTCACGGACTCGATCAGCCTCGTGGTGGCGTCTCAAGTCGAAGGTGGTGGAGTTGTAGTAAAAATAATACGGCAACTTGCTGTTACTTAGATTTACTGTTAGATGTACTATTACAATCTGTATTAATGGTATAGGGACTCTATACAGTATGAATTATGAATAAAATGACTCTAAACAATCTAAACGTCTTCTTGTCTTGAATTTCTTGTAAAAAGGAAAGGAAAAATGCAGCCGGCATCAGGGTTTTATACACGAAGCTGTTTGTCTCTTTTTTTGATGGCGTTGACGAGACTGACGCGCCTCTGGATTGCTCATGTTTGAGCCCGTTAAAGCGAGTGATCCAAGTGGCTTTAACATACTGGGGGGCCATTAAAGACGAGTCTTCAATCTTCATCTACAAGTAGGCACAAGCGATTTATGGCTCGCCTTACTGTCGATTGCATGGTCTTGATATCGGCCACTCTCGGGACACCATCTGCTCCTGGATATAGTTTAGTGACTCGCCCTCTTCGCCATAACAGAGGTGGAGAGTTATCTTCGCTTATTGACAAGATCACCCATGCGCAAGTCTCTACATCTAACTCGCCATTGAGTTCGCTGTTGTAGCTCTGATAAATATTCCCTGTGCCATCTCCTCCAAAATGTTTGCCGTAGCTGCTCCAACAGTTGAAAGCGATCCAATCTCTTCGTCGGTAAGTCTGCCAGATCCGGTGATGGAAGAGCCGTGAGTGACCTGCCGAGGAGAAAGTGTCCCGGTGTGAGAACTGCCAAATCATTTGGGGAGGAGGAAAGGGGAGCGATGGGTCTACTGTTGAGGATAGCCTCAACCTGGGCAAAAAGAGAAGATAATTCCTCGAATGTGAGGTGGGTGTTACCCATGATGCGTTTAATGTGAAACTTAGCAAGCTTAATGCCAGCTTCCGCGCTTCCGTTGAAATTAGGGGCGTAAACCGGGCAAAATCTAAAGTTAATATTTTGAACATTAGCAAACTGCACAAATGAGTCCTTATTGTCGTTAAAAAATGAATTTATTTCCTTAGCTGCGGCAACGAAATTTCGCCCATTGTCACAAAATATTTCCCTGGGCTTCCCCCTGCGGGCTATAAAACGTTTTAAGGTTAAAATAAATGAATCCTTTGAAAGAGAACTAACTGCTTCTAAGTGCATACATCTGTATCTAACGCAGATAAAAAGGCAAAGATAACATTTAGTAATTTTACACCCTCTACCCCTACGATCAGTGATAAAAAATGGACCACCAAAATCAATTGCAACACTTATGAATGGAAAATCAGGTGTAACACGCTGCTCAGGCAAATCACCCATTATATTCTCCATTGGCTTAATCGTAAAACGCCTACAAGTAATGCAGGAGCGATAAATGCGTTTGGCAAGATTCCTACCACCTATAGGCCAGAATCTTTCTCTAACCTTAGATAATAAGAGGGATGGCCCAGCATGTAAGAGAGATATGTGTTCATATGCGAAAATTAATTTTGTGAGATGATGCTTAGCACAGAGCAACTGTGGATGCTGTGCGTTATAGCCAAGCGCAGCTTCCCTCAATCTTCCACCTACTCTTAAGATGCCCTTATCATCTACAAAAGGGGACAAAGTTAGTAAATTGCTCTTGGATTCAAGTGGCCTATGACACTTTAAGGACATAATATCCTTACCAAAACTTTCCGCTTGTGAAAGCTTAATAAGAATATGCAGAGAGGCTTCAAGTTCTGCGAGGCTTATGGGGCCTGATATAAATTCCCCTTTGCATTTAATGTTAATAAATCGTTGAACATATGCAACAACGCGAGTAAGTCTGGAAAAATTGGAAAATCTTTTGAAATCTATGACTGATGGACTTGAAACTTCAACAGATGCCAAAAGAGATAAATGAGGTTTTAATTCTGGAATAATCTGAGTATTGTAATGTATTTTGTGTTATGTATGTGAGAAGTTTTTCCCTTTGATATACCTCTTAGAAGACCAAAATAGTTCTAGAGGTAAATGTCATATCGAAGACATAAAAGTTTAAGAATTTTCTCAAAAATAATCATTTTGACAATCTTGTTTATTGTCAGATAATTATTTCATATTTTTTAATTTACTCACTTGACATTAGTTTTCTGCAAGAAGGTTGCTAGTGTTAGGTCGTAGCCTTACAATTTATTTTATTAAATATTTTTATGAAATAACAATAAGAATATTGTTTAATATTGTAAGTGGATTGATAATGAATCCTAATTTATTGTCTTTCTTAATTTATTTGCAATTATATATTCTTAACTCTCACTGTTATTTGGACTACTTTCTTTGTTACCTCTTTTAAGGAATAGTTTTATCCTTTTAAAAAAAGAAATAGGTTAATTCAAAATTTTTAAGTTGAGTCATGCTTGTTCGCAGAGGTCAGTCTTGATTCAGCTCCTGGGGCGATGGGGGCATCATCATTATTATGGAAGAAACTGAAAAAAATGTCAGAAACAATATTCTGAACTGACTTTATATATCATCAATTTATACACGTCTGGAATCGCAGCCCCTTACTCTTGAGCTGCCCTGGTTGACGCAAGCTTCCCGGAGTCGCAGCCCCTTACTCTTGAGCTGCCCTGGTTGACGCAAGCTTCCCGGAGTCGCAGCCCCTTACTCTTGAGCTGCCCTGGTTGACGCAAGCTTCCCGGAGTCGCAGCCCCTTACTCTTGAGCTGCCCTTGCTGACGCAGGCGCCCAGAGGCGCTTGGTTCCGTGTTAAATTCGCCACCCATCGCAACAGGAGCTGACGCTAAAGCTGAGTTTTTTTATATTATATTATATTGATAGGTTTAGTGTTTTTGATAGGTTTTATTAGGATTGTTTTACTGTTTCTTTTTATTTATAATAAATGTTGTGACATATATATCTTCTATTATTCATTATCCTTTTTCTTTCTTTCTTCTTTTAGTTACTTCTGGCTTTTGGGTAGCTACAGCATCCCAGGAGTGAGAAGTAACGTTACAGTATCCATATCGTCCTTATTGAGAGTGGGCCATTCACTCTCAGGGCGTAGCAAGTAAGAAGGGCCATGCCACCATAAAGAATGGGAATACAAGTTTATGGGGTCTACTCCTCTGGAAGCAAGATCAGCTGGATTTAAATGAGTGGGCACATAGAACCAGGAAGAATCCTTGGTGAGCTCTTGAATAGAAGAAATCCTATTAGCCACATAGGTTTTTAATTTGGAGGGACACGCTTTAATCCATGCAAGGACAACCGTAGAGTCTGACCAATATACTAGCCTATCGATGGGCTTACGCATCGTGGATGATACAGTCTTAACTAATCTGGCGGATAGCAAAGCCGCACACAGCTCTAACCTAGGTATGGTAGATTGCCTTAGTGGAGCAACGCGCGACTTGGCGCAGAGCAGATTGCAGACCTGGAGGCCTGATGACGATGTACTCTTAATGTAGACACAAGCACCATACGCCAACTTCGAAGCATCACTGAAACTATGCAGCTCTATAGAAACAGGAAAGTCAATCAGAACATTTCTAGGAACAGAGAAGTTTTCTAAATTATGAAGATTGTTTATGAATGATGACCATTTATTCAGAATTTTAGGAGGAACTGGTTGATCCCAATCCAGATGTAGCGACCACAAACTTTGAAGTAGTATTTTTGGTTTCACTGTACATAAAGTAAGGAGACCCAAGGGGTCAAAAACCTTGAAGGTTGTCGAAAGTATGGAACGTTTCGTAACTAAGCAAGGGGGAGTATGGTTAACATTGAAATGAAGTGAATCTTCCTGTGGTTTCCATCCTAATCCTAAAGTATGAAATGATTGGCTAATGGTTAAGCTGTCATTCTCTCCTCCGTTCAATTCCGAATCTAAAACTAAAGTTGAATTACTCCTATACTTACGTAAATTAAATTTTCCAGTGAGGAGTATTTTTGAAACTATATTTTTAATACTTAGAAGTTCTGACTCTGAGTCAGACCCGGTCAATAAGTCATCACAGTAAAAATCTGACTTTATTATGGTTTCTATTTGTTTGTTGGAAATATATTGAGCTATATCATCTCCTAGACCCTCTCTGATGTCAGCAGTGTGGTCTGCCAAATAATGTAGACACCTAGCAGCTAGAAAACTTGCACTAGCAAATCCATAAGTGACAGTGTTAAGTCTAAAAAAATTTAAAGGATGAGCAGCGTCTTCACGCCAAAGAATTGTTTGCAAATCTCTATCCTGATCGTTGACTAAGATTTGTCGATACTGTTTTTCTATATCTCCTGACAAAACGTATTTGTGGAAACGAAACCTTAAAAGAATGTTAAAGAGAGAATCTTGAATGTTGGGACCAATTATTTGAATGTCATTAACAGAAAATCCGGAAGTAGTGCGAGCAGATGCATCGAACACTACCCTTAGCTTAGTTGATTCGCTGCTTTTCTTAAGCACAGCGTGATGAGGCAGAAAGTAAGAGTTACCAGCTCTATTGACTGACGACGGGGATAAGTGACCCAAGTCACCATATTCTTTAATAAAATTGGAGTACCTCTCCTTTAAATCTTGATTGGTATTGAGGCAATTTTCTAATGCAAAAAAACGTTTTCGAGCCATCAGATAAGATTCACCTAAACAGGTTGATGGTTGCTTGAGAGGCAACCTGACACAGAAACGACCATCACTCAGGCGTTGAGTGTTCTGAACAAAATGAGTTTCAGCTTCCGAAACTATTGGCTTCGGGCTTACATCACTGGGAAAGTCTTCGCACTCCCAAAAAGATTTGAGATCACGTTGAATCTCTTCAGTAGTTATGAAATTGCAGTTAACTGGATGAAATGTATCTACCGAAGGGGTAGTTGTGCCTGCCACTATCCAACCTAGAAGGGAAGCCTGCAATATTGGCATACCTGGGCCTAATAGTTGACGTTCTGAACTTAGAATGTCCCAGAAGAGATTCGCTCCTAGAAGGACATGTATTGGAGATGATTTATAGAAGAAAGGGTCAGCAAGCTCTGAGGGGGGAGGTAAGCTTAAATTGGAAATATTAATGTTTTGTTGGGGAACCTTTCCTGCCAAATATGGCAAAACTAAGAAACTATGTGTACGACTATATGCACTCGTTCTGGATTTAAACAAAGCAGAGCATCTTTCAGGAATAAGATGAAGTGATGTGTCACCGATCCCTAATATGTTCTTGACCATGGATGGTTGGCCTTTCAATTGTAACTTGGATTGAAGTTCAGCTGAAATGAAGGATGAGTCAGAACCACTGTCCAGAAGACACCTTACTGTTTCAACTTTATTGTTCTGTGGATTAATAACATCTATTAATGCTGTGGAGAGGATGGTTCCAGATGAAGACACAGCGGACATGGCGACAGAAGAAACCGTTTCGGGAACAGCTGAGTTTGCAGTGAGATGCAGACAAGAAGGCGCTGGCTTCGTATGATCAGCTCCAGCAAAATCATGAAGCAAAGTATTATGGCGTTTACCACAAGTCCGACAGTTGCTTAATTTACACCTTGATGTTGGGTGATCAACAGTTAAACAATTATGACAAAGCTCTAACTTGTTTACAAGAGCCCATCTATCCTTATTGTCTAAAGCTCTAAAGGTAGGACAACTATATATTCGATGCCCGTTATTATACACAACACATTTTTGTTCGTCTCGCTTTACTGTTGCTGCAAACGCCTGTACCTTATGTTGGTTAATGCCTTGACCTCTGTATGATTCAGGTTTACTTAAAGGTTTACTATTAGTATTTCGCTTCTGAGATAGCGCCTCTAGAACATCAGCCCTATTCCGCAGGAAATCCCTTAAATCAGTAAAAGTGGGAAGCTCTGTGTGAAGATTGCCTTTGTATTCTTCCCACTTGACATTGGTGTTGGAATCAAACTTGGTGGAAGTTAAGTAAATTAAAATAGAGTCCCAATGTTGTACTGGTTGACCTAATGTCTGCAGGGCCCTAACATTTTTGGTAATAGTATCGCTTAAGAACCTTAGGGCTCTGTCAGATTCACCCTGCATACTCTTGAGATTAAAAAGTGCACTAAGATGATTATTAACTAATTGCCTTTTATTGTTATACCTTTCACATAATATATTCCATGCTTCTACATAATTGAAATCAGATACCTCGAGATTTGCTATAACCCTGGCTGCTTCACCTTGTAGGTATGAGCAGAGGTAATGAAATTTATGAATGGGTTTAATATGATTATTACTGTGAATTAAGGATTCAAATGTGTCTCTGAATTCAAGCCATTTGAAGTAAGAACCATCAAACTTGGGTATAATAATTTGAGGTAGCCTAAATCCCATCGTGCCTTGATTGGTGCAACAAGCATGCGGGAGGGAGGCCTCTGATCTACTAGTGGCATCTTCAAATCCTGCCTTAATAATTGCTGAACAAAAATCATTGGAGATGACTTCCCTTTCATTTAATTCATACTCCAGATTGTTAAAATTAATAGTCTCCATTTGAGATTGCAGGTGTTCAAATTGAGAGTTTAACTCCAAAAACTTGTTTAATTTGAATGTTAATTCAGCTACTTGAATAGAGCTTAATGGCTTATCACCTCCATGTTCCATGAGGTTAATTAAAAAGTTATTAAATTTAGTCACTTGCCCTTTGATTGAAGTGCGTTTGTACTTAAGCACAGTATATTCATCGCTTGCCATTTTGGCAGGGCTTGAGCTTCGACTGGCATGAGCAGTGTTTGTTTTTACTGATAATTCACTGTCAGTCATTTTGAAAAGGAAATTAATAATTAATAAGTAACTAGTTAAGTGAAAGGTTCTGTATATAGATAAATTTCTGGAGTTAATTGTTATAGTAAAGGGTGTGGCAAGAATGTAAAATTAAAGTGAATTGTAAACCGGTTTACGCTCCTTGTGAAGGTGACGCCGCTGGAGACAACAGGCAGCAGCTGAATGATGCAGGCCTGCGTTCCTCGGTAAAGTTCACGTTCACTGAAATTGTTTGAAACAGTAGTAAGTATATCCCTGAATCGTTTGGTAATAAAATAAATAATGTTATAAAATAATTTGAAAAAAGTACAGCCTAAATAAAAAAGTATCTGCAAGAGAATAGAATTTGAAAAGTCTCGATCTCCTTGCCGTCGTTTGTTAGTCAAAGAAGAATTGCTTTTAATTGTTCCGGCCGCCGCCGTACATCATTACAAACGACTCGAAAAAATATCTTGTGATCTTCACTAATGACTTCAGACAAAAGTACTCCAACGTGTTAAATATTTTGGTAGTCTGTATAAATATATTATACTAACGAAAATGACGATTAAGATAAAAATGTTTTACAACTTAAGCGTTACTACTCATTCTTACCTAAGTTGCATGTTACATGTCTGCACTAACATTATTTACTGCCAATATTCTAAGGGTCTCAATTGGCAACTCTTGGTTCTAGCATTAATATTATTCACACAGTAATTTGAGAAGTTTGCCAATTTTGGTGTTAATAAAATATGGAATAAGTTAACGAATATAATACAGTTTTCTCTCGACATTGCTGGGCGGGCCGTATCCCGAGCTGCTAGTATAGGTATAGTTAGTATAGTGACGAGTGTTGGTGTGAGGTTAGTAGACATTACTAGATTTAATCTACACCTTCTCTTTAACAGGAATCCAGATATTTTGTAAAATATAATAGTCAAATTGTACTTCCAAAAAGCTTGTAAACACCAAAATTTCGTTTCTTAAACATAAAAAAGATGAATTAAGAAATTTGCAAAATAATTTGATATATTTTACGAGGTCAAATTTTATCACAGTAAATTTCATTTTCCTTTCATTTGAGTAATACTCATGTATTTTTGAAACCTAAAAATACAGGAATACCCATTCATTTTTAACTAGTTACGGTTTCTTTTTTTTAGATCACTTATATTTTAGTTATAATAAGTATAAGTTTAGGTATGTTTTAGTTATAATAAGATGTATAGCAATTATGCATTTATGACAGAAAAAAACTTTGTGTCATTGCAAGTAGTTAGCTCAAAAGCAAGCGTTGTATTAGAATTTTGGAAGCATAGCAACCTATGTGATTCTTAATTCTGATTCCTTTCAGTGTCTGAGTCTATTCTAATACGACTTTGTTTCCTCATATATATTGCTGTTGATATTATGAATGATATTTAAGTTGCAAAAGAATCATTTTTGTTGGATTATCGATTCTTTGCGCAGTTCATACGCATCTCCATGGAGAGGGAACAAGGGCTTGCAAGTGACAACACTTAACATTATGAGTGCTCTTATGTTATAATGGAGCGATGACGGCAAATAGCAGGGTTTATACAAGCTATCCGGGAAATGTTTTAATAGTTCTTTGCTTTGGCATATAGTAGTTAAAAGTAGTAGTATATTAACTTTGCATATGCACTGTTTATTTTCAAATATTAGTAGTATAGTTATAGTTCTTTAGTGCATCAACATATCAATAGTTCGTGCAGTATTTTTTTCTGTATAAAATATAAAATGTGTAATAAACTTGGTATTTTTTTCTTGGCAAATAGATAAGCTGACTTACTTTAAGTAACTTAAAAGCACGCTTGGGCAAAATTTTCGATAATAACTTTGTAATTGAGCCCATTATAAGTTTAAGAGATTGCGATGAAACCAAAATAAAATAAACAGAATAAAGTTTCTCCAAACACGCACCGCATTAGTTGCCAAGGTTGCTGAAATGAAAGACAGAAAAGTTTTTCTTTGACTGAAACTTAAATAAAGCATCTTATGCATTATATTTACAATCTCGCTGTGTATGTTTGACTAAAATAGCATTAAAACATTTCTTCAATCGGGTGTTATAATTATAAGAGACAACTTATGGTTATGGGGCTTTTCAGTTGTTTTAAGGCAATGTAGCTGCAGCCCATCACTAACCATCCTTTTTTATCAACTAGGGTGGAAGTGGTCTGAAAGCATCTCGTCTGCTCTCACTGACGCAGTCCCATTCTCGTATAGGCGTCTCAAAAGGTGCACAAGGTGTGTTGGTGTACCCATCTCTAGCAGAGTTTTCCAAAGTTTCGGCCATTTCACTGAGTCAAACGCCTTTGAAAAATCAACAAAGCAAATATAAGTGGGCTTGTTAAATTCTCTGGCTTTCTCGATGATCTGGCGCACAGTCAGGATTTGCTCCCGGGTTCCTTTTCCTTTTACGAAGCCGGCTTGTTCGGGTGCAATCTCTTTGGATAAAAAGGTCTTGAGGCGCTCGTTGATAATGTGCAGTAAAATCTTGCTCGCGTGTGATATAAGGGCAATGAGGCGGTAGTTACTGCACGTTTTCGTCGAACCTTTCTTATGTAGAGGGATAAATACAGTGTGAGTCCATTCTTGCGGCCATGTCCCTGTCTGCCATATTTTGTTGCATAGGGTTTTAAAGATCTGGACACCATATTCGCCTGACGCTTTGATAGTTTCTATCGGGATAGCATCTCTGCCGGTGGCTTTTCCATTCTTCAGGTGTTTGATCGCAGCTCTCACTTCACTTTCGAGGATGTCTGGTTCGATCTCTTCATCCCTAGGTTCAGTGGATGTGAAACATTCTGAGTCTGTATCCTGAAATAGTGACTGGCAGTATTCTTTCCAGGTTTCGGCTATGTCTTTTATTTCAGTGATCGTCTCACCAAGAGCGTTTTCGATGGCCCATGTCTTTGAAGTTAGGGTCTTAGTAATGAAACGTATCTTCTGATAGAGATCTCTGGATTCATATTTATCTGCGTGTGCTTCGACTTCTGAGCATACATTCTGAAGTTGGGCGTTTCGATCTTGCCTGCATGCTTTTTGAATCTGCGCAGATATGGCGTTCAGAGATTTAACGTCAGCTCCTGACGCTTTCATTCTTCTCCTTTCTTCTACAAGTTCCATAGTAATGTCGCTCATCCAGTGTTGTCGTTTCCGTGTTTGTTCAGATGGTTCGGACTCCTTGACAGCGTTCTCTATTATGGTTTTCGCTCGGTCCCACAGCTGATCAGGGGACTCAGAATCTGGGTTTGCATTTGTCCATTGGGTCCAATTGTATTCAATTGCCTTTAAAAACTTAAAGCTATCCTTCACCTCAATCCTTTTTTGCTTTTCACGTTTTCTAGCTGCCCTAAGCTTGAGCTGAACTTTGGAAATCAAAAGTTGGTGATCCGATCCACAATCGGCACCAGGTAACGTGTGACTATTTCGAATCGATGTCTTCCACCGTGACCTAATCAGAATATAGTCGATTTGGTTGCGATATTTGCCATCTGGTGATGTCCATGTATAAAGTCTCCGTGGGTGGTGTTGGAAAAAGCTGTTGGATACTACCAGATTATTGTTGGCTGCAAATTGTATCAGACGTTCACCTCTTTCATTTAGTTCACCCAATCCAAATTTACCCACACTGTCGCTTAGAAGACTGGAGTCTGCCGAGAGTCTGAAGTCACCTAAGATTATCAGAACTTCCCTACTGGATATTTTAGAAATAGTGGTATCCAGTTCAGTGTAGAATTGTTCCAGGACTTCATCGCTTGCCTTACTTGTTGGAGCATATACCTGTATGATGTTAGGGTTTACAGGCGTCGCCTTGAGTTTTATACTCAGCACTCGACCGCTAACTGGCTCATACCCCAACACACAGTTCCTTAGATGTTTGGGAATCAGGAAAGCAACTCCGTTGTGGCTGTCTTTGTCGTTGCCAGAGAAGTAAATGGCGTGGGTCTCAGTGAGTAGATGACCGTTACCTTTCCAGTGAGTTTCACTAAGGCCACAGATACTCACGTCGCATCTAGTTAACTCCTTCTCAATGATTGGAAGTTTCTCTGGCTTCAATAATCCACGCACGTTCCACGTGCCTATCTTGTGCATTTGTCGCATCGTGAGGGAGGTTCCAGTAGTATATTTTCCATGCGTTGCCTGGTCTCTTACATCCGCATGGCCGGTAGCACATTTCCCACTGTCTGCCCCGGACGCAGCGCGGCGCGGCGCGCGACGCAGCGCGGCAAGCGGATCACATGGCCGACTTAATTCATTCGGTTGTACTTCCATGACGACTTTCTTGGGATAGTAGTGCAGTGGTTTCCCCTTGCCTTCTGCACCAGACTTTTAGGAGTTATTAGCTCCAAGGCCACTGAAGCCTCTTCCTCCCAGTTGCCTGGTTGGGTGAATGGTTATCCCGCCATTAGCTCGGACGCCAGAGCCTCGTTAGTTGTCTAGCAGGGAGCTCCACGGCGGCCACTGGATGGTAGACACCGTCGCCGGCTATTCATACGAACCACCGACGCGTGCAGGAGAGGTTGACTTTTGAGCCGGATTAGATATTGTGTTCCGTTCTCCCCTTACCCCCCTCTACTCTGAACACCAGGTGACAAAGTCACGTGATGTTCAGAAGTATTAGTACCTCTGCCAATCCCTTCGGGGATATTCGGCGTGAACGTTAATGTTATGTTTATGTTTATATACATACATTCTGTATAATAAATAGAGTATCTCACAAAATCAATATACATAATAACAAATACTCACGCTAGTTCCAATCCAAGTAAAGTTATTAATAGTTTCACTGCCTAATTTCACAAGTGTTGATAAGAGTGACCCAGCTGAAGTTTTAATTAACATATTCAAAATTGTCCAACGCCCAAAATATATTAAACTTAATCCCGATGGTGCCAAAACTATCAGATAGTCTAAGTTTTGAGCTTTTCAAGAATGGCTGCGGTTTTTAATTTACTTAATGACATAATATCGAAGATTTCCATTCATCATAAAATTACTCTCACGTCATGCATACTTGATACGATATAAATACTAGTTAATCTGTATATCAGTCGATATTTGTTTAGTCGAGGCTTACCACAGTTTTGGAATAAACAGTTTCTCAACTTCTTTTGTTGGAAATAAGGGCAGTACCGTTTATCAAGTAGTTTAACAGTAGTAGTTTTTTGATGCAAATAAATGCTTTTTCCTGATTTCGAAACCAACAAAATGAACCAAATGAGCAGATTGACAGATGAGGTTTTAACTCGCTAATGGCCATTGGGATTATATTGTTACTGAAAGAATAATAAATGAGGCGTTATTACACCCATCATTATATAATGGATTTATCTGTATGTCACTACAAAGTTTTATAAATTCTTACACCCATAACACCAGTTGTTTACACACCAATTGTAGTTTTAATTTTTAATTATTAACGAAAATATCCAATTATTTAGTATGTTAAGCTATTACAGCGCAATGTAAATAATTTGTATACTATCTGTAATTTTAAGTTTTTTCACCACAACAATGTAAATAGTATACTTGCAAAAGGTAACCACAAGTTACTGAATAATGTACTGACCGACATAACTGATGCGATCAAATCATGCATATGTGGATGTGACATCCCTTATCCCGCTTTTAAACTAAACCGAGCGTCTACCGAACTGTTCAGTGCCATTTATTTATTGTATTCCGTCGCATTTCAATGACTCGGCCACTTTTGAAAGTTTAGTGAGGAAAAGATTGAAATAAAATCGTTGTTTGTAGACGGATCTCCAACCGCATCGCCTGAAACTGAACAAAAGATTCTACACTTATAGTGTATCTCAAAGTGTTTAAACTGCCTCAAAAATGCCTCAATGCTACTGAAATTCACAAAAATACCCTTCACAAACAAAGCACCAACGCAACCAACCCCTTTTACAACATACATACGTACATATATATACTCACGGCTATAAATCTCTAGATGGGGTAGCCAGAGCTAAGGAATTAGAAATTCCTCAGCCACTTTTGGAAATTAAAGTGGGGAAAGATGGTAAAATAAAGGTTGTTGGTGATGGGTCTCCAACCTCATCGCCCAAAAATACCTTAAAAGACCCAATACCGTTAGTCGTCTCTTACATACACGCACCCGAAGAAATGGGGTAGTGCTATTCTAAGCTGACACTACACAGCATTATAGATCTTCTATTTGCTGGCAAACTGTTTTAAGTTGTATTACGCCACAGGTAAAATTTAATTTCGTTTAAGTAATAAATTGAAAATGTTATTTTGTTTGTTGAAGTTTAAACAAGTTAAATTTGAAACAATAAAATGTTTTCATTCGTATCTGTATTGATCCGAGATTTGATTTAAGCCTTTAGATGTTGTTACAATGTGTTGTTTACATACATACATAAATACATATACTCACGGCTATAAATCCCTTGCAGGGGTAGCTAGATCTAGGGAATTAGAAATTCCTCAGCCGCAAAAGAAGATAAATCAAAAGATGGTGAAATAAAGGTTGTTGGTGACGGGTCTCCAAGCACGTCGCCCAAAAATCACTTAAAAGCCCCAATACCGTTAGTCGTCTCTTACGTACACCCACCGGAAAAAATCGGGTAGTGCTATTCTAAGCCGACACAACACAGATATGTATGTATATGTGTTGTTTAGAGACCCTTTTAATCTTTTCATTTTGGACGTCTGCTTTATCGCCATGGTTTAGTCGCCTGTGCAGTATTTTTTTCGCTTCGATTATTTTTGTTTAAGTTTATTTATTTATTAGGAATGCACACAGTTAAATATCATATTGTATTATCTTATATCCAAAACGTTCCAACTGACACGTTTATTGGTTGATCAGTAAAAAGTGTATAAGCCATTATGCAACTGTACGCTGTTATTACAGATGTATTATTATCAGTATTTTGATATAGAAGGTATAATTTCTATGTTTGGAACTAATAGACATTTTATTTATTTATTCTATTTATTATAATTTTATTCTTTGTATTAAGGTGTGTTATGATTGTTATCAATAAAGAAATTTATTATTATTACATAAGTTGTTCATTTATTAGTAATAATCCCCACATGAGGTTTTCATGAACAAAAAGATTTAAATTATAAGTTGTTAAATTTTTGTAGAAATGAATATTTAAACTTATTAAATACTATTTATATACCAAAAAATTTCACGTTAATACTAATTTTTAACCGTCAAATTATAAATTACACAAAAAAAAATCTGTAAGAGTTGAACTGAAAATAAGAGTGCGTCAGTCCTTAAACTTTGGTTCAGACATGGTGGGTAGGCATCTTGTTAAGCTTATATCCGTGTGAAAATGTGATTACCACCATTTATAATAAAATAATTTTATTAATTAGTATCTTTACTGTCATACATTGTCATATCAAAACCATGGGTGGGTACTCTGAACACCAGATGACAATGTCACGTGACGTTCAGAGTTCTAGCACCTCCGCCAATGTCAACCCCTTCGGGGATAATCGGCGTGAACGCTAGAGTTTTATAAGTCGTAAGTTCCTACTAAATTAAACTAGACCCATATATCGCTATATTTAACGTTTAATAAAACCTATAGCCGCAACTATAGATCTTCAAAAATTGTATATGTTGCAGGGATATGATAAAAATGGGGATTTGGTCAATTCCCTAAGGGAGTTGATCAAATCACGGAGGATGTTAAAATAACAACACGATTTTACCTTTTCCCTAAACAAATCTAGTGAATTGAACAAATCCCTAAATTGGTTCAGTGGAATGACAAAAATAAGATATACCTTCACAGGGGGGGTGCAGGGGGGCAGAGCCCCCCTGCTTGGGGGGGTCGGGGGGCGAAAGCCCCCTGCAGACAACGAAAAATTAGGTCACATTTAGTTAGGTTAGGTTAGATTATGTATAAAACGAGCGAGCGTAGCGCAGCGGAGCGAGCATCTAAATGCCTGAATTGAACAAATCCCTAAAATAAGTAGTATACCCCGCCCCCCGTCCTCTATATGTAGCAAGCTGCAAGCAAGCAAGTATGGCATATAAGCATGCATCAGGCATTTAGATGCTCGCTCCGCTGCGCTACGCTCGCTCGTTTTATACATAATCTAACCTAACCTAACCTAACTAAGTGTGACCTAATTTTTCTTTGTCTGCAGGGGGCTTTCGCCCCCCGACCCCCCCAAGCAGGGGGGCTCTGCCCCTTTGCACCCCCCCTATGTAGGTATATCTTACCAAATAAATCTTTAAAATACCACTGTAATATTATTTTTGTCATTCCACTAAACCAATTTAGGGATTTGTTCAATTCACTAGATTTGTTTAGGGAAAAGATAAAATCGTGTTGTTATTTTAACATCCTCCGTGATTTGATCAACTCCCTTAGGGAATTGACCAAATCCCCATTTTTATCATATCGCTGCGACATATATACTACTATGTAAATATACGTGGGAGTCCTCTCCTGGGGATGCATATTTGGGTGATCTCCTACCTATATAAAGAGAAGTTTAAAAGAATTCATACCGCGATGTAAAAGTAAACCAACGCCATCTAGTGCCAAGGGAAGGTATTGGTTTTTTTTTGAGAGCCAGTGAGTACCCACAAAAATAGAATGCAATACATAATTCCTCAAGCTTAATATACTATTTCTCACATACTTAGATACTTTTGGGGTCAGGATAAGGAAAATATTTCAAAATAAAGAGTGTCACTCTTAAAAAGGTTTGGCGTGGCGCTAGTCGTAATGGAGTGGCAACGACGTGGGTGGTCGGCGCGACTAATCACCGAGCGTCAGAATAACTCAAATTACTGTTTACTTTTGTATGGCAGCTATATTATTAGGGTTTAGTATCAATGAAATCGCCGATAAAGAAGCTTATGAATTGTGAAATTTAAACCGTTTTAATTTAAACTAACAACTATGTAAACCTAAGTTAAAGATAAGATAAACAAAAAACAAAACATCAAGAGTCAAAGGTAAAAAATTAAAGGTAAAATTGCAAGGGTGGGCCAATAATTTTTGCACTTTTAAAACATGAATAGAAATAAAACTACAACTGTTATTTTGTTGATTATATTTTTAACGTTTTAAACATTTAATGAAATTTATTTTTTAAAAATGACATCGTCGAGATGTGCACCGTCTCGTCGTTGGCACTCTAGCAATCGACTACGCAAACTTTGGAAAACTCGCTGACACATGCTGCGGGGGATCGCGGCTATCTCGTCGTGGATGTTTTGTTTTAATTGGGATATATTCGTCGGTTTATTAAGGTAGACTCGACTTTTCAGGTATCCCCATAGGAAAAAATCGCATGGTGTAAGATCCGGGCTTCTCGGAGGCCATGGAATATCACCTCTGCGAGAAATCAATTTATTCGGAAACATTTCTTTGACTACCGGGTAAAGTCACATTTGACGTGTGGCATGTTGCTCCATCTTGTTGCATCCAGGTCCTGCTGTTGTATCCTTGAAATTCATGCAACTGCGGCGTCAAAAACTCTCGCAACATCTTAACGTATTCCGCTGAATTCACAGTTACATTATTTCCTTGATTATTTTCAAAGAAATACGGACCAATTATGCCCTTTGCTGATATGGCAGCCCATACTGTCGTTTTAGGTGAATGAAGTGGCTTTTGGTGTTTAAGGCGAGGGTTTTCCCTGCTCCAATATCGACAATTGTGCTTATTCACGTGCCCGTTGATGTGAAAGTGGGCCTCGTCCGTAAACAATACATTCTCCAGGCTAGAGAATTGCTCCAGCATTGTGTCAGCCAATAACTTACGTTGAATGTAATCATTTGGTTTCATCTCCTGCACAATTTGAAGCTTATACGGGTGCAGTTTTAGGTCTAGATGCAAAATCCGCCGTAGACTGGTTCTCGGTAATGCCAGAACCGCCGAACGCTTACGCGTAGATAATTCTGGATCGTCCCGAACGGAAATTTCAACCTCTCGAATGTTCTCATCGGTTCTTCTTGAACGTGGCCGGCCTATTTGTTTAATATTCGTTGTCGATCCCGTTTGCTCGAACTTCACGACCCAAGATTTGATTAAATTCACACTTGGACACTCGTTTACACGGCGTAATCCATATTCAATTCGAAACAGGCGTCGTACAGTAACGTAGGAATCGTTGTTTTTGTAAAATTGTTTAACACAAAAAGCACGCTGTTGTCCCGTGAAGCGCTCCATCGTGACTAAAATTGCATGTAGCGACGCATAGTTTCCCGCCACCCGCGCACCCCTCCCTCCAACGGTATTCGAGAAATTTAGTGTTGCTATTTGCAAAAATTATTGGCCCACCCTGTAGATTGGTACATTCCACGTACATAATTTATATATGACGTCAAACACCCTAAGATGAATGGCGGAAGATTTTGTCAAAAAATTTCCAGTTATTCTACTCTTTTATAAGGCTTACACAGTGAAATGTGGTTCATTTACTGTAGGAGTTCCACATAACTTTACGTCTTAAGACGTGTAAATTTTATGTTAACAAATTGTAATAAAAAATATAACCATAAAGGGAAATAAAACTTATCTTTCATACCTCTACTTATGGCAATAAATTGTCTTCAAAGGCACACTTTTACTAGTTGATTTGGGAAAAGAAAGAGGCCTTATTATAAAAGGCCTTTTTACTAAAACGTGCCTCAACAAACTGAAGTAACTCATTTTTATATCGGCGTCGTATATTGTACATTTTATTAGGCTCATTTAGTGGAAGCACGTTTCCGATACAACTGTGATGGGACGTCTTTTGTTTTATCTTTATTTGTAAAGTAAATACTGAATTAATATACTTTTTTAAATTCCTTTAAGTATCGCTTTATTTACTGATAGTGGTAGACAAGGGATATTTTAACAAGACTCAGCACAAAATTAAATCAATGCAGCATGAGTTCGATGTCAATTACGGATGTCATCGTCCTTGAAGATTTTTCTCGAGAAAGCCCTGATCACAATCCTTTGGATAATTGCATTTTTTTTAGAACAAGAAGACTTATTTAAAACCTTAACGATATATCGTGTCGCTCAATTCCTCTAAATTTGATACTCACTGCCTGAACGGTCAGGACCTTTTGAAAAATGTTATAAAATAAATAGGTGGTCATGGTTTATAATCGCTTTAGTCCAACGTATCAAATACATGCATTATTTAAAAAAAAATGTTATTATATTCACCTAGGTATGTTTTTTATGAGGCCCAATATTTACACGACTAGCTATACGATTGTAACGAACGTGGATTTAATTAAATTACTTGATTTTACAATAACATTCAACCTTCAGTGACCAACTTAATTTCTAATTTCATAATTAAAGTGTTTTCAAAGTTCCAGTTTCGTATGAATTTAATTACTTTTGATGTTGTCTTCAATTTAATTAGTCATTTACTTGAGACTCGAGAGTTTGGCATCTGGAACTTATTTTTGGTTAATAATATTGTCACAGTTAGTTTTGTTAAAGGGGTAGAGTGTTCTGTTTTTTTTTTCGAGAATAAGAATGTATTTGTTGCATATTTTTAAGAATTTGTGATTCCAGACAATTTGGACTAAACTAAACTTATGGGACATAACAAAAGGTTATATATATAAATATGAAATGGATCGCGGATGCTCAGTTGTGGGGATTAATGAGTGACCTTTTAAGGTGTTCAAAAACTAGTATTTAATTTAGGTCTAATCCGCTAACCTTCACAAATCCAGCTCGGTAGACAGTGGCCAAAGCATTCTTTTCATCTGTCACGCGTTTCTATATAAACAACAACTGAAAAGCCTCAAATACCACAAACCTTACAATATTACAACGTCATTATCGGATGATATTACTCCATGAACTGCGCATTTTTAGGCAATTATTGTAATGTATGTGTAATAATATTGCTTTATTTCTAAACAAGCAACAATATTTAGGTATAGGTCGTTCGTGACGGATCTAATGTATTCTTGATCTCTTATTCATTATTTGGTATTGGAGGAATACCCTTGTCTTAAGACCTAGTGGAATTATGGACGAGAATAAAGCGTAGCTAACCAAACGCTTCCCGTCTGAGCTGCATTCAATTACATTACCAATGGATTAAACACAACAATATTATTTACGCATATCAATATACACGTGTATTTTGTCTAACGTTGTCATTTGATTGTCATCTGAAACATTGTTGGTGTACAATAATTTAAACCAAGGCATTTTAAATCAATCCATGTTGTATGAAAAAACAAACATAATTTACAATGGACGCAACAAAAAGAGTTGATCAACGATATTGAATATTCACAATTGGATTAGCAATACTAGTTTTAGCTTGGAATTTGATAGCTTTTCCATTAAATCAGCAGAAGTACAACTTGAGGAAATAATATTGTATTTGCAATTGAAATAGATTAGTATTCGTTTTAAGCAAATAATTCAATAGTTGTAAAATAATGAAATAAAGAAAATTTGTGAGGAAAGATTTGTTTGTGTGTTTGTCCATAACTACTCAACTGATTCATAAAATTATTGGCGTAGGCAGAGACTATCGATCGCCATTTTGTATGATCCTGGTGAACCTCTCGAGTTTCGTCTACATTCATCAATCTTTTTATACATGCTCTTCTATTATTTCCACACCGGACGCCTGCTTTTTAAAGAACTTTCTCTATTTGTATCTATAAAAGTATTCTATCCGTAAATCCTTCAGCAACAGAGGGTATACATTATTACATGAAAAATAAGACATCCCATGGATGACATGCAAAGGGGCTGTACACTTGTTAAAAATATAATTATCATGCACGCGCAGCAAGAACACATTTCGTAACCATGTTTAAACTACAAATACAATTTTTATTTTAACTTTTATCTATGTATGTATTGTGTATTTATAGAAAAAAATGGAACACAATGTGCGTGAGCCCAACTCGACTTGTAAACTTCGTTCAATCTTCATTTTAGTATAGTTCACTGCGCCTAATTTCTAACACAAGTGTTGAGAGCAAAGAGTAAATGCTTGAAATTAATTTTTTTACTCATGTTTGATATAACAACAGGTTATTAATGAAATTTCCCCCACTCTTTCAAAAGACTTCGATAGATTATAAATATTGCAATGAAATAAAGATAATAACTTTTTCTTTTAGCCGTGGAGTGTCGGCTTAGAATAGCACTACCCCATTTCTACCGATGGGTGTACGTAAGAGGTGACTAACGGTATTGGGGCTTTTAAGGGATTTTTGGGCGATGCGCTTGGCGACCCATCACCAACAACCTTTACTTTACTATCTTTTCCTCACTCAATTTTTCAAATGTGGCTGAGGATTTTCTTATGCCTTAGCTCTGGATACCCCTTATAGGGATTCATAGCCGTGAGTATATGTATGTTTGTATGTTTAAAGATAATTCATATTTTATGGTCGTCAAATAGCACAAAAATTCTGGTCAACAACAGCAGTAGCCCGAGAGTAATTATAACTTGTAATAATAAAAACTTTGTGTTATTCAGTCTAAACCACTTTGCCAATTCGAAAGTTATAAGGTTTTATAATATCAAAGTTTTAATTTAACTTTGGTCATGAGTCATGACACAAAAGTCACTTTGTAAAAATTACTTTGTTATATACACTTCAAGTCAGCTGAGTTCATTGACTATTTAAGCAGCCGAAATGTTGTAGAACTTTGTATTGCTTAAAAAATAAAAACAAAAGCTCCTATTAAAAAGTCTTTTATGAATATATTTGTTTGGAGACAGCCATAATCATCCAAAACCACGACAGCAATAACTACTTAGTCGGGTCGTTGGAGCATAAGAATTAAAAAAAACCACTCCAGCTCCTTTTGATGACTTTGTTGTGAAGGGTCATAAAATAAAGAATGTTTTGTGATGAGTGTCACCATATTCTTAACCGATTTTAATTTCTATGGTATTTTCTAATGCTTTCAGTAGTGTTAATTTAAAAAAAAACTTAAGACAAGAAATTAATGTAATGAAATGACAAATAAGTAATCTGGTGATTTACACTTTTTATGGCAGAAGAAAAATACACTAGCGATAGTGTTAAGCCGCACTATCATAACATAGTGCTGCGCCTTTCCCAAAGGGTTGGTAAAGAATATAATTAAAGGACTGTATTTTATAGGTGGCGACATCTGGTGTAAAAGTATGTACATTAAAACCATTAGAGGCATATTGATATGTTAAGTTAGATCTTACTATTGCTCAACAGATGTCGCTAGTAATTACGTAATAAAGAATATTCTCGATCAATGTAAAACAACCGTTAGGAACATTAGAACTTTCTGTTTCTTCCAGAACATTCGAATTAATAGAGTACCGTTTTAACGGTCGACTTGCTATGTATTCTAGAAGCTTCCGCTATTGTTGTACAGAGGGCACTTGTAATGCCCAATTATTCAAATGAACACAATTAATACAGAACTTGAAGAGAACACAAGCGTCTATTATTCCCTGCTGAACACGGAACCTCCCGGACCCCTGGATTCGGAGAGAAAATAGCTGGAATCCTGCTGAGACTACGTCGTTTTTTTTGGGACAGAAAAACCACCGAAGGAGAAGATTGAGAAGCTACCAGGATTGTGAGAGGGCTAAGTATCGGCCTGAAATCGTGAGTTGGTTGTTTTTTCCTATCTTTCCTCATTCCTTTAGGGTTAACTCTGTCTGGGAGGTTATGTTGTATTTGTAGTGTAATCTCGTTTAGACTGCTTATCACTGTGTTCATTTAAACCGTGTTAATTGTCAATTTATTGTTGTACCGTTCCATATATATCGATAATCTATCCACGAATAACGTGTCTTAGCTAAAAGAGGAAGGCGTCGTAAACGCCTTTCGATCAGATATACTAATATCTATCCACGAATAACGTGTCTTAGTAGCTTAAAAAGAGGAAGGCGTCATAAACGCTTTTCGATTAGATACACTAATATCTATCCACGAATAACTTGTCTTAGCTAAAAGAGGAAGGCGTCGTAAACGCCTTTCGATCAGATATACTAAATATCTATCCACGGATAACGTGTCTTAGCTAAAAGAGGAAGGCGTCGTAAACGCCTTTCGATCAGATATACTAAATATCTATCCACGGATAACGTGTCTTAGCTAAAAGAGGAAGGCGTCGTAAACGCCTTTCGATCAGATATACTAAATACCTATCCACGGATAACGTGTCTTAGCTAAAAGAGGAAGGCGTCGTAAACGCCTTTCGATCAGATATACTAAATATCTATCCACGGATAACGTGTCTTAGCTAAAAGAGGAAGGCGTCGTAAACGCCTTTCGATCAGATATACTAAATATCTATCCACGGATAACGTGTCTTAGCTAAAAGAGGAAGGCGTCGTAAACGCCTTTCGATCAGATATACTAAATATCTATCCACGAATAACTTCCTCTTTGTCCCATACCCAATTCCAATTCTGACAATTTCCCAACCTTAACACCAGCTCACGTCTTATTGGGCCGATCACTGACAGCCCTCCCAGACCACGACCTGGCTGATGTACCAGAATCGAAGCTTACACTATTTCGTCAAATCCAACAGATATACCAGAGATTCTGACTGCGGTGGTCCAGCTTTATATCCTGGGAGCATCGTGCTGATCAAGGACAGCAGGACACCCCCGTGTCAGTGCCGCCTGGGGAAGATCGAGCAAGCTCACCTCGGGGCGGATGACGTCGGTCGAGTGGCTACCATTAAAACAGCCAACAGGCTTATAAAGCGGGCATTCAACAATATATGTCCGTTACCACTACCATCACAAATGTAAATTTGGGAAGTTGGATGCAATCCAAAGAACACCACAAAGAATAGAATTTGAAACCCTTACACCGAGACCATATTTGATTTAAATTACTGAGCTCAATTAGCAGAAATTAGCATTAATGCTTTACCGAAGATTACTAAATGATACTGAAGTTTAAGAAGCCAAAAATTACCAGAATATGTAACATTAAAGACTTATCCATTCCAAGCTGATCATTTGACACGACGCCGAAGAAAGAAAACATTTAGAATTAGTTAGATATAAGTTATGTTCCGTTTTTAATCAATTTATGTTTACCAATAAATCTTTATTATTCCTGTGTTTTAATTCAAAATTAGATTAGTAAGTATAGGCTTGTCAGTTAGGTAGGCCAGGGTCATATATGTTACTTCACCATACCAAAAAATACAGTGCCTTTTGGGGGGAGCATGTTAAGCCGCACTATCATAACATAGTGCTGCGCCTTTCCCAAAGGGTTGGTAAAGAATATAATTAAAGGACTGTATTTTATAGGTGGCGACATCTGGTGTAAAAGTATGTACATTAAAACCATCAGAGGCATATTGATATGTTAAGTTAGGGCTATAACGCACTAGCGCGATGCGGTATGCCGATGCGGCACGCCGCAGTGTGTACGGTCAGCCGTAACGGCACGCCGTATTCCGGCTAACCGTATGTTCCGTCTAGTCCGTTCTGTCCTACCGTTTGTCATACCGGTAGGACAGAACGGATAAAAATAGTCCGTTCTGTTCGACTACGCTGTCGAACAGAACGGACTACGAAAAAAGTGTCCGGTTTGTTAGACAAGAGATTGTTTTGAGTGATTGGTATTTACCAAGGTCCGATAAGTAAATTATTTTCTAAACTTAACTTATACTTATAGTTTATAAATTTCTACCATGTTTAAAACATAAAAAGGGGTAAAAAGACTTAGAAATTATTTTGAACTTTGTATGTATTTTTAATGCCTGGCGGGACTTGTGAAATTTTCGAGAGTGTAAAAACATCAGTGGAAAGAAAAACTTAGAATAACTTCTATTAAAAAAAATGCCCCAAATTATTTCAGAGGTAATAAAGTAACGATCTTGATAGCTCAATGGAAAAGAGCACTCCCTCTGATGATGATTTGCAGGACCATATCAAATTTTAGGGCGTATACAGAAAGAAAGCTGGAAACTTATAAGCGCTTATTGGCGCTTGATAGTGCTGGTTCGTTCTACAGAAAGGAAGCAGGTTGAAGCAGACCAAGCAAAATGTCGGACTCATCGGACGATGATTTGGTTTTGTTAGAAAATGTGTATTTAAAAATGCAACATTTGTCAGTCACGTTTCTATTACAATGCCTTTTATCCCTTTTGTCCCACACAGGTTGCTTACTGAAGACTAAGGATATCAACATGTATCCATTTTAATAAATAGTAACTCGGTGTTTTAATATTCATCAAAATAAATATGCCTGTTGTAATTGCACGTGTTGTCCCAGATGTTTATTAATTTTAAATGGCAGCGGCCAGCGCTGACCAGCGCGTGTTGAAGCTTGTCGGAACTTGTCGGCGCCGTTCGGTGCTTATCGGCGCGCGTTCATATATTTTCCTGCGCGGGTTACCAGCGCTGTCAAGCGCCGGTAAGCGCTTATAAGTTTCCAGCTTTCTTTCTGTATAGGGCCTTAATTTGATAAAAACATTCATATTTGTTTTGCTTTGTGTAGTGTAAAATATTATAAAAATTAGGCTTCATGAATGCTAAGAAAAACACGAAAAACAAGCAATATGCAAGCAGGCAAATTTTTAAGTTATTTTACCACTTCATAGTTTTAATCTAACGTATTACAACTTATAAAGGTCAACACGGCATTAGGCAGTGGGGCACAGTTTGGTTAGTCTGTTTTAAGTTGTACAGATTTAGTTGGTTGGAGGGAAACATTTCAAAATCATTGCATTATTCCAATATTTCTGGTAAAAAACCTATGTTTTTTTATCTCTTGATGATTTCTCACTCGTGAAAATTTCCCAAGTCCCGCCAGTCACAAGAATATTTATTGTGTAGCACAACACTATTTACCTGTCAAACTCACCGGTATAACAAACCGGACACTTTTTTCGTAGTCCGTTCTGTTCGACAGCGGAGTCGAACAGAACGGACTATTTTTATCCGTTCTGTCCTACCGGTATGACAAACGGTAGGACAGAACGGACTAGACGGTATGTTCTTGGCTCACTGCGGTCTGCCGCAATCGTCAGTGCTTCTAGAAATATTGAACACGACGACGACGGACTGGCGGGCGGGACGCGGCGTTTGCGACTACCGCGCCGAGTGCGTGGTGGGGATGCGGCGCGCCGCATCATTCAACCGGCGCGGCTCGTCGGCTTATTCCGTTTATCCACCCTAAAAAATCCTCCCTAAGGCGGATATTCGGAAACGCGTGTCCGTCTATCCACCCTGAACGGGGTGGATATCCGGAATGCATATAATATGGTTCTTCCGATTTTCTACCCTGCCTATGTACAGTCATTTACAGAATAAAGACCCTAAGTTTGTAAGATATTTTTATTCAAACTGTAAGTAAGAAAGTAGGTATGTTTATCTTAAGTATTTTAATGTTCACGATGTTCCTTGGACCCATTTTGTGTTGTGTATGTTTCTGTAAATTACTGTACTTGGGGTAAAAAATCGGAAGAACCATATTATATGCATTCCGAATATCCACCCCGTTCAGGGTGGATAGACGGACACGCGTTTCCGAATATCCGCCTTAGGGAGGATTTTTTAGGGTGGATAAACGGAATAAGCCGGCTCGTCGCAGCTCTGGAACAACCGGAGCGGTTGACGGCTGGCCGCAAATCAGTGCGTCGTCATCGTGCGGTTTCATGTACTAATCGATGTGCGGCCTACCGCAACGGCACGCCGCATGGCGGCCAACCGCTAGTGCGTTATAGGCCTTAGATCTTACTATTGCTCAACAGATGTCGCTAGTAATTACGTAATAAAGAATATTCTCGATCCATGTAAAACAACCGTTAGGAACATTAGAACTTTCTGTTTCTTCCAGATTATTCGAATTAATAGAGTACCGTTTTAACGGTCGACTTGCTATGTATTCTAGAAGCTTCCGCTATTGTTGTACAGAGGGCACTTGCAAGGCCCAGTTATTAAAATGATTACAATTAATACAGAACATGAAGAGAACACAAGCGTCTTTTATTCCCTCCTGGATACGGAACCTCCCAGACAGAGGACGTCGGCACCTTACCAGCTCTACGAGTAATCAGATAGTTTTGGAAAAAACGAATAGCATTCGGGAAACGCATGAATATATTTATATTCATTAACAAATATATACAAACATAACTAAGTTGATGATGACAAATACCAATCTGCGTCGTGATATAGTCGGGAAAAACACCAAAAAAACTAAAAAGAGTGTTGCAACCGCCTCGGCTTCTAAAGCAGGAAATCTTCAAACATAAAATAAAGATTCACTTTAAAATCTACACTTTTCTAACAATATGAAAATGTAAATTAAAAAATAAATTAAGTCTGCATGAGGCAAGGCAAAGAAAAACTTGTTCGGTTCTTACTGGAGGATTTATTTTTAAAATTATACACAAAAATTTTAAGCTTTGAAAAAATTTCTAGGTGTGATTTAGACCAGATACTCCTGAATCTATTTTACATACCAGATCACCGTCGTTTTTAAAAATGTTGCCGATATATGGTAAACATCATTGGAAAAATAATGAAAAAAATGTGGCTATTCTGGGAAATCCAGAAAATAGTCGGTGTCACAATCCCTAGGATTATGCACTACTATATTTATTGTGGTTATAGGATAAGTTCACAAAAATATTGCACTCAATAAATACAAAGCAAACTATAGAATAAACTTATATTTATATCGTTACTAATAACATATGATAATGATAAGTGTGTCTTGTAGTACGAGTAAGGGCCGGCGCTGACTGCCAGCATGGCACAGGATGGCACGGTAAGTTCTGCTGCAGCATGCCGAAGGATAACACGGCCTACCGTGGCATGCCGTGGCATGACGCGGCATGCCGTGGCATGACACGGCAAATAGCTCCGCGCATGGTCAAAGTTAGTTGTGTTCATAATGATTGACTGGGATTTAGTATTTAACGTATTATACACTCCTACCCTTGCCCTCCCCCCGCGCGGCGAAAGGACTGCGCCGCGTACTGGCGGCCCGTGTCATGCGCGTGCGTCTCGTGAGATGCAGCAGTACGCCGCGGCATCCCGTGGCATGCTTGCTTAGGCACGTTCGTCCTACCGCGGCCTCCCTCGGCATCGTTGTGTCAAAATAAAGTAACATGAATTCTATACTAATGGTTATAAGATTAAAAATGGGTATATCAGTACCGAAATCCTTTGCCATGACACGCCGTGCCATGCCGGCAGTCGGCGCCGGCCCTAAAATTATAAAATAAAAAAAAATGACTTCCTCTATACTGAAATTAACCTTCGCTTGCACAAAAGCCAAACGAAGGAACATGTGAAAGCTTACTCTCATTCATGACTATAATACCTTTGAAACATCACTTCGCTTCGAACTTTATTGTATGCTTATGTAAATTTTGGAACTATATAATGTGTCTTGATTATTTCATTCACTACAGAATAGTTATTTTTACTTTTAGTGTTTATTTTTTCTTTTTGTGTAGGTGTATTCGTTTAAAAATAACGTTTTTAATGATTTTTTTGTGGATCTCATTTAATTACTAAATAATTATTCCGAAAACATTTCATAAACCACCTTCAGACGAAGTGACTAAAAGTATTTAAAATTGGTTGTTGATGGGTTTCCAGCCTTATCAACCAATATTAACTCAAACGATTCCAAACCTTTAGCCACCTCTGACAACACCCCCGGAAAGAAATAGGTTAGTGCTATTTGTAAGCTGATATTACACAGCAAATAGTATGATATATTTTTTATAAAATGGTAAGTTATGACGTTATGAGACAAACATATCCCACCAAAAACATTATGTAAAAAACTAGCCAAGTCTCGATAGAGCTGCTTGTTTATCTCTAAAAAGTAATGAAATCTCTAAAATAAGTGGAGCCAAGTCTAAGGTTCCTTACTGCGATTTATTTATTGTTATAGTTAATTTTACATGACTTGGCCGTTCACCATTCTTTACACGTTTAGTATGTACAAGTTTATTTACTAAGTTATTTGCAGATTTATTTAAATCTTCTAAAGTTATTATGCCGATTATGTAGAGTCCACTTAACATTTTTTTGTGATTCTAATCTATCTTTATTTTTAGTTGTAAGAACTCTGGTGATTGTTTCATGTTTCCCTTAAACTTTAATCATATTCTACTTATGATAAGTCAACGGCCAAGTCACGTAAAAATAACTATAATAATAAATAAATCGCAGTAAGGAACCTTAGACTTGGCTCCACTTATTTTAGAGATTTCATTACTTTTTAGAGATAAACAAGCAGCTCTATCGAGACTTGGCTAGTTTTTAACAGAATGTTTTTGGTGGGATTTCACTTCTTTTTGACAGGACGTAGACTGATTGAATGGTTACATTTCCTTATTAGGTAGTTTTTTTCGTTTTAGAAGTAGTTTTTTTATTATAACTAATCTTTCTTTTCTTTTTTCCGGTTCTGTTTCTTGTACAGTAGCAACAGTTTTTTGTATTGCCCATTCTCGTTTATTATTTATTCTTCTAGATGGTTTGGACGGTTTAATTTCTGAAAAACCAGAGCAGTATTAACGCCTAAGCCGGTTGTATTCGGTAATCGCTGATACTTGAGTCTTTATACTATTGAAGGAAATATTTATAAGGTGCACCCCATGAAGATTGGTTACTCTTAAAAGCGCCACGTAGGTTTGGCCACAAGAGAATATAGAGGTTCCAATATCCATGAGGGCACTTTCTAGGCTTAGGCCTTGGCTCTTGTAAATTGTTAGAGCATACGCCACGCAGATTGGGAATTGCTCTGTGTAAACGTATGCTCGAGGTATAATCTCAAATTTTGACTTATTGGGCAATAATTTATGAATCAAATTATTACCAAATTTTATTATTAATTGTTTAGGCTTTGGTAAAAGGTATCTATAGAGCTAATGTGGAAGGAAATGTTAGTAGTGGACGGCCAAGAAAGACACACTTGGACCAAATTGAAAGTGTGCTCAAAAAGGCAGGCGTCCGAAGTATGAAGAATAAAAGAGCATGTATGAAAAGATTGATGGATGTAGACGAAGCAAGAGAGATTTGCCAGGGTCGTACAAAGTGGCGATCGATAGTCTCTGCCTACCCCAATGGGAATTGACGGCGTGAGTATATGTATGTATGTATGTATGTACATACATATTCTCACGGCTATAAATCCCTAGAAGGGGTAGCCAGAGCTAAGGAATTAGAAAATCCTCAGCCACTTTTGGAAAATTTAGTGAGGAAACGATAGTTAAATAAAGGTTGTTGGTGATGGGTCTCCAACCGCACATCGCCCGAAAATCCCTTAAAAGCCCCACTACCGTTAGTCGCCTCTTACGTACACCAACTGGAAGAAATGGGGTAGTGCTATTCTAAGCCGACACTACACAGCATTTATTTTGTTTAATGCTTTTAATTTGTATTTAATAATTAATTATGGTAAGATTAATCAGCTATAAACTAATAAAAGATTTGCTGAGGTTGCTGCCAGTTATGGGATCATTTCAGAGTTTTTTTTTAAACATTAATTTAGTAGGCTATTTGACAATGCGAGAAATAAAGTGTCAATTGCTGTCATCAGTATAAATTAAGTCGTAAGTATAAAACGTCCTTGAATGGTCGAGTTTATGATGACGTCACATGCCTGTAAAGAAACCTCGTGGCTCGTTTGTTGCCACAGACCAAATACAGGCAAGTGACGTCAATGACCCGTTTGCAGTGCCATATTGTCAAAATAGTGTTTTGACGCGCTATATAAATATTCAATTTTTAATTTGATATTTTTCAGCAAATGTGCACCAGATTTAAAAAATATATCTTTTACTGGGTTCCTTAAACTCTACTACATCATATAAAATGGATTTTAAAAACCTGTCAAATAGCCCATTACTTCTGATTAATAGTTCGACGTAGTTAAACTGAAAAGAATCAACCCACACTTTTTCCGAAATGGAGTTAAGTATGCCAATTTTTATCTGAGGGTCAAACCCACGAAATAGTGAAAACGCTTTTTTTAAAAGTGCAGACTAACGGTTTATTTTCACCGTCCAACCTAGTCCACAGTATGAAAACTCAAACTCTAACGTAATCAAACGTCAACACAGCAGAGGTACTTCTAGACATCACGTGATATTGACACTTGATTTTCAGAGTAGTCACATTTTGCTGGGACAGTGTACTCACGTGATGGGGGGCAGGCCCAGCATAGCAAAACGGCATTTTGTACGAATATATTGTCGCATGGTAAAAAACAACTTATTCAATATCCTTCCCATGGGGTTTTCCTCACGATGTTATACTACATATATGACGTTAGAAAAGACAAATTGGCGTAGTTCCGACCCAGGATTTGACCCCTTGTGGTCTACACGATAAGCGGTGTTCTACCTACTGAGCTATTACGGCTGCTCATAGTATGAATATAAGTAACATAACATAATCGCTCACGCCGAATATCCCCGAAGAGGTTGGCAGAGGTACTAATTCTTCTAAACATCACATGACATTGTCACCTGGCGTTCAGGGTACCCACGATTTGCATGGAAGTGTAATCACGTGATAGGGGGCAGGCCTATCGCCGTATTGTACGAATACACTGTCACATGACCAAGTACAACTCTGCCATGTGGGTTTCCTCACGATGTTTTCCCTCACCGTTACCAGCCAGCCATCTTATAGAATTACAAAACGATCCTGACAAAATGAATTTGTGTAATGACTCAAGGTTAATTAAAAGTTTGATATTTTAACAACTTTATAACTTTTATATTTTCAAAGTCCGGTCTTAATTACGCAATCAAAGAGACATCTGTATTATAAAATTTCATAACTCTCGAAATATTGCTTTTGTTATAAAATGTAATAAAAATTTAGAAGCAAAAATACAGTAATATAGGTTAAGACCATATTTTCACTGCTTTCACTGTTGAGACCCTTGGTCCATGGGGTCCAAGTGAGCGTCAATTTTTCAAAGAAATTTTGGCGCGTTTGGTGGAGACGTGTGGTGATCCACGTGCTGGTGCGTCTTTTGCCCAACGTATTAGTTTGGCTATACAAAGGGGCAATGCCGCCAGCCTCCTTCATACCTTACCACCAAGCGGCAGCGATTTTGAAGATATTTTTTATATGGTATAGTTCTTTTTTATTATTGTTATTTTATATTAGTGAAATTTGAACATACTGCTTTTGACAAATTAAATGATATTTTCCTTGTAGTATATAATAACATAACATATAACATAAACGTTCACGCCGAATATCCCCGAAGGGGTTGGCAGAGGTACTAATACTTCTGAACATCACGTGACTTTGTCACCTGGTGTTCAGAGTACCCACGTTTTGCATGGACAGTGTACTCACGTGATAGGGGGCAGGCCTATCGCCGTTTTATACGAATACACTGTCACATGACTAAGTACAACTTAGCCATGTGGGTTTCCTCACGATGTTTTCCCTCACCGTTAACAACCATGATAAATTAACCACACATATGTCTTTAGAAAAGACAAATTGGTGTAGGCCCGACCCAGGATTTGAATACTAGTCGTTTGCACGATAACCGAGTGTTCTACCCACTGGGCTATCACGGTTGTATAAAATAATATAATACTACGCTTGTTTTTGAGCTAAGTGCTTACAATAATAAAAAAGTTTTTTTCCGATGAAGAATGCATATATGCATATAAGTGCTTTGCTACACCATATTAATATCAAGGATTGATGTTAATTTCAATAATGTAATTAAAACATATAATTATTATAACTAAAACATAACTAGACCACGTTAAAAGGGATCTTAACGAAATGAAACCGTATAGCGTAAATGTAAATAGTTCAAAAAGAATGGGTATTCCTGTATTTCTAGGCTAATAAAAATACATGACTATTACTCAAGTGAAAAGAAAATGAAATTTACTTTCATAAAATTGTACCTCGTGAAATATTTCAAAATATTATGCAAATGCGTAATATTAATATTTAAATATTTATTTAAGAAAAAAAAATGCGTTTTTAAACTTTTTTGGATATAAAATTTTACTTTTATATTTTACGAAATCGCAGGATCCCGGTTAAATAGAAGGCGTAGTCATAAAACTTAGTGTCCACTAACCTTCCACCATCACTAACTTGTTATTAACTATATTAGCTGCTCGGGCCTGCCCAGTAATTTCGAGAAGAGCGTGAAAACTGTATTACATTCGTTAACTTGTTCCATATTTTATTCACAGCAAAATTGGAAAACTTCTCGGATCACTATGTGAATCATTTTAATACTAGACCCCTGAGTTGCCAATTGAGACCCTTGGATAATTGGATAGTAAATAATGAATGCGTCATTTTGTTAGTGTTAACATATATTATCATCCTTAAGGAAGGATGAATATTAAAGTTTTATGGATGAAGTTTGTGAAGTACAATGGTATATATGCTTAGTTTATATACGAGTGTGAAGGTTGTACACCGTCGATAGCTCAGTAGTAGAGTGAAGGTAGACTGGGAAATACATTCTCAGATATTGCAATATAATATACATAAATATAAGTACAACTGCAATTTCTTTGGACGTTCCAAGACTAAAATTTTTGAGCAAATTGTGCACCTTTACATTTTTATTATTTATTAATTATTTAATAGGCACACAAACAGCATTATAACAAACATTTTCTTTCATGAAAAAACGTTGAGGAATTATCATCATTAAGGAATCATTAAGGAAGTTAATATGTTTTATGGAAATTTGTAGCATAGCATATATATAACATACAATATTCAAGAGTATTTTTTTCCATAAGTCATAGATTTATGTCTATATCTTTTGGGATCTGTGTTCAATACGCAAACAGTTCAACACCCAAAGTTGTCTTTAGTTCTCACCAATAAATAATTCTATTACTATTCGCAAACAATTCCATTTGCTCGAAATCTCGTTGTGGAAACTCCGCCTTATTACTTACGTATTTACTAAACCACTCTACGTTAATTAAGTATACTTTTTTCGTAACATCGAACTGGAAAAACAAACTACAAAATTAGAGAAAGTATGTATATAAGCATATAAAAATCTATTTTATGTGTGTGAAAGAGAGAAAACCAATTTTCTTATTTCAGAACCATATATTTTTTGCTGTGTAGTGTCGGCATAGAATAGCACTACCCCATCTCTTCCCGTGGGTGTCGTAGAAGTCGACTAAGGGAAAAGGGCTTTTTCATCTTCGCCTCTACACCAATCCAAGGTCTGCCGTGCCGAGGGATGCGTGGCCAGGGGTGAGCCTGGTCGTTAGCGTGCCGCCGTCCCGGAGCCTGGTGAACTCCGGGTACTAAATAACCTTACCTAGTCAAGCGGGGCTCTGGCTAGGCGGACAGTTTACTTCCCTTGCTTTTCGTGGGGTCCAAATGTGTTTCGCAACAAAAATTAAACACGATGGCGGTGATATGGCTCGCCACCTATCACGCCGTGGTTCCTCGCGGGGCGAAAAGTGGGCTAAACAGACCCACTTTGGTACGATGAATGTGTGTGGAGGGATGCATGAAAAATTAGATGAAGTATGTTTGATTATGGAAGAAAGAAAACTAGATTTTCTGTGTGTAAATGAAACGAAGCGCAAGGAAAAAGAGGTTTCACAACTTGGCCCATTTACAGCTATCTGGTCGGGAGTTGCCGAGAGTGACAGAGCTTGCCAAGGCGTGGGACTTCTGATATCTGAAAGGATGGCTAAGTGCATGAAAGATTATGCGTGTGTGAGTCCAAGGCTCCTATGGATAAAGGTGAAGGTAGGGCTTGTCCGGATGCGCATAATTTGCGTGTATGCTCCGGACATGTCCAGATCACTATCCGAGAGGGAGGAGTTTTGGAATCTGTTAGACGATGTTGCGAATGGGTGTGATGAAAATGAGAAAATTGTTATGTTAGGAGATTTTAATGGTTGGGTTGGGGTGTCACGCAACGGTTGTGAAAGAGTTTTAGGAAAGTTTGGTGATAAAAGAGTGAACGAGAATGGTGAGAAAGTGATTGATGTATGTTTGGAGAGGAATCTTTGTGTTACGAACACGTTGTTTGAACACAAAGATATCCATATGTATACTAGACAGAGAGGAAGCGAGAGAAGTACGATAGCATAAGCATAAAGCATAAACATTCACGCCGAATATCCCCGAAGGGGTTGGCAGAGGTACTAATACTTCTGAACATCACGTGACTTTGTCACCTGGTGTTCAGAGTACCCACGTTTTGCATGGACAGTTTACTCACGTGATAGGGGGCAAGCCTATCGCCGTTTTGTACGAATACACTGTCACATGACTAAGTACAATTCAGCCATGTGGGTTTCCTCACGATGTTTTCCCTCACCGTTAACAACCATGATAAATTAACCACACATATGTCTTTAGAAAAGACAAATTGGTGTAGGCCCGACCCAGAATTTGAACACTAGTCGTTTGCACGTTTACCGAGTGTTCTACCCACTGGGCTATCACGGTTGAAGTATGATAGATTTTGTGATAGTGGATGAAAGGCTAAGAGCAAAGGTTGTTGACGCCAGAGTCCATAGGGGCATTAACGTTGGCACAGACCACTTTCTCGTGATATCACGATTGAGGGGACTGTGCACGCGTTGGCGTCACAGGGCCAAAGTGTCGACAACTGAATTTGCGAGAATAAAAGTGGAGAAATTGGAAGAGGATGAAAATATTAGAGATGAATATATAAGGAAATTGGACGACAGGCTAAGTTGCGTGGAGATGAAGGATGAATTGGAAATAGAAGAAGTATGGGATCTGCTCAAATCGTCAATGGTTAAATGTGCGACGGAAGTATGTGGATTGAGTAAAAGAACAAATAGACCACCAACAAGTTGGTGGGATAAAGATGTGAAAGAGGCAGTTGGAAATAAGAAGAAAGCTTGGTTAGATTTACTAGCGATTAAAGCTAGTAATCGAATGGATGCGAGAGTAACAGATGATGTAGTGAAGAATAGTGAAGATGAATAAAAGAGAGTTAAGAATGAGGTTAAGAAGAAAATAGAAAAGAAAAAGCGTGATCTGATAGAATGGTGTGAGAGGAAACTCTCTGATAATTTCCGGAATAACCAAAAGTTGTTCTGGAAATATATCCGGAAAGAAAAGGGAGTTTCCCAAAACACGAGAGTGAATGTTGTGAGAGATGAACAGGGTGAATTGGCGACGGATGAAAGTAGCATAAGACGAGTATGGAAGAACTATTTTGAGGGACTCTTTGAAAAAGAGGATACATCCATTTCTTCGCCAATCGGCAGTAATGTTGATTGGAACGACGTTATGGGTGACTTTAGTGACAGTGAGATCAGTATGGAAGAAATAATGAAAGCAATGAAAAGTATGAAACTAGGGAAAGCGGCAGGGTATGAAAGGATAAACACTGAAATGCTGAGGGCTGGTAAAGGGGTGGTGGCTTCCTGGTTGTACTTCCTTTTCCAAAAATGCTGGTCGAGTGGCAAAGTGCCACAAGACTGGTGCAAAGCGGTAATTGTGCCTTTATATAAAGGAAAGGGGTCGCACCAGGAGGCTAGAAACTACCGTGGAATTAGCCTACTCAGCATTGTCGGTAAATTGTATGCAAAGGTTTTGATTGAAAGAGTGATGAATGAAACGGATGATAAAATTTGGGATGTGCAAGCAGGATTTAGAAAGAGAATGGGATGTATGGACCAAATCTTCTCTTTAAGTAGCATCACCGAAAAGTTCTTAGCTAAGAACCGAAAGGTGTATTGCTCCTTCATTGATTTAGAGAAGGCGTATGATAGGGTGGTAAAAACGTGTTTATGGGAGGTGTTATCCAAGTTCGGTTTGGGGAGTCGACTTATACGTGCACTGGTATCACTCTATGAGGATTCCAGTGCATGTGTGAGAGTAAACGGGGAAAATACTGACTGGTTCGGGATCTCTCGGGGTGTCCGACAGGGTTGTGTAGCTTCCCCGTGGCTCTTCAATTTGTTCATGGATGACTGTTTAACAGAGTTGCGTGAAAGTGATTATGGATTGAGAATGGGTGGATTCATCATTAAATGCCTCTTATATGCCGACGATCAAGTGCTACTTGCATCATCGGTGGAAGAGCTGCAAGAGGTGATGAATATTGCATGTGCGTCTTTTGAAAAAAAGGGAATGAGGGTGAATGTGGATGAAACAAAAACTATGGTTTTTGAGAGAGAGGTGAATATGACCGAATGCGTGATTGAGATTAATGGTAAGAAAGTGGCACAAGTGAAAGAGTTTGTATATTTGGGAAGTTTGTTTACTAGGGATGGAAAGTGTGATGAAGATATCGAGAGAAGAGTGAAAAAGGGTAATGCGGTAAATGGAGCACTGGATAGTCTAATGTCTAGTCAGTCGGTGTCTGAAAAGGCCCGAATGGCTGTGCATGATGCTGTCCTCGTTCCTACGCTTATGTATGGCAGTGAATGTTGGGTGTGGCAGAAGAAGCATGAAAGTAGAGTGAATGCAGTAGAAATGAGATCCCTCAGAAAAGTGTGTAATGTAAGGTTATGTGATCGTGTGAGGAATGATGTGATTCGTGAAAGGTGTGGTGTAAAAGATGATATTGTAAGAAAGATAGAAAAAGGAATGTTGAGATGGTTTGGGCACATAGAGAGGATGGATGACAGTAAATTGGTGAAAGGGATATATAGAGCCAATGTGGAAGGTAATGTTAGTAGAGGACGACCTCGGAGGACACATTTGGATCAAATAGAAAATGTGCTCAAAAAGGCAGGTGTCCGCAGTATGAAGAATAAAAGAGCATGTATGAAAAGATTGATGGATGTAAACGAAGCCAGAGAGGTTTGCCAGGATCGTACAAAGTGGCGATCGATAGTCTCTGCCTACCCCAATGGGAACTAACGGCGTGAGAATATGTATGTATGTATGTATATTTTTTGCTTAAACGAATACCATTTGAATTGCTAGTACAATTATTTTCTCAAGTTATACTTCTGCTGATTTAATAGAAAAGCTTTCAAATTTTGAGCTTAAATGATTAAAATTGCTAATCCAATATTAAATATTCAATATCTTAAAGCAACTCTTTTTGTTCCGTCGATTTGTTTATTTTTTTGTCATACGACACGGATTGATTTAAAATGGGCTAGTTAAAACTTTTGCCAACCAAAAAGGTTTCAGTTTAGGTGACGAAAACATAACAACGATTACACGAAATTCACGTGCACAAGTGTATGCGTAACTAATGTTTTGCGGTTAATGAGTGATTGGCACTCATTGTAGTTATTTTCTAATTTTATAATTTCCCAAAAATATATTTTAATCGATCTTGCTTAAAAATAGTTATCATGTAAATAAATAAAAATTACTGCTAATAACAAAGCAAAACAGTATTTATATACACCGATCATGTCTTAGAAACTGTCACGTTATAGTCGCCTACAAATACATATAAATAAGATGTCAATTCACTTAGATTGAGCGTATTCAAATATACGAAGGAGCCGGAACGCGCTTGCAATACAGACTTCTTGGATTTGACCGGATTTTGATTTATCTTTAATAAATATTATTAAAATACGGAAGCATTTTGAATATCAGTTATTAAATTTTGCAATAAAATACATTTTGAAGATTGGACATTTTTGAAGCAAGTTTTGATTCAAGTTGTTTTCAAATGATATTTTCTTTATCAAATAGAAAAAGAACATAAAGAACAAAAGGTTGACCGCGTCTAGTGTGTGTGAAAGTGTTTCAAACTAAATTGTTTAAAGTGGCAGTTAATAGTCTCTGCTAACCTAAATGGTAACTAATGGCGTGAGTAAGGCTAAACATAAAGATTTTGATTAAATAAAAATGTGTTTATGAATCTTTTCAAGTCGTGTTAATTGCTGTTATTTTACAGAGGCCACAGTGAGAGTGCAAAGAATTCCATTAGGCTTAGAGTATATTCTACGATGGGATTTAAAGCAAAGCCGACGCGCTCACACTTCCAATGTTGAAGATGATCCTCGGAATCCACGACGCTTTTCAGACAAGCTTGATTTTCTTCTCAGGAAAATGAAACTTTTCTCATGCCATAGGTAATTGGTTGCGTGACATTTATGGCCCTGAACACCGTGGCTATTAGGTGTACTTTAATATACTGCGAGATCATACATACATACATACACTCACGGCTATAAATCCCTTAACGGGGTAGCCAGAGCTTTGGAATGAGAAAATGTTTTTGGTGATGGGTCTCCAACCACATCGCCCGAAAATCACTTTAAAAGCCCCTATACCCTTAGCAGCCTCTTACGATCACCCACGGGTAGAAATGGGGTAGTGCTATTCTAAGCCGAAGCTACACGGCAAGACCACGTAAATACAATATTATTAATTTGTTAATACAATTGAAATTTAAACCAGGAGTTTTACCAAGATCATGACTCAAAGTTGCTGTGTAGTGTCGGCTTAGAATAGCACTACCGATATTTCTTCCGGTGGGTGTACGTAAGAGGCGACTAACGTTATTGGGGCTTCTAAGGGATTTTTGGACGATGCGGTTGGAGACCCATCACCAACAACCTTTATTTTTACTATCTTTTCCCCACTTAAATTTTCAAAAGTGGCTGAGGAATTTCAAATTCCTTAGCTCTGGCTACCCCTTCTTGGGATTTATAGCCGTGAGTATGTGTATGTATGTATGACTCAAAGAATCTGTCGCTCTTTGCTTACCCAAATCAAAAATAATAGCATGAGTATATAAACGCATGTTTTGCTAAACACATTTAATTATCAGAATCCTTACAGTGCGCGTGGCTAGATACGCTTATTTTAGATTCCGCCTCACGCAACTACACTTTTCCGCCAAATTATTTTCAAAAGTGTTTTTCAAAACTTTTCTTCCACTCATTAATTAAATGCATCCAGACTTTTCATTGTTAAAAGCAATAGAGTGAGTGAAGAGTAATCCACAGCCTTACCAGCACTACTCATAAAATTGAATTTATCTGATTATTGATTATTAACAGAAACACTATCATGCTTATATGATTTGAATGACTATGTTTTAATCAGGTTGCGTTCCTACGAAGTTACTCTATGCTTTGTTATTGACTTTTTAGAAAAAAAATACAGAAGAAATAAAAGTCGCATTAATAAAATATATACATATATTTAAAGATCCACATCTAACCTTTTACTCTTTTGAAAAATCTTTAAGTATTATTTCACAGAATTGTCGGTAGCTTCAATTTCAAAAATGAAATTTAATTATTGTCTCATAAATTAATTGATATGTTATGTTTTGCTATTCAAACTAACAATACACTTTCTATTTTTATTTTTTTTACTAAGCGAGGACATAACGAGTGATATTAACATTTAATCATTATTGATTACATTGTTCTGCAATATACACAAACTTAATAAAATGTAATTTATTCAAAACCGAGCCAGGATTACGTCCTTCTTTTGTAAATAAAAACGGTTTTATGAAAACCAATTTTCGCTTCAAACAGTTAATAAAGTGGCGTTAATTGAAATTGCGTATATAATCTCTATATGCTTGTTTGTGATAACATCATTTATTTTATTGAATATCAATCGTCAAAGTTTATTTGTGATTAAAATAATTTTTCGCCAATGAAAACAATTGATGCAGCATATCTTCGTTTAACAATACATAACGCAAAAAAATATGTTCTTTTGTTCAGCAGACCTCAAAGTTCTTTCTTCAATTCGGTAAGTTGCTTGTATTCATAATTGTCTTAACAAAACTTTGAAAATTTGGGAAGGAACAAGTTCTTGCCGAGACACTGGTCTCACAGTTTTTGTTTGAAACGAAAACAACGTTTAACTATTTCGTTCAATTCACAAAGACATTATTTCTACTAAATCTTTTTTACCCATAGACGCAAGGGATGTTGAGCGGTTGTCAAATAGTGATAATAATCCATTATTTACAAAATAAATACTAGGTGTACACAAAAAAATGCAAAAAATATATTGAAAACTCCGAATTTACTTACATTAAGCATTACTCTTGGTATTAAAAATGATATCTCAGCTTTTCAGATGGCGTGAAATTTATTTTATTTTATTTTCTTTGGAAGATTAACAGACCAATACAAACAATAAAATACTAATTATGAATACACAATGCCATTTACAAATCTTCACCTATAGCAAAATAACATAATACTTACAGAACTAAAAACTAAAAAGATTTAGGTAACAATTGAATAATTATAATGTTGAGGTTAGTGTAGAAATTATTGGCCGAAATGTAAATTAGTTAATAATTTTCTTACTCTTGTAGTGCTTGTATCGAAAATATCTAAATCTACTATTGATTCATTAAATTTAGTACATGCACGTAATAGAAATGAGTTACGCCTATAATTGGTATTAGCTTTTGGGACACTTAAGACGGGTCGTTTCCTTAAGGCCTTTTGGTTGGTGCGTAAGTAAATTTTGCTAAGCAACTCGGGACAATCCACTACTCCTCTAACAATATCAAACAAGTAACACATGTCACTTATACGGCGCCTGGCTTCAAGGGGCAAGAAATGATATCGAATGCATCTCTGATGGTAACCGGCTGTATATTGTCGCATTTTGTAATCAACATATCGAAGGAACCTCCTTTGGATACCCTCGATACGCCGAATATAGATGTTATAGTTCGGGTTCCACACTTGCGACGCGTATTCTAAATGGCTTCTAACAAACGAGCAGTAAATAATCTTAATAGCTTTGATATTATCAAAACTAGCGCAAGTTCTCATCAAGAATCCCAGAGCTTTTGATGACTTTGATACTATACTGTCCACGTGTTTATCAAACAACAGCTTAGAGTCAAATAGTACTCCCAGGTCCCTAATCACATCTACTTTCTGAACATTTTGTCCTTTTAAATATAACTATTGTTCAAAACTCTTGATTCGCGTGAGTAACTTACATAGAAACATTTCGATACATTTAGATCTAGCTTATTCTCTTCGCAATATAGAGTAAATCGGTCCAGATCGTTTTGGAGTAATTCTATGTCAAGATGGTCATTAATGGTTTTTAAAACTTTCATATCGTCTGCAAATAATAATATCTTAGAGTTGTGGAAACAGTAATTAATTTCATTGATAAATATTATAAATAGAAGAGGCCCTAATAAGGATCCTTAAGGTACTCCTGATGGTATTATAGTCCAGTTAGATGAGAAACCTGAGAGAACTACTGCCTGACTACGATTTTCAATGTATGACGAGAACCATCTTAGCAAATCACCATGAATGCCAGCAACGGATAGCTTGGCAAGGAGTAGGCTGTGGTCAATTCGATCAAAACACTTGCTGTAGTCGGTGTATATAACATCAACCTGACTACCTTCATCCATACCTTTCGATATAAGATCATGGGCGAGAATTAAATTAGATGTTGTAGACCTTTTTTTCAAGAAGCCGTGTTGCTCAAGGCTGAATGAAGACTTTAAAGCTGCATAAAGTTGGTTATATACCAATCTTTCCAAAATTTTAGCAAAGAGACATAACTTAGAGATAGGTCTGTAATTTTCTACATTAGCTTTATCTCCTTTTTTGTGAACGGGTGATACAAATGCGGACTTCCAAATTTTGGGCACGACACCTTCCTGCAAAGACCTAGTGTATAAAATATATATAGGGATCGACAGTGCTTCAGCACACTTAACTATATATAAAGGTGGTATCAGATCAGGACCACCAGCTTTTGAAAGGTCTAGTGATTTAAGTAACTTCAGTACTTCAGTTTGAGACACCTCAATTGAAAACAGGCTGCAAGTTGTGACAGGGATGGTCTTTTCATGACTTAAGTTTGTAATGCTTGTAGTGCTAGGGTTACCAATAGAGAAAGTAGAGTGGAAATAAGTAGCGAACAAATTGCTGATATCCTGGCCTGTGTCAGCAGTGACATCTTTGTACTTCATAATTTTAGGAAAGGAATTAGACTTATACTTACTTTTAGCATATGACCAAAAAGCTTTGGGATCCTTAATGATGGAATACTGGATATCTTTGATATACTGGTTATAACAGTTTTCTTCCACTAAGGCTGCTCTTTGTCGAAGAAGTGAAAAGGTTTGGTAGTCAACGGTGTTACTGTAAACTTTGAATTTTTGATGAAATTTAAATTTCTCTTTTAAAATCTTTTTTAATGAACTATTGTACCAGGCCGGATACACGTTAGGTTTAACAAGTTTCTTCGGTATGTACATATCACGAAGCTTATATATCTTTTGGTATAGTAGATCAACTGCATCGTCTACGCTTCCAGCTCTAAGAAGTGCTGACCAATCTACAGCTTTGAGTTCTGCAGATATGGTATCATTGTCCCCCCGCTTGAAATCGTATCTATATTGAGGAAGTTCTTCTAACCTATGGAGTTCAACGAATTTAGCCTCAATGACAAGAGATCGATTACGAGAAAAATTGCTGTAATAAAAAAAGATTGCAGGTTTTTTGATAAGAGTTAAATAAATAAATTCAACATTTTGGAACAATTTATGTTGGATTCTGCAATGCAACCCTTTTTTGTAGAAAAAATTGCATACTGAATTAGCAGGTTATTAGACAATTTACACTATTCCTTGCTTCAGTCAGTTATTTATCCGTAATCTGAAACGACGTTGGCTTTTCATGAGGAACTAAGAAAATGATTCATCCATTCTTTTATTTCATTAAATTTCCTTTTGGCATAAGGATCCTTTACAATTTATTCCCAAGAGCAACTTAGCTTTATAGTATAACAAATACCATCTTTATTGACATGATCTCGCAGCACGTTGCAGTACACCAGCGCCATGGTTTCCAGCGCCATGAACGTCATGCAGCCGAGCACACACGGCACGAGGAAACACACGTTCTCCAGAAAAATATACAGTTGTCTGGCTGTAAAGTTAGTTTACGGTCATTAATTTAAAGTCATAAAATAAAATAAAAACTTGACTTAGGCAAGCAATGATTTCAGTAACGTTACGAAATTTGTTTTTATTATTTTACTATACAAATGCATGAATTATCAATTAAGACAAAGTTAGCGTAATGAAAGTCAACTTTTTTTGTTGCATAAGCATAACCATTGTCAGCAAATTAATGAATGCACGTTTGCAAAATATTATCTCTTGAATAGAATACAAAACTCAGTTCAAGCAGCTACTCAGTTCGTCGCACGACGGCGACCAAACTATCCGGTAATTACTTATGTTTGCGAAATAGCTCACGACACACAAATATTTGCTTGTGGTTTCGAAATAAAACATTTTAATTCAAATCTTGCCCTGTGTTAGTACAAGTATCTCATTGACCCCGCGACTTAGTAATAAAAACAAAGGAAGAATAGGAAGTTTGTTTTAGTTTTATAGTATTACTTTTTCACCAAACTATTTTCACGCCATCAAATCCCTAACCGAAGGTTGCCTGAAGTTTAGAATTAGAAATCCCTCGCCACGGTTTTTTTTTTTTTTTGTTTATCTATCTACTTTCCAAAGTCGGCAAAATACACTATACATTTGACTCTTAACAATTAGTTGTGTATTACGGTATTCGTGTTTAGGGCGGTTTACACTTTGTTCAGTTGACACTGCAGGTGATTAGTGCAGGTGTTTAGTTATCAAAGTGTGAACGGAAGCGAGAAGTGATTAGTGTTAAGTGTTAAGTGCGAGTGATTAGTGCGAGTAAATAGAATCAGTTCTATTTTTGCTGTTAAGTTACCTCCCCCCTTGCACTGTTCCGCTCCCCTCACTCGCAGTTCGCCTGTACTAATCAGTGTGTAAACACGTGTTTGTCTGTGCAGTGTCAAGTTCAAAAAGTGAAAATGAAGTGGACCGAACAACATACTTAAAAATTCGTACAAGAATATGTAAAGAACAACAGAAACAATCTCTTTAATTATTCGTCTCAATACTAAGCGCTGTTCATCGTCCATTTTTAGAAACACTATGCACAACAGATAGTACCACTTTGAGCTTGTTCTAAACACTGTGTAAACGGAGATAGAAAGACTACTTAACACTTGAGACTTATCGCGTTAAGTGAACGCTTACACTTATCACTTCACACTTCGCAAAGTGTAAATGGCCTTTTTCAGGAAGTTTATCCATGTTAAGTCAATTTGCAAGCGATTACTGCTTACCAAGGCGGAGTACTTAAGTGCTATTGAAGTTTGATTGATCGAGCACACGTATTACTCGTAAAGTGATTGATTTATGAATCACTTAGAATATGTAATATTATTTTACTTTGTTGTTTTATTCTCAATTTGACACATACTTTGATCATAACTAAAAGGGTAAAGATGCGTGTTTGTTAAGTTAAATACATGGATGCAAGTTTGTGAAAAATATATTTTCCATTGAATTAATATACTTCAAATGCATTATTTAGTGTAATGGCCTTTTACTCTTCTGTATTTAAATAACTATCAGGAAACAGTCTTAATTGAATTTTTCTGTTGCTGTGTTTGTAAGACAAAGTTTGGTTAAGTAATGTTAGAAAAATTCAGTGGTATATAGTTTGCACCCAGCAACAAATAGTTACCAAGAAAAAAGATAACTTTCCGTTCCAACTGCTATAGATTAATGTTTCACAATTTATTATTAGTTACAATATGATTTAATTCTTCAAAAAAGTAACGCAGTACAAAAGTACTCTGAAAATTTTAAGTATCTACTTTTTAACGTTTTAATATTGAGCAAACAATTACGGAAAAAAACACGTTTATTGTAAGGGGCCCCCCTTAAAATTCTTTTTTTACTTGTATTTGTTGTTATAGCGGCAACAGAAATACGTCATTTGTGAAAATTTCAGCTTTCTAGTTATCACTGTTTGTAGTTCACACAACCTTACATTACATATACTTCTGAGGGATCTCATTTCCACTGCATTCACTCTACTTTCATGCCTCTTTTGCCATGCCCAACATTCACTACCATACATCAGCGTAGGAACCAGTACAGCATTGTGAACTGCCATTCGCGCCTTTTCAGACAGGAACTGGCTCGACATTAGACTGTTTATGGCTCCATTTACCGCATTTCCCTTTTTTACTCTCCTTTCAAAATCTTCCTCGCATTTTCCGTCCCTTGTAAACAAACTTCCCAGATATACAAACTCTTTCACTTGTTCCACTTTCTTGCCACCTATTGTAATCTCACATTCTGTCATACTTTCCTCTCTCTGGAAAACCATTGTCTTGGTTTTGTCCACATTCACTCGCATGCCCTTTCTTTCAAAAGACTTACACGCAATATTCACCATCTTTTGCAACTCATTTACCGTTGATGCAAGTAATACTTGATCGTCAGCGTATAAGAGGCATTTAATGATGAATCCTCCCATTTTCAGACCATAATCACTTTCGCGTAGTTCTTTCAAACAGTCATCCATGAACAGATTGAAAAGCCACGGAGAAGCTACACAACCCTGACGTACACCCCTAGAGATTTCAAACCAGTCCGTGTTTTCTCCGTTTATTCTTACACATGCACTGGAACCCTCATAGAGTGACTCCAATGCACGTATAAGTTGGCTCCCCAAACCGAACTTAGACAACACCTCCCACAAATTCTTTCTTACTACCCTATCATACGCCTTCTCCAGATCAATGAAGGTGCAATACACTTTTTGGTTCTTTGCTAAGAACTTTTCTGTGATGCACCTTAAGGAGAAGATTTGATCCATACATCCCATTCCCTTTCTAAACCCTGCTTGCACATCCCAGATTTTCTCATCAGTTTCTTTCATCACTCTTTCAATCAATACCTTAGCATACAATTTACCGACAACACTAAGTAGGCTAATACCACGGTAGTTTTTTGCTACCTGGCGTGACCCTTTCCCTTTATATAGGGGCACTATCACCGCTCTGCACCAATCATTTGGTACTTTGCCAAGTGCCCAACACTTTCGAAAAAGGAAGAACAGCCAAGAAGCCACTAACCCTTTACCAGCCCTTAGCATTTCGATATTAACTCTATCATACCCTGCCGCTTTCCCTAATTTCATACATTTCATCGCTTTTACAATTTCTTCCATACTTATCACACTTTCACACACATCACCCAACACTTCGTTACAATTAATATTATTATCAATTGCTGAAGTAGTGGGGTCATCCTCTTTTTCAAAGAGACCCTCGAAATAATCCTTCCATACCCTTTTTATTCTAATTCCATCAGTCATTCATTCACCTTTTTCATCCTTCATTACATTTGTACTGGTGTTTTGTGAAACTCCCCTTTCACGTCTGATATATTTCCAAAACAATTTTTGATTGTTTTGGAAATTATTGGAGAGTTTCTTTTCACTCCATTCTTTCAGATCTCGCTTTTTCTGCTCAATTTTGTTCTTAACCATTCTCTTTATTCTCTTATATTCATCTTCAAATCTCTCAACTTCATCATCATTTATACACACATTCATCCGTTTACTAGCTTTGATTGCTAGTAAATCGAGCCAAGCTTTCTTCTTTTCATTCACTGCATCTTTCACATTTTTATCCCACCAACTAGATGATGGTCTAATTTTCCTTTTGCTCACTCCACAAACTTCCGTCGCACATTCAACTAACGTAGATTTGAGCACACTGCATACATCTTCAATTTCCATTTCATCCGTAATTTCTACGCAACTCAGTCTTTCATCCAATTTCTTAACATATTCATCTCCTATTTTTTCATCTTCTACTAAATTTTCTACTCTTATTCTCGAAGGTTCAGTAGTTGGCACTCTAGTCCTATGACGCCACCGTTTGAACAGACCTCTTACTCGTGACACGACGAGGAAATGGTCTGTTCCCACGTTGACACCTCTATAGACTCTAGTGTCAACCACTTAGTAACTTAGTAACCCACTGTTTGCAAAATGGTCCTTAAGCTTTGACCAAATGTCTTTTGCGGTCTTCTCCTTAATAATAAGAGGATAATTTTTTTCACATACCGCAAGAACAATTTTTGCTTTCGCTTGAGAATCTCTTTTCATGAAGTTCGGTGTATCCATGGCCGGAGGGTTAGAGACATAATCCCAGAGGTCAGCTTCATGCAAAACCATTTCCATGGCGTAACTCCACGTCAAGTAGTTGGAACCATCGAGCTTTTTGAAGTGGCTAGACGAGGATGAGGTAGTTGACACATCTCGAGATGGTTCTATATTTTGTAAGAAAGCGAAGGATTCGAAAAAATAAAAGTTAATTAATAGGCAAGGAAGATTAAAACTGGAGTCCCATAACCTCCTGCAATTTGGGTTGGAGGAATATTTTAATATTTAATTAAAATAACAAATTGCATTTTTAGTATTTTCTAAGATTTTCACGATTGCACATTATAATTGAAACAAGTATTGATTTTCGGATATTTTAATCGCGTGTTATTACATTATTTTTAAAGCCCGACGTTTCGAAAACTTTTCGAAAACTAAAAATAATGTAATAACACGCGATTAAAATATCCGAAAATCAATAGTTGCATTTTTATATGTTTATACTTGTAGTCTTGACAGATTGTTTTATTGACAATATAGAGATCAAAGATAAATAGGTAAATATTAGCAGACAAATGTAGTTAAAACCATAGATCAACACATAAAGGTGAAATTCTTGTTTACGAAAACCTAGTTTTTAGGAGTAGATAAAGGTATTTAATTGTTACTTTGACATTTACAAGTATCTACAAACATAATCCTAAGCTTTTTATCGGCAGCGGTCAGAGATGAATCTAATAAGAATTATAGTGTAAAGCAGGACATAAAAAATAGCTTACGTACGCTGGTGTTCAAAGTAGAGAAAGAAACAAAATACATTTATTTCTCTTCACAGATTCACAAGATAAATATAAAATTAACATTTACAAAATGAGTTGCAGAAAACTTAAAAAGGGAACGGTGTACCCACGTTTTGCTTGGACAGTATACTCACATGATAAGGGCAGGCTTATTGCCGTTTGGTACTAATACAAAAACCGTGATAGCCCAGTGGGTAGAACACTCGGTTATCGTGCAAACGACTAGTGTTCAAATCCTGGGTCGGGCCTTCACCAATTTGTCTTTTCTAAAAGACATATGTGTGGTTAATTTATCATGGTTGTTAACGGTGAGGGAAAACATCGTGAGGAAACCCACATGGCTGAGTTGTACTTAGTCATTTGACAGTGTATTCGTACAAAACGGCGATAGGCCTGCCCTCTATCACGTGAGTACACTGTCCATGCAAAGCGTGGGTACTCTGAACACCAGGTGACAAAGTCACGTGATGTTCAGAAGTATTAGTACCTCTGCCAACCCCTTCGGGGATATTCGGCGTGAACGTTTATGTTATGTTATGTTACTAATACAAATACAATGTTAAATCATCCTAAATGTAATGGTTTTTATTTACAACCATGATATATTATAACTATATTTTAAAATAAAGGTACAGTATAACAGAGTTCCAGAACCACTTAAATGTCCCTTATAATTGCAGCTTTGCACATCAACCATACTAATTTTATTTTAGTTAATAGGAAGCAGAAGATTCAAAACTATTACAGCATAATACAAGCAAGAACTGTCTTGCTAAGCAGAGGTACTAATACTTCTGAACATCACGTGACTTTGTCACATCTTCACGGTCACTGCACCAGCTCGCTGTGATGGTCGGATATTAATTGATATAATGATGTTAACTAAATGAACTCCTTCAAGTATGCAAACAGCAGTCTGTTTGCATACTTGAAGGAGTTCACTTAGTTAACATCAGTCTGCCTGTCTGTTAACAGCAGTCTGTTTGCATACTTGAAGGAGTTCACTTAGTTAACATCATTATATCAATTAATATCCGACCATCACAGCGAGCTGGTGCAGTGACCGTGAAGATGCAATAAAGGTGCATTTATTCAATCACAAATATAGTACTTGTTTTCAAAGAAATAGATATGATATTACCGTGGCAAACGTTGACGTGGCAAACGTTGCGGAGGCGACAGACGGAAAGGTCATTCCATCTCTTGGAAAAAGGCCCCAGGTATCGTGCTATAAAGAACGTAGTAGGCATAAATAACAGCTTATCTAAAGCTTCAGAGACATATTTAAGGATGTATGATTCGAGCCATTTTAATATTCCTCAGGGACATTATGTTTTATTTCTTATCATAACGAAACATATGTATTTTTTATCATAACAAAATCCATTTACGGAGAACGACGAAAAAGACGAAATCTTCTTTAGGCGACTTGATGATTACATATTGTTTCCAACAAGGTTTGTTCTGAAATAAAATCCTTAGACAGTAAGCCATAGGATATAGATCAGAATATTAGAAGACGAAGGAAGAAGAACCGTTAAATTTAGTATAGCTAAGTATCCTCACGGCTGTAAATTTCATAAACGTGGTTGCCAAAGTTTCAAATTTGTAAATTCCACAGCCGCATTAGGATCTTTACAAGTGAAAAAAAAATAGGTACATCACGCCGTTAGTTCTTATTGGGGTTGGCAGAGATTTTTAATCGCCACTTTACGGTAGAGGTATAAAACTTCCGACTCATTTCTTATTACATTAGCAGACCGAAATACAAATGTCTTCTAAATGTATGAAAATTGATTAAGTTAAATAATTAATAAAAGTCTTATAGTAAACGATATCCACACAGTGAGGTCAGTCGTAAAAGTTAATAATCCCAAAGTTAACCTCATGTATGTGTGTTGGTAGTTTTATACACACTAAGCAGAAGGTGACACCTTTATTGACGGGATGAATAATAATTTGGCATTGCGGAGATACAATAGAGCTCGCGTGCGTGACACCTAACGTTTATTACTCTGAGTTAATTGAAAAGGTGCGGTGATGTGAAGGTTTCATTACTCCATTAAGTTTCGCATCGTCTTAGACTAAGATACATGGACATATTTAAACAGAGACTGCAAGAACGTAAAATAAATTAACAGCAGAACAAACAGATTCCAAAATTCTTAAGGTTTCAGTTTAGAACAGCAAGAACATGTCTAATATTTGGTCGTTTTATATTATTATACGGTATTTATTGATGTTTAAAGCTTACTGTTTTTTTATGACCTGAATTTAATTAATTGTTTTTATTATGTGTCAATTAGAAAAATACTTAATTAAATGAATGTAAAGCCGTGAGTTTATCTAAAGACTCAAACGTTCACGCCGAATATCGCCGAAGGGGTTGGCAGAGGTACTAATGCTTCTGAACATTATATGATATTGTCATTTCGGTTCATATTGTCAGTTCGCGGATTTGAATTCGCGTTTCCTGCGCGAGAAACGGTTGCTCTAACACTGATCTTTCACACTTGTTGGGTGGTTTTTTTCAAACGGGTTCAATATTTTGTATTTAAAGATCCATACCATAGTAATACAAAACAAAGATAATTCTATATAATATTCTATTTTAGCAAATAACGTTACAGAGCGTTTGTTACGAACAAAGAGTAGAAGTTTATGGCGCATTTTTCTTTTTTAATTGGCTTCTTGAGGCTATCTGAGTCTATATACAATAGATGTGCCGTATAAAACATTGTTATGGTTATTGTTCAGGGCATAACTTCTTATTGGTCACACGATGGATGTTATTACAAACTAGCTGACCCGACAGACTTCGTACTGTCAAATTTGCTTATAACAAAAGCTTAAGGCATTTTTTCCGGTACTCTTAGTTCAATAAGGCGTGAATATTTTATTGGTCAAATTTATCCGGGATAAAAAGTATCCTTTGTTATAATTTGGGTCTTTATCTGCCAAATTTCATTCATATATAATATGTACTTGAGTAGCCTTTTTGTTCCAAACACACAAACATCCAAACATCTAAACTTTCACATCGCGATTCAGAAAATGACGTCATTTGCACAACACCATCTATCGGACTTTGGAGCCCAACTATCATTTTAGTTCTATATTTAGACTTAAGATGTCGTTGCAAGTACTATACTGAATTGCGTAAAGTAATATTTTTCTTCTTGAACTCACAAAATTAATCATATCTTTTGATAGAGTGAACCGATTTCGATGAAACAAAAACTAAGTTATACCTCAAGTTACGTATAATTTTTGTACATAAACATTTTCAGCATTGAATTCGTAGATTTTACGTGATGTGCGCACATACAAACATATAAACAGACAAACAGACAAAAATTGAAAAAATGATGGAAATGGGTTCTGTTACTTATCTGTTCACACGCTGGCTATTTTTTTTTCAATTTCTTTAATGTACAAAAATGACTTTTCTACAGATTTATTATATGTATAGATTAAATTACATTAATATATACATACATATACTTACGCCCGCCGTTAGTTTCCATTGGGAGATTTATATTAAACGTATTTTAGATTATTATATGTACATTTACTGTAGCATAATTATTGTATTATATAATACTAGTGGATCGTCCCAGCTTCGCACGGGTAGCGTTGTTTTTTTAATTATCTGAGGTTTCTTTCTTCAGTCACTGCTCAAGCATTTTGAAATTCAGCGTAATGTTTTCAATTTATTAAATTTATAGCACTCCCTAAACAGTGTAGTTTGGCGATTTTGAATGCGCTTTAATGAACGGAATAAAACGCCATGAAGTATTTATTACAATCTAAAAAATAAATCATTACGTTATATAGGATGCAACTACTGGCGCCATCTAGTATGTTATATGTAAATTAGTAAAGATTTGGTTTCGATCACGGGCGCGATGGCTTATTTTATGTATAATTTCGGTGTTTGTCTACCGATTTCTATGATTCTTTTTTTATTGAATAGGTAATAATGTTACCTTTTTTAAATTAGGGATGAGTGAGAGGTTTACAAACGTAAGAGTAAACAAATATAATCAGGATGGTCCGAACTGCTAAGCTATCAGGAATTACACGTGTTATTGTGAGTCAACCGTAAAAGATAGACATATACTGTTGAGGATTTTTTTTTAGATAATTTTATGAACAATATTTCCGTCATACATTATTTCTATGTAAGTTTAACCATTAAGGCTGCACACGCGACGGAAGCTTAAAAAATGGAGTAACTTCTCCCGTTTTCCCAAAATTTCCCAAAATTCCCCATTACTTCTCTGCTGGAAAGTATACAAAAACCTGCGCAGGAGTATAAAGAATAATTGTACCAAGTTTCGTTGAAATCCGTCGAGTAGTTTTTGTTTCCATAAGGAACATACAAACCGACAGACAGACAGACAGACAGACAAAAATTTTACTGATTGCAGTGGATAGTTATTTTGAAAATATATTTCATGTACAGAATTGACCTCTCTACAGATTTATTATAAGTATAGATAATGTTACATGAGAGAGTAATATAAAATACATTCTTGACATTGAAACGGCATAACTTTTGATATAATTCTTCAGAATGTTTTCAAGAGTTAAAGATGAGATATGTCTGTAAATCTTTTAATATATGTATTTATTTTATTAATGTGAGTTTTGTTTCATCTAACATGTTTTTAAAAAAAAAAACAAATCAACTTGAGTTTTATTTAATAATTGACAACCTTAATTAAAATTAAAATTTAAATAAATAATATAAATGAAATATTTCGTGAAATTCATATCAACATACTAATACATAACATAACAAACATAACATAAACGTTCACGCCGAATATCCCCGAAGGGGTTGGCAGAGGTACTAATACTTCTGAACATCACGTGACTTTGTCACCTGGTGTTCAGAGTACCCACGTTTTGCATGGACAGTGCACTCACGTGATAGGGGGCAGGCCTATCGCCTACTAATGTAAAGACATTCTTAGTTCATATAGCTATCGCATTACAGTCGTGCAATGCGCTCCCTGGAGAGGTGACGGGAGCAAGTTTACCTCTATCTCAGAAATGGATATTGACAAAACATATAACAGTTTGAACTTATGTGAAGGGTTATTCCCTAAGCGTTTGAAGTTCGTCTTTGTGTTGGCTCCAAGTGTTCCTGTGATACGTGACTAGGAAACATAAAGTATAGGAACGGTTATCAGTATCTTGTTTAGTCTATGTATATCTGATGTTTATTCAAATATCACTTAGTAGGGTGTAACATTTTAAGTATCTCAAGGTTGATTGTAAAGATAATTGCTAATAGGGTGTTTGTGCAATTGTAAACCGATGTTGCGGGCTCCGTAAACCATGCAGCCACCACCACATATAATATGTAAGGCACTATTTTATGGCACCGGATGTTTCGTGTGAAAGAAATCAGTAGCAAATATTTTCTAACACTTTGACTTGGAATGTTTATACTTAAAATAATACGATTCGAACAGACTTTAAGGATCGGATTATTTCAGTCGGTTTTTGGTAAGCATTGGTTTGTGATTCCACCTTGTTCTTAGAGTCGTACATTTGTTTCAAATATTTAAAATTACATCAACTACTTTTTTCTTTCTAAACGCTTCTTCTTATTCGTGTGAGAGTGTCAAATCTTCATAGTGCATGCAGCCAATGCTTCACGACCGCTATCGCTTTAGGCGTTGCCTTCAGCAAGTCTTCAGTAGTGCAGGTGTAAGGACAGTCTGGGCACTGTAGCAGGTGTTGGCTATCATGGTTCTGGCCACAGGCGCAATTGGTGCTGGCGTCTGGTGGCAGGAATCCCCATCTTTTCATGTTGTCGCGTGTCCGTGCCACGCCAACTCTGAGCCGGTTGAGTCCCTTCCACACCGCCCATTTCTCAGACGCCCCCGCCGGTAGGCGCTCTGCCGGTGCAAAGAGTTCGTCCTGCTTCGCCAGTTGGCCTTTCCATGTTTCGAGGCGAGCTTCTTGTGGTGTTGCGTGTTGGAGTGGTTTATTCCTGGCAAAGCTTTTACGGGACTTAAGGCGCTCTTGAGTCGGTGAGTGAGAGTAGAGCACGTGCCGCCTGTCATGCAGTTGTTTCGTCCGTTCGATCGCAGTTGCTACATCACGCCGCACATTTGGGGGTTCTATTCCCGCCAGCTGGTAGAGTTTTGATGTGGGCGTGGATTTGAGGCAACCGGTTACGAGTCTGCAGGTTTCGTTCACTGCAATATCGACTTGACGAGCATGCGCAGAGTTTTTCCATGCTGGGCAAGCAGACTCCACCGCAGATATACTGAGGGCGAGAGCAGTAGTGCGCAACGTGTGTGGGTTAGCTCCCCAGGTTCTACCTGTCATGCGACGCAAGATGTTGTTCCGAGCCGACACTTTCTGCTTGGTGTTAAAACAGTGCTTCTTGAATGTTAGGGTTCTATCCATAGTGACGCCAAGATATTTAGGGGCGAACGTGTGTTCCAGTGGTTTGCTTTCCCATGTTACCTTTAGCTCTCTGGAGGCCTCTCTGTTTTTGAGGTGAAATGCCGAAACTTGGGTTTTCGCGGGGTTCGGCCTGAGTTGGTAGCTAACGTAGTATGCTGAGAGAGTTTCAAACGTCTTTGACAAGCTCTCTTCCACCTCTTCAAAAGATTTCCTCTGTGATGTTAGCGCAAGGTCGTCTGCGAAGAGGAAATGCCTCATGCTTTCGCAAATTGGCTGGTCATTTGTGTAGTTATTGAACAAGGCCGGGGCCAGGACGCTTCCCTGTGGGAGTCCATTTTTCTGACGTCGCCATCTGCTATCTTGTTCTTGGAAAGAGACATAGAATCTGCGGTTGGACAGTATCCGTTGGATAACCAGGCACAGCTTATGATCTTTCGTGACTTCGTACAATTTAACGATAAGCTTCCTGTGGTTAACTGTGTCATAGGCTGGCAGGCTGCTGTTAGGTCGACAAAGACAGCTCCAGTTACCATTCCTTTTTGAAACCCATCTTCGATATGCTGTGTCAGGTTTATGACTTGGGATGTGCAAGATTTTCCTGGCCGAAACCGAATCGTTCCTCTAGGGTATTGGCTATGCGTTCCAGTATAAGGCGTTCGAAGATTTTGAAAGTGTGGCAGAGCAATGATATTGGCCTATAACTTTTCGGATCGGATGGCTCTTTACCGGGCTTGAGGAGGGCCACTACATGGGACCTGAGCCATAGTTTCGGGACACTGGTATTTTCGATGCAGTGGTTGTAAAGAGCCAGTAGCCACTTTTTTGCCATTGGTCCAAATGTCCTTATCTGTTCCACTCTGAGGTCATCTATTCCGGATGCTCTACCATCTTTAAGCTTTTTAATAGCGTGTTCAAGCTCGATTTCCGTGAACGGCTTGTTGAGATGCTCCTGTTCCTCGTCAGGTGGGTGGCGGGTCAGCTTTTCCGGTTTGCTTCGTTTAGTTACTTGACCGTTCTTTAGCAGCTGGCTTGCAATTTCATTGGGCGTGACGTTAGTGTGCCTGTCTACTATATTGGGGTCGTTATTAAGCTTTCTGCATCGTACAGCGTTTGGTAGGTATCCATGTGGGTTTTCAGATCTTCAGACATTCCAGGGATATACCGGGTCCTGCAGCATGCAGTCTTAACCCTTTTGACAAATTCATCGTAGTTGTCGGGCGTTGGTGACAGATCTACGGTGAGTTCATCGAGATTTCTTGCGAAGCTCTCCCAGTTGGCTTTAGTGAAGTTATAGCGTCTTCTAAATGGAACCACCCGTGGTTCTATCGCTGACGTTACCTGGCACATTATTGGTCTATGTTGGGTCTTTGGTATGGCCTTGCAGATCACTTTTTTACATTGTTGGGCTATGCGGTCACTTACAAACATGAGGTCAGGGTTGTATCCTCTCTTCTTAATGCAATATCACCTGGAACTCATGTAAAAATAGGTGTTCCGCAGGGTTCTATTTTGGGCCCATTTTTATTTTTAGTTTATATTAATGATTTGCCGTTCATGGTCGAGAAAATGTCCGAGATAGTGTTATTTGCTGATGATACTTCTTTAGTATTTGACGTTGAAAGAAATAATCAGAATATTGACGAGGTGAATAACACGGTTTCACAGATTCAAACATGGTTTGCTTCCAATAATCTTGTACTGAATGGTAAAAAAACCAAATGCATTAAATTTGTATTACCTAATGTTAGGTGCGTTGATAACGAAATAATTTTAAATAATGAAAAGTTAGTATTTTCGGATAACACAGTTTTCTTAGGGATAACTCTGGACTCCAAGCTCCAATGGGGACCCCACATTAGCTCACTAGCTGGCAGGCTAAGTAGTGCTGCATATGCCGTTAGGAAAATAAGACATTTGACAGATGTACAGACAGCTCGATTAGTTTATTACAGCTATTTTCATAGTGTAATGTCTTACGGTATTTTACTCTGGGGCAGAGCAGCTGATGTTGGTTCCATATTTATTCTCCAAAAGAGAGCAATAAGAGCTATATACAATTTGAGATCCCGAGATTCCCTGAGGGAATTGTTTAAAACAATAAATATAATGACACTGCCATGTCAATATATTTATGAAAATATTATGTATGTAAGAAAGAATCAGGCCTCTTTTGTGAAAAATTGTGACAGACATATTCGAAACCTGAGAGACAACAATAAAATATCAGTACCAAAATACAGATTGTCAAAAGTAAATACATCTTTCATGGGGTTATGCGTAAAAATGTATAATAAAATACCTGAGGACATTTTAAATTTAACAGAAACAAAATTCAAAGCAGCAGTTAAAAGAAATCTTAGTTCGAAAGCCTATTACAATGTCAATGATTACATTAATGATGAAGTGGCTTGGTGTCATCAGGGCTCTGTGCAGGATGTTTCCGGGCTAACACCAAAATTGTAATGGACGTTAAAAAAAGATGTGTGTTGACGAGTTTCTTACGGGTTCTTCTCTCAACAAAACACCTTCCGAATCCGAAGTAAACTTAGTATTAAGTTAAAATTTGACGTTCAAAAAACAAAGATTTATCTTTTTATTTTGAAATAAATGATTATTTTATTTTATTTTTATTTTTTTATTCCATCTACCGCTGTTGAACGAGGCGGGGAGTTTAGGGTCGTGTATTAGCGTGACGTTGTTGTGGTCAGCCCATTCCTCAACTAGAGCACCATTTATGTCGCCTGCTCATAGCCCCATGTCTCGCTGTGGCTGTTAAAGTCATCCAGTATGAGTTTTATCTCTTCGGACTTGAAGTTGTTCGGATTCTCAAATTGGAATGGCACAGCCGGCGGTTTGTACACAGACGTTATTGTGCAGTTCGGAGTTTCGATGGTGATGATCTCAATGTTATTTATGTTGCTCTGGTCTCGCAAATACCGCACTTCCGTATTGGCGGTGGGGTGCCTCTGCAATCAGTCGCATACCCTGAATAGCCGGTCTTGCGTTGTCGGGTCCTCTGTGTGTCTCTTGGATACAAAGGACGTCGCATCGGTAGTCGTTGCACATGTCGGCCAAAAGAGTTTCTTTTTCTGTCGATATGTTTATCGAGATAGTTGTCAATGTTGGCTCTGATAAGAGCCGTTTGGGCATGGTTGGTATTTGATCACTTGATCACTCTCGATTTGTAGCAATCGGTTTCACGGCGTGCTTTGGTGCTTCTTAGTGCCGTTACTCACGGGAGGGGCCCGAGCGCATGTGGATAAGTTGCGTTCTTCGTGAAGGCTTGCTACTTCCCCCCCCAACTTATAATATTTGACTTCTAAACGCTTATAATATTTGACTTGGAACAAAGATTTAAATACAATAAATAGGAATTAAATTAAATTAATTTTTTTTATCAAAGTCGGTATGGGTTCATGTTCGGTAGAAAGATACTTTGTTTAATTAAAGTCTTATTAGTGTGATGTAATGTTACATTGAAAGCTTTGTTTAATCAACAACGTGTCTAATTACCATGATGTTATGTTACTGTATTCTAACAGGAAATATTTAAATCATGCATCTCAAACAAAATGAACTTAAAACTGAAAAAATAGGTTATGAAAAATATATTATGACATAAATATTCTGGTTTTGTAAACACAAAGTTATTTGTTTCCACTGTTGGAATGATTACTTTTTGGCATATTTATTGTATTCAATCAACGAAATACTTATGTTAGCTTTAAGTCATTCAGTTTATGAATCTAGGATCTAGTCAACTATAATTTATACACAAAAGGCAAGGCTGGCCCAATAAATTTTAGTACTTACTATTATAATACCACTGACATGTTATATACCACTTATTATTTCATATCAAATGTACATTAGGAATAATTTCATCTGAAATTATAAGATTGCTTGGCTTGAGAACTTGGAACGTTTGAAGTAAGTAATTTTACGAGAAAGTCAAACTCTGCTTTGAGTGAACTTCGGTTGCAGAAATGGAGTTTGATGTGTCTGCAAACAGTATTAAAATACAAATGACAGCATGGACCAAATAACATTCCAGAGCCTAACTTACAGTGGTACAAGATCCTTGTTTACTCAAACTCAAACGTTAACGCCGAATATCCCGAGATTGGCAGAGGTATTAATACTTCTACCGTGACATTGTCAGATGACATTGTCACCTGGTTTTCAGAGTACCCAGGTTTTGCTTGGACCGTGTACGTGTACTCACGTAAAATAGGGCAGGCCAATCGCCATTTTCTATGAATACACTTATACATGATTAAATTAAGTACAAATTAGTCCTGTGGGTTCCCTCACGATATTTTCTTTTACCGTTAACGACCAAGATAAAAAACCATACATGTGACTTGAGAAAAGACTCAGTGGTGCAGGCCCGGGGATTGATCCGACGCGTTTTTGCACGATAAGAGCACGTTCTAACCTACCAAGGCAATGTTATTGCACACACATACATTACAATTATTACCTTACCGACGTTCATTGCAATCCTATAGCTAGTCGTGTAAATATTGTGCCTCATAAAAACATACCTAGGTGAACATAATAAAAAAGTTTTTTTTAATAAGCGTGTATTTGATACGTTCGACTAAAGCGATTATAAACAATCCTCTATACCATCTATTTATTATATAACATTTTTCAAAAGGTCCTGTACATTTAGGCAGTAAGTATCAAATTTAGAGGAATTGGGCGACACGATATATATCGTTAAGATTTTAAACAAGTCTTCTTCTTTTAAAAAAAATAAAAGCAATTATCCAATCATCAGGGCTTTTTCGAGAAAACCTTGAGGGACGATGACATCCGTAATTGACATCGAACCCATGCTGCATTGATTTAATTTTGTGCTGAGTCTTGTTAAAATATGTATTGTCTACCACTATCAGTAAATAAAGCGTTACATAAAGGTATTTAAAAAAAATATTAATTCAGTATTTACAAATAAAGATAAAACAAAAGACGTCCCATCATAGCTGTATCGGAAACGTGCTTCTACTAAATGAGCCTAATAAAATGTACAATATACGACGCCGATATAAAAATGAGTTACTTCAGTTTGTTGAGGAACGTTTTAGTAAAAAGGCCTTTTATTATAAGGCCTCTTTCTTTTCCCAAGTCAACTAGTAAAAGTGTACCTTTACTTCTTCAATTTATTGCCATAAGTAAAGGTATGAAAGATAAGTTTTATTTCCCTTAATGGTAATATTTTTTATAACAATTTGTTTACATAAAATTTACACGTCTTAGGACGTAAAGTTATGTGTAACTCCTATAGTAATTGAACCACATTTCACTGTGTAAGCCTTATAAAGAAGTAGAATAAATGGAAATTTTTTGACAAAATCTGCCGCCATTCATCTTAGGGTGTATGACGTCATATATGAATAATGTACGTGGATATGTACCAATCTAGATTTTACTCGACTACGCGGAGCAAAAAGGATGTAATTCAGATTATCTGTTCTTTTACTTCTACGGCCATGATATTTAAGATTCTATCAGTTCATTACAACACGATTATAATTTAAAAACTTTTTGCAATTTTACCTTTAATTTTTTACCTTTGACTCTTGATGTTTTGTTTTTTGTTTATCTTATCTTTAACTTAGGTTTACATAGTTGTTAGTTTAAATTAAAACGGTTTAAATTTCACAATTCATAAGCTTCTTTATCGGCGATTTCATTGATACTAAACACTAATATAGCTGCCATACAAAAGTAAACAGTAATTTGAGTTATTCTGACGCTCGGTGATTAGTCGCGCGGACCACCCACGTCGTTGCCACTCCATTACGACTAGCGCCACGGCAGACCGTGGTGAAAACTAATCAGGACTTTTTAAGAGACATTCTTTATTTTGATTAATTTTCCTTATACTGACCCCAAATGTATCTAAGTATGCGAGAAATAGTATATTAAGCTTGAGAAATTATGTATCGCTTTCTATTTTTTTGGGTTCTATCTGGCTCTCAAAAAAAAAACCAATACCTTCCCTTGGCACTAGATGGCGTTGCGTTACTTTTACATCGTGGTATGAATTCTTTTAAACTTTTCTATATATAGGTAGGAGATCACCCAAATATGCATCCCTCGGTCCTCTCCCACGTATGTTTACATAGTAGTATATACAATTTTTGAAGATCTATAGTTGCGGCTATAGGTTTTATTAAAAGATAAATATAGCGATATATGGGTCTAGTTTAATTTAGTAGGAACTTACGACTTATAAGACTCTAGTGTTCACGCCGATTATCCCCGAAGGGGTTGACATTGGCAGAGGTGCTAGTACTCTGAACGTCACGTGACATTGTCATCTGGTGTTCAGAGTACCCACATTTTGCTTAGACAGTGTACTCACGTGATGAGGGGCAGGCCTTTAGCCGTTCTTGAACGAATGCACTGTCATATATCTAAGTACAACTTAGTAATGTGGGTTTCCTCATTAATATATTCAAATTAACCTTTACAAGGTTTTGATATCACAATGTATGACAGTAAAGATACTGATTAATAAAATTAAAATAAAAAATATTTTAGGACACTATTCTAAAATCAACTTAAAAAAATAATACATTTGATGTTTAAACAACTGGTGTTATGTGTGTATGAATTTATAAAACTGTGTAGTGACATGACAGATAAATTCATTATATAATGATGGGTGTTATAACGTCTTATTTATTATTATTTCAGTAACAATATAATCCCAATGGCCATTAGCGAGCTAATACCTCATCTTTCAATCTGCTTATATGGTGCATTTTGTTGGTTTCGAAATCAGAAAGAAGCATTTATTTGAATCAAAAAACTGTAGTACTGCCCTATTTTCCTACAAAATAAGTTGAGAAACTGTTGATTCCAAAACTGTGGTCAGCTTCAAATAGCCTAATATCGATTGATATACAGATAAACTAGTATTTATATCGTATCAAGTATGCATGACATGAGAGTAATTTTATGATGAATCACACATTTTGATTGCGGCGTGTCTAGGAAGAGGTTTGAAACTGATTTCAAACTAAAAGTTTTACAAGGACTTCGTTGCAGTATCGTTTCACCGTGTGTTCTGATACCCAAAAAGATGGCTTTTAAATATCACATTTTGTTTACATCAACTGGTGCTCATAGTACTCACGTTTTATGGGTTATATGGGTTTTCTTATGATGTTTTCTCTCACTGTTTTCAACCTTGGTTAATTTAAACTTGATTTGAACTCACATCTCCTGCATTAGTAGCGGTAGTAGTAGATAACATTCAGAAATAATAATACCCCAGCAAATTTAAGGAGTTAAATGAGAAAAAGAATTCCTACTAAGGATGATATAAAATCAATTAAAGTAATATATTTAAAAAAAATACAGCCTAAATTAAAAAAGGCAGTTTCAAATAAACAGGAATCTAAAAATCTTGAACTCCTTGCCGTGTTTGTGAGTAGTCAAAGAATAAATGCTTAATGGTTCCGCCACAGCACCGTACTTCATTACAAACGATTCGAAAAAATATCTTGTGATCTTCACTAATGAATCTGGAAGAAATTGCTCAAAGGCGTTGAATATTTGGTAGCCTGTAATTTCTAACTAAATAGTTAAGTATTTACTTTTTAATATCTTATCAAAACCAGACCAGTCTTACGAGTAAATTGTAAATAATATCAAAATTTTAATTAAACTTTAGTCACGTTACGAAATTAATTTTATTTTTACGGAATTAATTTTAAAAATGATAGTAGCATTATGTTAATTAAATGATTGGATGTCCACAACCTTTGCGGAATTACCATAATTAGCGCTGATGCTGCCATTTCGCTACTAAAGTTTTTAATGGAATTAGAATTAGCTGCTAAATTTTAACTTGATCTCTGGTAATATTTTTTAACTTTATAAAAGCTATTTAAACTAAAATTATGAAAATGAAGTGTCTGTGAATTATAATTCCGCGAAATGCGGCGAGAGATATCAGATTTAAAATACCATTTTGATACTATACTAGTGGGTTTTCTTAATAAAAGTAACGTTTTGATTTAAAAAAATATAAGTCTGTTATAATGGGTGATTGTATTTTACAAATATCAAGAATAAATGTATTTTTTTTAGTATTCTAATAACTTGTTTTTACACAAACAGTCTATACATATCAAACTCATTTCGTCATAGTCGGGTTTTTTGTGTTTTAATTTTTGATAGCAAATATATGACAAATATAAACTTATCTCTCACACAACTTAACTTATAGTCCATTAAATGCTAACAACAAGTGTCATTTTTTCACTTGGTGTTCAGAATATCAAATTTTTCCTGGACAGAATACGTAAAAAGCAGGTCATATATCCATTTCCTGTGAATAGCACAGTAAATTTTACCCAAGTAGATTACCTCGCGTTTTGTCCATAGTAAACTAGGAGACTTCAACCTTTATTTTACTATCCGGCTGTAGCTGGGAAATTTCTTATTCTGAAGCGCTGCCTACCCCTTTTTGGAAATTATAACAATAATTACATGGTTGTGTGGATGTAAATCATAGGATGTTTTTCCAAAAAAGGTTGGCCAGAGTTTAAGAAATTGACTTTCTCATGCTTTTTTGGAAATTGAGAAAAAAGGAAAAAAAGTAAATTGTTTGGTTAAAATAACTGTATTGATAAGTTTGCTGATTTAAATTCGCGTTTCCTGTGCGAGCAGCGTTTGCTATAACACTGATTTTTCACTGGATGTTTTTTAACAATTAGGTTCAATATTTTATATTTAACAATCCATTCCATAGCACAACAAAGCAAAGGAAATTCTAGGTAATATTCTATCGTAGCAATTAACATTACAGAGTGTTTGTTACGAACAAAGAGTAGAAGTTTATGGCCCATTATTCTTTTTTTATTGGCTTCTTGAGGCTATCGAGTCTATATACGAGTACCATAGATGTGCCCGATAAAACAATGTTATGATTCTTATTAACATAACTTCTTATTGGTCACACGATAGATGGAAAAACAAATTAAATTACATAAATATATATACATATACTCACGCCCGCCGTTGGTTTCCATTGGAGTAGGCGGAGACTATCGATCGCTACTTTGTACGATTTGATGGGGAAATAGAAATGAAAAGAATTATAGCACTAGGCCTTATAGGGTCAGGCCTACACCAATCGGTCACTTATAAAGTCATATGTGTGGTTAATTTATCATGGTTGTTAACGGTCAGGGATAACATCGTGAGGAAACCCATATGGTTAAGTTGTACTTGGTGACAGTGTATTCGTACAAAACGGTGATAGGCCGGCCCCCTACTACGTGAGTACACTGTCCAAGCAAAATGTGAGTACTCTATTTACTACTTCACAAGTATTATTACCTCTGCCTACCCCTTCAGCGAGAACGTTTGTGTCTTTGAATCAGTTATTATAATCAGAGGATGACGAAGTAAGTAAAAGGAATTCATTAGTAATGTGAGCGGCACGACTAGCAAAAATATATCGAAAGAAAGTCACCAGCACGTTTCCTACTGTCATAGCCCGAGGAATTGCGAAACTCAAGTGGCAAAATATTTCTTGTGTACTCACGTGATAGGGGGCAGGCCTATCGCCGTTTCGTTTTTACTATTAACTAATAAATTATTTTCCTGAGGACTTGACTGAGGAGTTGATGAGTTTATATCAAAGGTAGAAATAGTCATATTTTGTTGTATGTTCATTAACTAGAGCAATTGGATTCGAACGGCAGATCATTGAGAAATACATCAGACAGCGCACTGCTTCGTTAGGAATCCAACTAAATCGAGCAATTAATTAGAATGTACATTGGCCTAGTCCCAAGTTAACTTAGTTAAGATTGCAAATTAATTTAATTATATAATTGGTACCATCCACAATATAAGAGTGACCGCGTGGTTTTATAATTTATGGGATACCGAGGTAATAAATGGGTCTTTATTTTTTTGATATTTCGTATATTATAGTATAAAGCTATATCAAATAGTATTCAACTGGATCATTCACTGATCCCTTAAAAAGTTATAGGATCACTTAGCAAGTCGTTTTTAAAGATAGATAGATAGATAGATAGATAACTCGTTTATTTATGTTAACATAACACCACATACAATATGAAAAACAATACATAAAGTGAAAAAAAAACAATATTTTAAACTTAAAATTAGTGCTATGGTAACACAAACTAGGTCCTAACTCAGTGCTTGATATTGCCAAGTGGCAAAACACTGGTTTTCAGTTAAGGCCTACACTACACTACACATAATTAATTAATATAAACAAAATAATCTGTGTCTGCCACATTTGAAGTAAACAAAATTGAATAAATAGTAAAGGAACAGACAGTAAACTAAACAAATGCACAACAAAAAAAAATAAAATAAAAAACAATAGCTTTTAAAATTATCTTTAAACATATTCGCTTAGTCTCAGAACATTAAATAATTAACCTTTCGTATGTGGGAGCGCCGCACATACAAGTACCCTTGTCTGTGTGAGATAAACGCGCCGCGAAAGCGCGCGCGCCCGACTTTAGAAAAAATAAAAATTTAGCTATACTTTATGTAATACTACCTTATCTGGCTGTTGAAGTTGTTTTTCAGATAACTAATGAGTATTTTGGGACCGAAAATACTACTTTCAGATATATATTTTGTTCAGTTATCATGAAACAAAATACATGTTTCTCTTTTTTCTTACCGGGTTGGGTAAAATGCTATTTATTTATTTATTTTTGCAATTTTGTCGTTTTGTAAAAGTTGTATCATGCAGAGCGATAGTTCCACTATCTCAGGGAAAAAAAACTTTACTTACTTACTTTTCGTTACATTGAAAAACTTATCGCAAAGTTTGTAGAAAAGTCGCATAAAAACTCGGCACTTCGCCATTTTCGTAACTGGAATAAACTAACTTTTCCTAAGTATCTAGCAGTTATTTCTTGGCGAAAAGCAAGGTGGATCCAGATAATACTTTAACCTTGGTATAAAAATAGTAATTCAATCGTAATATAAGCATAAATATATCAAAAATAACTAAAAACCAGCGATAAAGAGGTTCAGCTACCTTGTTTGGAAATATGCCAAAATAATGACTTTTTACTGTCTACGGAATGTAGTGATGCTTTTATAGTAAAAAAGAATACCTCCACTTTGAACTGATCACGCAGATTACTAATGTTTATATACAAAACAAGGTAGAAATAAATAAATAATTATCTCACTTTCGCTATAGCAAAATAATCAATGTTATACATGTGTGCGTGTATCTTTTTATCACTAGTATGTGGTGTCACGGATCCGTGTCATTATACAGGATGTCATTTTTTGCTAATAATGGATATGGTTCGGGCTAGTCATGATTTAATTTTATTCGGTAATTGATTGAAATAAAACTACATAAAATATATTTGAATAATTTTTATTACATAGAAAACATAAATAATTATTGAATTTATGTATTGCAAAATTTTACAATGTAATACATTAGTGGTTTTATAAACCTTTAGTGGTTTTCTGAACATCAATAACAGTTTTTTTCCTACCACCCATTCACATGGTGTTTATGAAGAAGGAGGAACGAATAATAAACTCCTTACTTTACAAATATTCTTGATCAGAAAATAAAACTTTAGAAATAAGTTGTAGAAAATATTGTTTTTTTTCAGTAGACAGTACTGCCGTAGCGGAACAGAATAGAAAACTCTTTATTCTCAAAAGGAAAAAAATATTACAAATACACAGTGTTAAATAAATAACAAAAATACAATTGGCGGTCTTATCACTAAAAGCGATAAAATAAAAATAAAATAAAATAATCATTTATTTCAAAAAAAAGATAAATCTTTGTTTTTTGAACGTCAAAAATCAACTTAATACTAAGTTTACTTCGGATTCGGAAGGTGTTTTGTTGAGAGAAGAACCCATAAGAAACTCGTCAACACACATCTTTTTTTACGTCCATTACAATTTTGGTGTTAGTTGTTTATTATACATTTTTACCCATAACCCCATGAAAGATGTATTTACTTTTGACAATCTGTATTTTGGTACTTCCAGACAACCTTTGACTAGTCTGGCAGACGAATAGACAGATCCAATGTTATTTGTTCGTAAAAACCTCATGTCGGGATTATTTATAATAAACTCATCTTAATTTTCGGCTAATCAGGTGATTCAAGGCTGCAATATACTTCCAAACTGGGTTAAATCTTAGAAATTGAATTTGTGAGTTTACCCCCCCCCCACGGGAATCGAACGCGAGAAAAAACGAGAAAACGGTGTTGTTAGTAGAAGAAACGGTAAGCCAAAATCCACACTCAGAACATCGAAAACTAAATTTGAAAAGGCTGTAGTTGAGAATGTGTCAAAAAGTCAAAAAAAAAAAGTCAAAAAGTTTATTTTTCAAAATAAAGTTAAATACTAACATTTTTTGAACGTCAAAGTTTTAAATTAATTTATTTAATCACTTTATTGCATACACAAAAACACACAAACAGTATATTACACAATAGTTACAACAGTACATGTACACAAAGGCGGACTTATCGCCTTAACGCGATTTCTTCCAGTCAACCTTTATGGTGAGGAACAAATTAGACAACTCTTTAAAACATTATGGTCAAGTATATATGCAACTTAAATAGAACTTAACTAAACATAACTTATTTACAACCTGTATATTAATTATATATATAATAATTATTATATCAAATATACTATACAATATCTTAATAAATATACATGTATATACATACTTATATAATATAATATAATAAATACAAATAAATACATATACCTAACTTTATAAAATCTACCAACCTAAGGTTTTAAAAAAATGGGATTTCAGTTTATTTTTAAATATATTTAGTGATGATGACAGCCGTATGTCAACTGGTAGTGAGTTCCATAAATTAACTGCTCTGGCTGCAAAGGAATCACCATATGTAGCACTGTTATGAGAAGGTACACTCAACATCTTATTCTCCTGTGATCGCAAGGCACGGCCGTGGGAGCACAAGTATGTGAACTTGGAACGAAGATAATGGGGGGCAGCAGGATTATTAAGGGCATTATATAAAATACAGAGAATATGAGTATTCCTCGGAAGTCGAATTGGGAGCCACTTTAGTTGAGCGCGGTACTCAGAAATATGATCATATTTACGTAATCCAAAAATAAATCGGATACATAAATTCTGGAGACGTTCGAGTTTGTTAAGTAGCTCCTCTGTGAGGTCAAGATAGCTTACATCTGCGTAATCGAGAATCGGAAGCAGTAGAGACTGCGCCAGCGTAATCTTAGTGTGGTGAGGCAGGAAAAATTGCAAGCGCTTAAGTGAGTGACAGGATGCAAAGACTTTTTTACTTACGGCTTCCACTTGGGGCAACCACGAAAATGTACTGTCCATAATAACTCCCAAATTCTTGACAAAATTGACGAAGCGAATATCAGTGCCATCATAGGTCAACTTCTTATCTAGAGCAATATTTGCTTTGTTCAACAACCTCGAACTGCCAAAAATAATTGCCTGTGACTTATCAGGATTCAGCAGAAGTCCAAACTTCTTCACCCATTTCGATATTATCTCCAGGTTATTATTTATGACATCAACTGCCGAGTTTATATCTTCCGGAAGAGCACTTGTGTAGATTTGAAGGTCGTCTGCATATAGGTGATAGAGAGAAGTAAGTTCTTTAGCTAGGATATTAATAAATAGTGAAAAAAGCAAAGGAGAAAGTACGCCGCCTTGCGGGACGCCAGCCAGTACCGGGCACCAAGCAGAGCTCTCTGCGTCTGTGCGCACGCACTGCTGACGACCTTTAAGGTAAGATTCGAACCAATTGGTGACTGTCGGAGATACGTTAAGAGATCTTAAAATGCCAAGAAGTATATCAAGATCCACAGTGTTAAATGCGTTACTGAAATCTAAAAGTGTAAGCACTGTAACTTGGTGATTTTCCATATTTAAGCGAATATCATCCGTGACCTTGATAAGAGCAGTAACAGTGCTATGACCTGTTCGGAACCCAGACTGGAAATCGTTCAGCAAGTGGTGAGTGGAAAGGAAGTTGGAAAATTGTTCGAATACGAGGCGTTCAAGAACTTTTGATAGGAATGGTAGGATGGAAATTGGGCGAAATTGGGATAAGGTGGTTGGGTTAGGAACTTTAGGAATAGGGACAATGAAGGCATTCTTCCACATTCTAGGGAATGAACAAGAGAGTAGGGATAAGTTCATTAAATTTGTAATGTGTGGCAAAATTATTTCCAGAATGGGATTAATCATTAAAGTACTAACGTTGTCAGTACCTGTTGCCTTACTGGTTATATTAGAAATACATCTTTTAACGTCACGACCAGAGACCAATTTGAAAGTGAATTGTGGGCAATCAGGGGTAGGTGTAGAAACAAGATTGTTCAGAGCCTCAGCTTTACATTGATCACTAATGGTCAAGGGAGGAGTGGAGAAATGCGTATTAAGTGCATTGAGGTCTGTATCTATAGGAGAATTGGCCTGAGATTTTCCTATGCCCAGTGTTTTAAGGAATGACCATAACTGTGAGGTGTCACAATCGTCAATCGAAGTGTGGATATATCGGCGTTTTGCATCTCTACACACTCTATTACAGCGATTCCTCAGCTCCTTATATTGTTGCAAGTGCTCATCCGTCGGTTGTTTTTTATAGCAATATCGAGCATGATCCCGCTTACTCATGAGATTTTTGATTTTGTCAGTAAGCCATGGAGCAGGTAACTGTTTCACGCGGACTGAACGAAGGGGAGCGTGTTTGTCATAAAGGTCGGTCAGGAGAGTATTGAACCGTTCAACCCTTTCATCAATCTCGTCAATGCTGTCTAGTTGTGCCCAATCAACAGCTTTTGCATCTTCACATAGCTGCTGCAAGTCCATTCTCTTAAAATTACGCTGGAGAATTGTACGCTTTTTCGGTTTGGGAGTACGGATTTTATAAGAGAGATAAAGAAGATCATGGTAGGAGAAACAGTCAGCAGTTAGTTGCCCATGATTAAGGACGAGGTCAGGAGAAGAAACAGTTATTAGATCTAGAAGTGTAGGATCGGAGTGAGGTGGATGGTGAGTAGCATCAAGAGGCAAGATGTGGAGATTTTTTGCTGTTGTGATGGAGCATAACGCTTTTGAGCGGTGATCGTTTTTTAAAAGACATGTATTAAAGTCACCCATGACTATAGTGTTATCAAAATTAGGAGTATATTCATCGAGAAGTTTTTCATACGTATCAAAGTAATTGACCGTCATACAAGGGCTATAGTAGACTCCAAGGAGAACCCTGCTGAAGTTGAGACGCACTTCTAAGAAGAGATGCTCAGCCTTCCCATTATATTCACTCGGAGATCTACTGACAATGGTGTAAGGAATGTGGCCCCGAAGGTATATGGCCACTCCACCGCCACCTTTATTCGTGCGATCGTTACGTACTAATTTAAATCCGGGTATTGGGTATATAGAGGAGTTAAGAGAGGGTTTTAACCAGGATTCAGAAACTAGAATGGCATGTATATTGCTATTATCAAACGACGTAAGCATATCGGAATGGTGTGAAGGAATACTCTGAGCATTAATATGGACCACGTTGAATGCTTTGCGATACTTAGAAAATTCGGTATTGAGAGTAGTTGACAACGGGACATACGATATATCAAGAGAGGTGGAACCCATTGAAGAACATGATAGAAAGCTATCATCATCACTGCCGGCAGAGTCATAAATACTCATATATAATATAATATAATAATAAATATTAATAAATACTAATTTCAATATGTACAACCAGGCTACTTTACTTACTAATGTACCTAACTATTATAAATTATTTATTAAAAAATAACAATCCAAATCTGCACAGCCCTTGCAAAAGAAAAGAGCAATAAATATAAATTATACAAAGAAAACTGGGCAAGGCTATCTTTATTTTAAGGTTTTTATAAATTTCTGAACGCAGCTTAATTTGTCTATGGCTGCTCTGTGAAAAGTGAAACGTCAAAGTCAAAAATGTCACTGCCTGCCAGAAACTTGCGTGTTGACAATTTAGCATTACAAACAAACATTACAGTGAACTGAATTAATTAAACATGTTTACGAACGACTTACAGTGGGTAAGAAACACAGCCAGTGTTGGTTAAAAGGAAATAATATAAAAAAACGCAAACGAAGAATCGAAATGAAGGGGTGTCATCACCTGTTATGCCCGCCTATCCTTTGATGTTGTGCCGGTCTTGCTCCTGGTGGCAGGCGCAGCTGCAGCAGCGGCGGAACTCTGCTTGCTTGGCTTGGCTACGGGCTTATCGGTGAGCGTCCGGGCGGCCGCTGAGGTCGTTGAGGTTGCCGCAGGATGCTTCCTGCACAACTCATCCAGCTGGGCAGCCGTTCCCACCTTCACGTTAGTGCCGTCGGCAAGCTTGAGGAACACGGCTCCGTTCCCCGTCCAGCACGCATTCATCCCGAAGTGACGTCGGGCGCGCGCATAGATGTCCTGCCGGCTTTTGGTCAGAAACTCACTGACTACCGTGCCACTCGATTTAAGCTCCTTCTTGCGGGCCCACACTGATGCCTTAATGGAGATGCTGGCTAGACGAACAAGAATTGGGCGCGGCCTCTTGGAGTTCTTCGCACCTATCCGCACGCAATGCTGGATTGCAGACTGGTCGAAGCCAGCTACTCCCATCCTTCTCACAATGCTGCAGATCATGGTCGCTGGGTCCTCTCCATTCTGCTCCTGCACACCACTGAACAGTAGGGCGTTACGACGACTCTGGCAGTCCATCTCGTCGACTTGATGGGCTAGGCTAGCTACTTGGTCCTGCAGGAGGCGCAGCACACACAGAACCATGTCCTTGAATGCAGCAAAGTCCGAGGCAAGGATATCAAGATCGGACTTCTTTTCCGTGGAGCTTATAGCTGTCTTCATTCTTGACTCAAACTCATCCAAGCGGCTGGCAATCATTGACTCCATGTCTTTCTGCTGCTCCAAAACTTTCTGTGCTGTGGCCATAGTGATTTTGTTGAAGTGAAGTGTTATAGATTTGTAGGTTAGGCCAGTTGGTAAGTGCACTGAATATTTATAGCATAGAGGTGTAGGACAGTGCAGATTTCAGTTATTGGCCTAATTTGTACACTTTCCAATTACAAATATTGTAAAGAAATGTTCAATTAAGGATTTTAAGCATTTATAATTAAAAGAGTTTTAAAATAATGTGCTTCTTTTTTTTGCACCTACCTCCCAAAAAAAATTAATCGTTAATGCGTTGCTTCGGAAGGTGTTCGTAAAGAGAAGAAGCAACAAAGAAACTCTACATTTTTTCATTTTGTCTGTCTGTCTGTCTGTTATCCAAACAACTGTCATTTTACCTTCTAGAGAGGAGGTCATAAAATACAATATTATATAAATACAATACATAAAAATATACACATAAACATCATAAAAATGCAATATTATATAAATACAATACATAAAAATATACACATAAACATCATAAAAATGCAATATTATATAAATACAATACATAAAAATATAGACATAAACTTTATATAAAATATACTTAATTACATACTATGATAGTCTTGCCAACATTGACCTATGCACAGAAAAACATCGCACACGCCGCATACGATGTTGGTACTCGACCGTTTTTGGAGAGAAGTGCATCTGACACATCTACCCCTACGATATTTCTCCTGCTTTTTCGTGATTCGGTCGCCTTCGGCGACCTCACGATGCGTGGGGTAGTGCATCAGACTTGCATCCAGCCGGCGATTGGAAAGGTCAAATGCCGGCTGGATACTCCTTTCTCTCGGGCGAGTATCAACACCGTATCGCTGGCACAGTTGTTCTGCCAGCGAATATCTAAAGTTGCGGTGCGACATTGGTTTTTGCTGGCCAATGTTGGCTTTATATATAATATATGAATTCAATATACTTACATTTACTAAACGTCTAAATAATTTTATATACCATTTAAGACCTCTTTTTCTCTCCAGAAGGTAATTTGACAGTTGTTGGTCTTTCAAATCTACACCCCCCATAAAACTATTGTAGGTCTCAACTACAGCAGGTTTGAGGCAGGTTTGACCTGCTCTCTGACCTTGCACCATGTCAGCACTGTGGTAAGTCGAAATTGTGGTGACTAACCTGACGTCTTTCCACGCAACGACAGATACATCACCACAATGACGGCTTACCACTGTGCCCTTTGGCACACTTTTCTCACTTAGATCTTTGATGTCCTGAGGTGTCCCTTGTCTCCTTCGGTTCAACGTACCAACAACATCCGTTTTCTGGGATTTTAGAAACTTGGCCAAGGCTACTGAATTATAGAAATTGTCCATAAAAAGACAGTAGCCTTGGCCCAAGTATCCCGACATGAGATTTATTACCGTTTTGGCAGTCGATGAATTGAAGCCGAAAACTGGCAACGATGAAGTCGTTCCCTTACCAGTATAAACAATCGTTTTCAGGCAATATCCTGTTACCGCCTCGCAAAGCTCATAAGTCTTGATTCCGAATCGTGCTGCTTTGGTTCGGATACACTGGATCCAACTCAAGCGTCCTTTCCAAAGCAGCAACGACTCGTCAATAGACAGTTCTCTGCGAGGCGAGTATATTGCCGGAAACTTTTTATTTATATGATCAAGGATCGGCTTTATTTTTGCCAGTTTTCGGTCTTCTCCTGCGCACAAATAATCATTGTCTGTGAAGTGCAGAAACCGCATGAGGAGCCAAAAACGGTCAATGGACATTAGTTTCCGGAATGCCGGCATTCCCAGCACTCCGGTATTCCAGTACTCCTCGACACGGCCTCTGCAACATACGCCCAAAAGAATGAAAATAGCCATGAGGCGGTAAATCTCACCCACCGAGGTTTCCACCCATTTGTTAAACCTCGAATTAGGTTTGATCCCCGCCTCGGAAGCCTCTTCAATGGTCCGTTGGGCGTACCTATTCGTCTCCCGAGTAATCATCGCTATGACCTCCGGGTCCCAAATTTGAAGGAAAATGTCAATAGGACATGTTCCGTCAATTTTGGGACCCGACGGTTCGCCAAAGGTTTCTAAAGAGCCGGAGAACGTACCAAAGTCTGCCGACCAGACAATGCCCTCGGGAGGATCAGGGTTATCTTCATCCTCCTCCTCTTCCCGTCGAAGCTGTATAAGTTCTTCGACGGTAACGCGATCCTCCTCGTTTTCACTGTCTGGGTCGACAGCAAATTCTTCTCCGGCCAGCTCCATGTCATCTTCATCCTATAGCAAGCATGCAAGTAAGCCCCAAAATAAAACAAATAATAACAGCCTGCTTATGGAGCATTATTAGCATGCGCGAGTTAATGTATGTAAAGTGTCATACGAAGCGACTAAGGAAAAGGGAAATTGCATAAAGGGGAGATAAATGGGCGATGCGGTTGAAATCCATTTTTTACTATATTTTCTCCTCTAAATTCCCAAAAGCGGCTGAGGATTTCTTGATCCCACAGCTCTGGCTACCACTTTTCGGGATTTAAGCTGTAAGCAAATATAGCAGCATTATATCATTCATCAAGAGCCCGCAAAAGCTAGATATTACACTTGAAATTATAATTTTTACATTACCACCCAGGAAGGTGCTGAAAGTAGGTAGATACGTATAATACAAAAAAAAAAACATACATTTTGTGTTTGGTCCTCCTCCTCCGGGAACAAACAGCGTGGTCTGACTTGGTAGGAACCAACCTCTATATTGTCTGGCTGCCAAACCTGAAAAAGTAGACATTAAAATATAGCACGAGGATTTTACAAGACAAATAATGAATATGTATTTTTATAACACCTACACGAATATGCCCGGTGCCAGTTCTCTCGTATATCGGTTGGTTCCCGTCGGTCCGCACACGGAGAGTCCCATGTGGCGTCCTCTCCACCTCCATCGCTACTATGAGAGGACGACCACTTGTTGAGGGTGAATCAGACATCTATAAAATAAATAAAATATATAACCAAAAACAATTATTGAAATTCACATAGTTACGAAATTTTCACATAGGATCAATGTTTATAGTAAATTAAAAATAAAAACTAAATAAAAAATACAAAATAAAATAATATAGTAATCGACCAAACATAAATTTTACACTTGACGAAAACCGTTATATACGATAAAAACATCCTGTAGTTTCACTAACTGGCAGTTGTTGTGCGAACACGGAATCCGCCATTTTAAATTGCATTAGTGTGCGTGCTCATACAACTACGATTCGAAAAAAGTACGTTTAGCTAAATATTACAACAAAACATGTAAAAACTAATTGTTTATTTAGATTCATCATAAAATTTTCATCTAAGTTCATATTTAGTACTTGTGAATCGTAGACGCAATTATACCAAAACAATTGAACCAATATTCATATAAATTGGCCGTTGAGTAAACGGTTTTTTACAATGTGTATAATTCAAAAATGGCTAAGCAATGTGATAAGCTGAATTTAATTTAGTGTAAATTAGAATTGAAATTGCATAAAATATATAATTTACTTACGTTTTTGTAGGATATTCTTGCCAAAAAGTTGCACAGAAAACACGAATGTCAAGTTCGATACTGACGCCTTGAGGAGTGAGTTCAAAGTGAATTTAGTAACGGTTCTATTGAACTAAATGATTGGTTTCTTGTTTTTTTCAGTCACTTGACTTACTACAATTTAAGTCCAATAGAAACTATGCCTTATTCTTTTTAAAACAAAGTCTAAATTCAATAAAAGTGGCCCAAAAAAATCATGTCACGGATCCGTGCTTACACAGTTGACTGGTGATGACACGGATCCGTGACACCAAGAACAAGAAAAAAATATCAGTATTCACAAATTCTCAAGTAAAGTTTCACATGAGAAAACCAAGCAATACATTTATACATTGGTTATTTTATTTTTATTATTTTTATTATTTTTTATTATTTTACTGGAAGTTTACTTGCACGTGTGAGAAAGTCTTTGAGATATTAATTTTTTGTTAATAATAATATATTCTTATAAGCCTAAATGATAATTTATATTCTTATAAGCCTATGAGATTGATGCCTCCAAAAGAAATCGAACTGAGGAGAAACCACTTTCAGTCTTATTATATTTAGTCTAAGTATAATAAATCGGCAAAAAAAAATACCTTCTAGTGGGGAAAAAAAGTTCTCGCCATTGCAAAATACAGAGACTTTTTTCTCTGTTTCGCAATTTTATTACATTTGCAGGTAAAATGTATGCAAATACAATTTCGCGTCTTGACGTGACATTCGTATTCTTTCTTGTAAGAAAATACAGGTTTAAGGAATGGACTTACACAGAGACTTAAAAAAAAACTGACTTGTAACCTTTTCTTGTTTAAACTTTTGAATAAAAGTAAGATGTTTCAAAATTAAAAAAAGATGAGTATCTATCTCAACCTTAAGTTTTTCATGACTTGAAATTTATAAATTTTAACCTTATATTTTTTAAATACTAACATACATACATATACCTGCGCACATTTTTTATACAAAAAAACATAACACACATATGTATGTGTGTTATGACACAGAGTGGGTATATATATATATATATATATATATATATATATATATATATATATATATATATATATATATATATATACCCACTATATATATATATATACATATGTGTGTATATATACTCACGGCTCTAAGTCCCTAGAAGGGGTAGCCAGAGCTTCGGAATAAGAATTTCCTCAGCCACTTTTGGAAGTTGAGTGGGGAAAGGATAATATAAAGTAAAGGTATTTAATATAAAAATAGAATAAAATTCAAAGGTGGCGTAGTAATTTATGGAGTAGTCTTTCACATGTTCAGTTCACTTGGCCTTCATACAAGCGAAGGTTGACTTCATTGTAGAGAGATATAATTATTATCTTATCGAAATAAGGAATGAAAGTTGATGGTTGGTGAGAAGATGGAAGAGCCGTTATAATGAAACAAAATACGTGCAAAGTGATTGATGAATTTTTATGGTTGATGTTACTTTACAATGTATACGCTGGGTAGTGTTAGAATAACACTACCCCATTTCTGCCGGTGGGTGTACGTAAGAGGCGACTAACGGTATTGGGGCTTTTGAGGGATTTTTGGGCGATGCGGTTGGAGACCCATCGCTAACAACCTTTATTGCACCATCTTTTCCTTACGCAACTTCCAAAAGTGGCTGAGGAATTTCAAATTCCCTAGTTCTGGCTGCCCCTTCAAGGGATTTATAGCCGTGAGTATATGTATGTATATATGTATGTACACAATATTAGAGCATAAAATGAAGATAAAATGGCCTTTTTATAGTCTCGAAAGAAGTTAAAGACAAGCTCCAGCATTAAATAGACGTGAAGTTAAGATACGCGGTCATATTACACAATTAGTCCTCGAAGTCCCCAGTGACACCATAAACAGTGTCGAGGGAGTTTATTAATAATTGTTAAATAATTATTTTATGGTAACTGCAATTCATCCAATATAAATAATAAATAATTTTCTGACACATCAAAAATAATTAAACATTTTTACACAAAATACATTTGGCGAACTCTTCCTTATAACCTTTGGATAGTAAGGTTACAATATTGAATAATGTGTGAACGGGTTTAACATAGCTAATAATTCACTCGGACGCAGCACCTTAATCCCGCATCTGAGTTCCACCGTGTGTCTACTACGTTGCGATGTGAACTGTTTGGAAAGGCTAGCTGGATAGCTCCTGGCACTAAACTGATTACTTTAATGTGCTAATTTTATTCCGTTTTCATAACGGATTACCTGTGGTTTCGTGATGATGTTTCGCTGTTGATTATTGAGATAAAAATTTTGTTTTAAAATACACTATTTAATCATATTTTTTGTATCGTTGAAAAGTTCTTAATTTTAAATAGATAATTGACATGTTGATGATTTCGTAACCTAGTTGGTGGGTGATAGTTTTTTGGGCTAGAGGTCTTAGGTTTAAATCCCGCTGCAAGCATTCATTTGTATGGAGAATATTAATGTGTGTATCGAAAGTATGGATAGTGTGTAATATATTTTCAAGTTAGTGCCCCTTACCACAAGTTACTATTGCCTTTTATACAGACAATTTTATTGTGTGTGATGTGTTTACTACATTTATAAAATACATATATAAAAAAGATACTTAATACTACAAACTCGAAATACATCACTGTACACATCAAATACTATATTATATTGCTTGCTTATTCATATCTAGAATAATCATACCAAATCCCGCGCGTTAATTACAGCAAGCTCTTTAATCGGTTATTAGGTCTCTGCATTAAGCAAACTAATAGACGGCAGTCTAAACCGCATTGGTATTCATGAATCCAGTTTAAATACAACGTAAAACATAATTGCAAAGCATATCTACTTGTTATTTGCATGAAAGCGGCGGGACTAAACATGGTTTGAATGTTACTATTAAATGTAGGAAACTCACCGAGTCCCCCGGGGTCGCTCTCGTCGTCTGGGGGTGGCGTAGTAAGCGATGATATGTACAGATAATTACAGCTTTTATGGAAAATTAAGCAGAGTAGTCTGTAGACCACTATGCTTGACAAAGTCTTTTTTGTATCTTTAAGTGCAACTTAATAGAATAGAATAGAATAACTCTTTATTGCACATCAAACACAAATTTACAAAAGTAATAATATGATCAAACAGTTCACAGTGAGGTAAAATTGGCGGTCTTATCACTAAAAGCGATCTCTTCCAGACAACCTTTGGAAGGTGAGATCGATAAAATAATTATTTGGGTAAACTTAATGTATGTGGTTAAATTTTTAGGGTTTCTAACGGATGCTAGATTATAACATAAGCTACTAGAAATTGTTACATAAACTTGATCGGCCACTAATACTGCACAATAAAAAAGTAAATATGCTAAATAAGGTAAATAGCTAATTCATCACAAAAGATCGTTTCTGTCATATCATTGTTCTCCGTTCATATGAAAATTTATTTTATATGTGTGAACTGTTTTGAACTTTTATTTTTTTAGAGGCATATTATTGTGTTGAAACGTAACAAGTTCCAAGAATATATTTATTACAAAACGCCAAATCAGATACGTTAACTCTAATAACTTCGAAATAAAACAAAAAAAAGATTCCTACAGCGGCTATTAAGCTTTTTAACTTATCTCTTTCAACATTTTGAAACAATAAATGGTATGCTTTGTGTAAAATTCGCCGAAGATTTGTCAAAGTAAGCTCATTTTGCAAATAATTATTACGAACCGGGCAGTGCAGCGCTACAGAAAACTTTAAATTTTAAATATTTATTGAAAACTGGAATGTATGTATGTATTTATTTAAATGATGTTTCAAATATGTAATATTTTCAAGGAGCAATTCTATATTTACATTAGCATAGAATAGTTATTTCATTTATTTTCTTTGAAAACTCAACTACAATCAAAGTTATTTTGCAAAAACGAATAATACCACCGACATGTAGATTAGTGAAGACCTACTTTGCAACGGCCAGCATTAAGATGGTAAAACTGAGGACAGGTATTTGCACAAAAAAGCTCGTCCACCTCAAATATTCAGGTATGTAACATTTATGACCAAAATACACGATTCATTTTAAATTTAACTGGTCTATTAGGTTGTTAATGCAATGAAACCATTGAATACTTGATGGAATACTCCCGGAGATTCTTTGAACTCAGAAAGTTCCAGTAAATCTAATAAGATTTTGTGAAATACACAAATTAGCAGCTGCTGTTTAGTTTGAAGAAAACAATAATATATCTTACTTATAAATAATAAAGCAACCGTGATAGCCCAGTGGGTAGAACACTCGGTGAACGGGAGCAGCCCTTGTGCGTCTGCTCCACGTCCACAAAATTGATCCACGTTGTAGAACCTCTCAGTTGTTGGTGGTTGTTGGTGGTAGAAAATAACAAAAATTTACTTGACTTGGGTTTATTGCGTCTTGACACTATTACAGTATATATAAATGTTAATATAATAAATCTTCTCGTCTTCTCCGTGTCTTATTGTGTTGAATGAGATGAAATAAGGGAGGAATAGTGCCTGAAGCGGCGTATTTATAGATTAATGAATGACAGCTAATACGTTGTTGTACGGTTTGTACTGTCTTTAAATGATAGAGTCTGATGATATTAATAAAACTGATATAATTACTGATTAAACACAATTAATTATGAGTACACACGGAAGCTGATAGATGCGAACTAACTTAATTTAACCTAAATAGCTATGATTCGGCGTAAACTGCTGATCGTACAAAATGTACGGTGATTGACCGTACATGCTCCGGAACAGGAGAGAAAAACATGTTTGGAATAATTTAAATCGAATGATACCTAAACCTTAATTAATGACATATCACTTAAATATCTCAAATGGTGATAAAATAACTTAAATATTTACAACTCAACTTAAATATGATATTAACTGATATTATTCACCCATAATTATTATAACTTAAACACAAAAAAAGATAAAACAACTTAAATATTTATATGCAATCTTAATAGTATTAACTGATAACCACGGACCTTAAATATTTATATTATTTAAATAAATTATATGTAACACAAAACTCTAACTTTTACTAAAATGATTGATGAAATTAGGTGAGGTATTTTTATTTATAACACTCGCGTAATGATTGTTTATGTTTTCGCTATCACTATCCCCTGATATTACGATTGAAGTGTGTCCCAATCGTCTGGAATGGTGAACGCGAGGCTGCATCTGGCGCGAGGAATGTGTCGCTTTATTTCTGAGTCTCGCTGTCGGTACCGCTGCCGCTTGGATCGGCGCGGGAGTCTGCGCGGGCAACGTCGCCGCCACCGCGCTGCTGATATCACTTCCTCTGGCTCGAGTTCCGCAAGTGCCGAGTCTTCGCCTGATTAATGTCAGCCCGTTGCAAATGAGGATCCCTGCTATGGTGCATATCATTCCGTATTGGGTCACATCATGGGAAGTTGGTCTATTGCTCAGAAGAATTTCTGTCCCACTGTCTTTCATTTGTTTAATCTGGGTCTTGATCTCATTGATTTGCTGATGAAAGCGTGAATGGTTGCTGATTCGAATCTGTTCTAGTAAGTCTGAGTTGTTCAAAGTGGTGATTGGTAGGTCTATAATGCTATTGATTTGAGGTATGTTTATTCTTAATACATTGGCTTCAATTTCGAGTTTGTTACTCTGATAGCTATGCGAATATATCGTAAACTCTGCCCCTTTGATAATACAGTCGCCACTTAACGTTATAATACCATTTCCATTGAGCCGCTCTGATGTTATTTGACTCCCACATATGATTCGAACCGTGCATTGTTTACAACACGAATATAGGTGAGTGTTACGTTCATAAAGTTCTGACCAGACAGTTTTGCAAGGTTCCGAGTATAAGGTACATTGCCCCGTTACATCATCAATAATACAAAGGCTCTTATCAGATGTCATGTGATATATCGGTCGCTGCAATGGGCATAGCTTAATTGAGTCATCGTATCTACTACAATGTAGTACGTCTGCTTGTGACATAATGAAATACGAGTCTTTCTGTATATTCATAGCTATGTACTCTGATATAGGTCGAATGTTCACCATGTTATTGTTTACATTTTGGTAGATTGGATGTAGTCGATATATCTCGTAGTAATCCCTGGCAACTAAAGGTATCCGAATTTCAAAAATAAAGTATTTTTGTGTCATTTTTGCCTTAACTTTCAACATGTGGAAAAGTTTTGGTAAGTCTGTCGCAATGTTGTTAATCGGTAATGATAAATCTTTTCCAAGTTGGCCAGATATGATGTTTAACTCATCTTGAAATTGTTGCGGGCTGATAAGGTGGATATTAAATGTTCCGTAGTGCAAGTCGGCTATTGTATTGAGTAAATTATTTTGTATTTCTCTTAAGTTTTGTAACATTGAATTCGCGACAATCGCTGATAATGCAAAACTGTTGCTATTTGCTGTAACTTGAATATTTGCCTTTAGTTGATTGGTCATTCTGTCTATTTCATTTAAATGTTTGTTGATGTACTTATGTTGTTGATCCATGGTGTTTTCTACTCTTTGCACAATATTGTTTTGGGCTTCGACTATTGATGTTTGATTTTTCCATAACAGTGTCATGTGTTTCTGATTGCTGTGAATGGTCTCGATATCTTTGAGATATTGTTCTGCGAACTGATCGTCTAATACTCCAAAAAGCGTATGCGCCAGGTTTCCCACACCGTTGATAAGTCCACGTCGCGTGCGCTCATGCTCCGTGGGAGTTTGTGGGCCGAGCAACATATGATTATAAAGGTCAAACTCCTTATAGCCTTGATTCAACTGTAACATTATAACGTCACATAATAAGGGCTTCTCAGTGTGAGGGCAAACATCCCCAATATTCTTTAGGTATTTAGTAAGCATCTTAGCGCCTTCCCAATAAGGATTCATATTATAATATACCACCAGCTTCCATTCGTCTTTGTAAATATGCATGTCTGATATTTTGTCGAAATAAATGCTCTGATTGCTGTTTAGTTGTGCTATGTTATGGGCGCATTGTGCCGGTAATATGAGTAACATGGTAAGGAAAGTTACTACCATTGTTTTTAATGTTATTCCGACGTTTGGTGGTTTTCTGGGTTTCTGATTGGTTTCTGATGTATTTGTGCTGATTTCGTTTGCTGGTAGTGGTGACAATTTTGTTATTGGTCTTTTAATAACATTGTTTTTTGTTTTCACGCTCCCGTCTCGTACAAAACCATCTCTTCCAGGGTGTACATCCACTACTCCGCCGACCGACCACTTGCAAAGAGGTAGATCTCTAAGGGCTGGATCTGTTAGAAAAGTCGTTAAATTATTTTCATGTGCAATGATAAGAAGCTGCCTTAAGTTTTCGCTGATTTGTCTATTCTTTAAACGACCGCCCACTCTCAGTAATCCATCTTTTAAAAATGGTGATAAATTTACGATTTTGCTCTTTACGTCTATTTGTTGCAGATTATTGAGTTTAAATATTTTTTCATGAAATTCATTCTGCTGGTGATGGTAGATTATCCTTTTCCTTTCACTCGACAATTCACTGCTAGATAAAAATGATTGATGAAGTCGGTCAACCGATACCATCCGTAACACACAAGCTTTCTGCTTGGGATCGCCTAACTTGTAAGGTGGGTTGGGTGTCATAGGCAGAGGCACTACATACCGACCATCTGCCTGTATGTATGTTTCTTTTTCGTTCTGCTCAGAACAATAAAGGTCAGCTGTATCTTCTTTTGTCCCGAATCTTTGAAGGTCTTCTATGTTCTTTAGAATGACATTACATTGAAAGGTCTTCACGCTGCCACATAATAACCATCCAAGGTGTGTCTGCTGTGCTATCGGTCGTTCATGTTCCCCTTTTATCATGCCGCCCATCATGATAAGGGCATAAATATCGGCCCCTAGCAGAATGTCGATAGGGCGACTGATGTAAAATTGTGGATCTGCTAGGGTGATATTCTCTATATGAGACCAATTAGGTTTTTCAAACGTATGATTTGGTAATTTATTCATAAGGTTTTGCATAATAACTACATGAGTGTTAAAGGTAAACTCTCCGACTATCGCTGATGCTGAGATATTCATTTCACCTTTACAATTATTTTCTTGCGTGCCTAGACCATATATTACGCCCTGGCAACGACGTCGAGGCAGGCCGAGCTTCTCCGCCGCATTCTCAGTGATGAGAGATATTTGTGAGCCTTGGTCAACGAGAGCGCGCATGTTATGATAAGTGCCATCTATCCCTTGTACCTTGATTTGTGCGGTTGCGAGTAAAATTTCTGCTGATTGATTTTGTGTAACATTAACATTTTCTTGTATGACTTCTGATGATGTTGATGGTTTCACACACGCTTCGTGCAGTAAGGTATTATGTGACTCTGGACATTTACGACACGTTTTCGTTGAAAAACATTTGCCCCCTCTATGGTCGTAAAGACAATTGACACAAAGTCGTAAATCGTGTGTTGCCTTTAATTTTAAATCATTTGGCAATTTTATAAATTCATTGCAAAAGAAAATAGAATGCTCGCCGTTACAATAATGACATTTATAAGTTGATGATACGTGATAACATTTCCCAATCGGCTTGTTGCTGTTGTTATTTATTCTATTGGTATTATAATTGTTGTATTGATGCGGTGATCTTTTCTGGCCAAATACATTCGAATTGGTTGATTTCTGTACAACGGTGATATCTTGTTTTCGTTGAGATGCTTCAAGGGAAGTAAACTTGCCTTCTAGAAACTCAATAAAGTCTGATAGCGATGGTAAATCTCGAGGTGATTTTAAAGATTCAATGTAATCTTTGTGCGTTTCAGCGTCTAATTTTTGCGACAAGATATATACTAACATGGGATCCCACGTGGTTATATCCACTCCCAAGTTCTTGATGGCGTTTAAGCACTCTTTTGTAGTGTCGTGGATCTTCTTGATGAGAAATGATGTTTGTTGTGTCATTACTGGCAGCGACATAAGTGTACTCATGTGCGAACTGAATATCAATTTAATATTATTATATCTCTGGTTAAGGATATCCCAACACACCTGATAATTTTGGGAGCTGATATTTAAATGCTGTACCAATTTTTCTGCTTCACCCTTCAGTTTAGTTTTTAAATATTGCATTTTCTGAGCGTTCGGCATTGAGCGATTTTTATGTATGGTTTCCAAGAATAAGTCCTTGAAAGAGACCCATTGTTGATAATCACCGTGAAAGGTTGGAATATCTATATTCGGTGTCATTGTAGTTTTATAAGAGGTAGACCACATTTCCTGTCTTAGCACTTTCTTAATTTCCTCATATTGCCTTTCTAAAGTGGTGAAAGTACTTTCATAATCAAGATCCTCCTCATAAAGTTCGCTGTCGATATCCCAATGTAGAGAATCAATAGTGCTCCAACGAGATTCAACTATCTTAAGCGTATCGTCAAACTCCCATTTTTCTGACAATGTTTCGATTTTGATATTATTGATAGTTCGAGAGAAAGCCTTAAAATTACTCTTCTGTTTACGGAGCATCTCATCTAGTTTGCTAGAAGTGCTGGCAGAGGCACTATATTTTGTGTGTGGCGCGGCAACGTGAGCGCTCGGTGGTGCGGGGCTTCGTAGCTGCGTCGCTGCGGGGGGCGCGGGGCTCCTCGGTTGCGTGGCGGCGGCGGCGGCGGCGCGGCTGGGCGCGGCCAGCGATGTGACCGGAGGTGACGCGGTGTCGCGCGAGTGCGATGCTCCAGTTTCCATTTTTGATGATGCATATTTACCAAATGTCGCCATTTTTTCCAGATCTTCTGCCTTTGGGAATCCTTCCTCGTTGGATATCAATGTCAGTTGTGGCTGCAGGGGTTTTTCGTTGCTTGAGGGGTCTTGTACATATGATAAATAGCATTGCAGATAGGAGTATAAATCCGAATAGAAACAGTTTGTTTTTGCATACCAATTTTGTCCGAAATAAATATGATCTATATACTGATAGTCGACCAGCTGCGAATGATTGCTGTTGAATTCGTTCCAGTAAGCACAAAGACTGTTAACTTTTCGGCTAATGCTTGAGTAGGTTCTACGTTCAGAACCTTCTTTTCTAAAATTGATATATATTTTCTCGATATTACTGATGAGTACGTATTGTTTTGATAATAAACCTTCCATGATTTTCTCCTGGACTTCTTCTTATATTATAGAATAATAATCACAATGTAATGTTGCTGATAAATGTAGATAACTGATAAATGATGATGAATCCTGATAAACGCTGCTGCTGATACGATATTCTGATAATCTTCGATAGTGACGTGTACTGTATAACTCCACGTTACAAGTTCTGCTAGTCCGATCACCTCGCACGACGAAATTCCAATGAAAATTTCACAAAAAATCACACACACGAGGTCTACGGCGAAGGACCATAAAGATGTACGGTTTGTACTGTCTTTAAATGATAGAGTCTGATGATATTAATAAAACTGATATAATTACTGATTAAACACAATTAATTATGAGTACACACGGAAGCTGATAGATGCGAACTAACTTAATTTAACCTAAATAGCTATGATTCGGCGTAAACTGCTGATCGTACAAAATGTACGGTGATTGACCGTACAGTTGTTGTTTCATGGCCCTTGAAGTGACGCGCCTGTGGCTTCTCCCATGTTTTCAGCCAGTGTCAGCGTGCTTCTGTTGAAACGCTTCAACATACTGGGGGGCCATTGAAGACTAGTCTTCAATCGAACTTCCACATCTCTCCAGTTGTCGCGGTAGGTCTGGTGGCTCTTGCTTGGTGAGTGACCTGCCGAGGAGAAAGTGCCTTGGTGTGA
>OY755171.1:20831746-21017009 GCA_963576735.1 Bedellia somnulentella | reverse complement strand
TTTAGCTATATAAACTTAGTCTATTTTATACTATCTAAATTGAACAATGATACGCATAAATTATCTTACTCTTTAACATTGGGCAAATATTTCGTTTGTAGTATTAATGGTCGCCTTTTATGCATAATAGTTATTCTCAATTGTATATATATTTATAATAATATAATATTCTTTTTAGAACATTTATGTATGATATATATGTTATGTATATGTATGTTTATTAATATATATAATTTATTCATTCATATTCGTAAAGTCGCACCATGATTCGAATTAAAAATTTGCAGTTAGCGCTATTTAATGCTGGGTCACTGGGCACGGGGCATGACGAACTAACTTCTATTATACTTGACTTAGGGCCAGACATAATAGCAATAAATGAGACTTGGTTGCGCGATGGACGAGAGGATATTGCCCCGGTGGTCCCGGGTTATCGGCTAAGACATATCCCACGTCCGACCACATTGCGGACGAGAGGGGGTGGAGTAGGATTTTACTTAAAACAAGGTTTAAATGCAAGAGTTTTCCCTCATCCCCCCTCTTTAACTACTGAACAAATGTGGTTGCGCGTAACCTTAAATGGCATAAGGATTTTAATTGGTACGGCGTACAGACCACCGTGGCATAATGTTGACGATTTTTTTGACGCTATTACAGTGACTATTACATCAAGTGGAAATTTTGACAGATTAGTACTATTAGGTGACTTTAACATCGATTTCAATGACTCCAACGAACGAAACTGTAGATTACTGAATCAATTTTTGACTAGCGTGAACTTGAGACAAATTGTTAATAAGCCAACTCACTTTACAGAACACAGTCAGTCGACTATCGATTTAATATGCACAGACGCCCCTGTCCGGTGCTTAGATATTTATCATATTCCTGAATTAGGTCGTCATACTTTTGTTACAATGCAACTTGACTTAAAAAAACCTAAACTTGTACCTAAGACAATTACTTACCGACCACTGAGAGACATAGACTTAGATAAATTCAATCATGACCTGACAAACACAGATTGGGATTCAATTAAAAAAATTGAAAACGTTGATGACATGATTGCTGAATTCAACATTCGTGTTACCAATTTCGTGTTACTATAAGGATCTTAAACACCAGGTTATCCAGGCAATTCATAATGAAAAGAAAGCTTTCTTTAAACATGCCATTAATGGTAATGCTGGAGATTCGCGTTCACTCTGGAAAAACTTAAAAAGATATATATTTCCTAATAAACGTGAGATTGAACTACCACCATCTTTCAATAACCCTGATGACATTAACCAGTTCTTCAGCAATATTCCTGGTACTAATGACGTCTCCTTATCTAATTTAACGTTTTTTGAATTTAACCGCTACAATCAATCAATTTTTTCTTTGGAACCTGTGACTTGTGAAACAGTATCTAAAATTGTAACTAAAATTAAAACCACAGCTAAAGGACAAGACGACATAGACATTGACATGATATTGTTTACTTTACCGATGACATTAGACGTATTGACGTGCATTGTTAACAGAAGTATTGAAACGAGTACATTTCCTTCTCATTGGAAAACTGCTAAAATTAAACCACTTCCAAAAAAACCTAACCCTACCGTCACTTCCGATCTGCGAGCAATTAGTATCTTACCATGTGCATCAAAGATAGTGGAGCGGGTGGTGTGCGATCAGCTGTCGAAATACCTAGAAAATAATAATATCTTGCCGGAACTTCAGTCAGGGTTCCGCAAGGGCCATTCAACAGCGACAGCGTTGCTGGATGTCGTTGATAACATTTTAAAAGATCGTGACGGTGGTTTGTCCACATTATTAACACTATTAGACTTTTCTAGGGCTTTCGATTGTTTATTCACGCCCCTGGCACTGTCCAAGATGTCGTATTATGGATTTGATGTGTCTACAGTTTGTTGGTTTGACAGTTATTTATCTGATCGAAAACAGTTCGTAGAACTACGAAAAAGAAATGGAGAAATCAGTATTTCGTCTGAAAGTAGATTAGATAGAGGAGTCCCACAGGGATCGATCCTAGGTCCCTTGTTGTTTATTTTATATACTGCAGATCTCGTTGACAGCGTCAAGGAATGCAATTTACACATATACGCCGACGACGTGCAATTGTACATATCTGGAGATCCTAAAAATACGGCAGAAACTGTTGGTAAACTAAATTCTGATCTCGATCGTATTGTTGCTTGGTCAGAGCGAAATTGCCTGGTTTTAAACCCAACCAAGTCCAAGTATATGGTACTCGGAACAAAAACACAAATCCATAATACGTTGGATGCCTTGGCGTCCTGCGATGTAGCTGTTAGAAATCAACCACTGGAAAGGGTGATAGAAGCACGTAATCTCGGTATACTAATGGATGGTGAACTCCGGTTCGAAAATCACGTTTTGTCTGTAGTTAGTAACTGCTTCTATCGCCTTAAGGTTCTTTATAATATACGCGACTACCTGAGTGTGGATTTGCGTGTTCACCTCTGTGAGTCGCTGGTATTATCGAGATTAAACTACTGTGATGTGGTTTATGGCAGCTGCATTCTTGGTCGTACACAAAGGCTGATACAGCGTGTGCAAAACGCATGCGCACGTTTTTGTTTTCGCATCCCTCCTCGTTCCCATATCACGCCGTACTTGGACGATGCAAAGCTATTGAATATGCAGGGCCGTAGACGATTACATCTTTCCACTCTGCTGTTCGGTGTAGTTAAGCTGGAATCGCCCACTTATTTGCATAAAAAACTGCAATGGTCAAAAAGTGACTACCAGTTTAAAGTTAGAGCGATCTTGCCAATGCACCGGTCAGCGGCGTTTCGGGGTAGCTTTAGATTTGCAGCGTCCAAGTGCTGGAATGATATTCCACCACCTATACGTGCTGCGACCAGTAGGAAAACTTTTAGGCGTAAGCTTAGAGATTACTTGCTGGCACAGCAAAACCCATCCCGCAATGTCCTACCTGCAGATTCCCGTTTATGATTATGATTATGTTTTTAAATCTTATTATGCCTATAAATCATTACATGTATCATATCACTATGTTATGTCATATATATATGTGTGTATATATATGTGTATGTGTGTTTATATATATGTGTATATATTTCTGTTATCTTATAGTGCGACAGTTATATATTCGTATTCTATATCTGTATATTTTTATTCTATAATTATTATTTATCTTTGTTTATTTAGTATATACAGTTGTCAATTATGTTGTTTAAATTTGTATAAACTTTTTGTGTGTATGTCCAATTATCTGTTCCGTATGGTGTAATGCTCGCAATGTCACTTGAGTCGGTGCTGACTGAAAATCAGTGTTGTGAGCTTCCAAAGCTCACAACGTAATGCTGAGGCAGCACCGTTTCGCTGTGCAGAGGCCTTGCCTTCAAAATATTATATTTGTATGTTTTTTCTTGTTTACTTTTGTTTTCTTGCTTTGAGAATTGAATAATGTGTTGTTTTTTTTTATATATTTTTTTCTCTATTAATGTTATTTTTCCATGTTCTGTACAGCGAATAAATGTCTCTCTTTCTCTTTCTTTCTTTCTTATAATGCAATCTGTACTGGACACTGAAAATTTACAGATTGAGAATATGGAAAAGTGTGTATCTTATATTTGTTCACGTATCACTTTATATTGGAAGCAAGTGCAGAGATCAAAAGTACGTTTAATTGCAAAGTACAGTGATTGGTTAAATGAAACCGAATTGTGTGTTTTGCAAAAAAGAGCGTTGCGCGAGGTGACAAATACTGCAAATCCTTCTACGAGTGGGCACCGACACAATAAGGAATTTGAAGACTGCTGCAAGAGGACCAAGCGTCGAAGGTTAGCCGACCTAGCTAGGGTAGATGATTCCGCTGATATTCATGGTACAATTTACCTGCCTCTGTTCATAAAGTACTTATTCATGGGTCGGAGGTAATCGATCATTGTTTCCTTTCAATTGGAGAACTGTCTGAAGAGGCAGCTGAATCATGTAATAAATTAGTTAATCAATTTAGGCGCGACAACACCAGAAAGCATTCTAGAAATGTAACAAACATGGATCTTTTGCACAGAATTCTTCTTAATTCTGATCCATTCATATCTGGTCTTCGTAAACTACCACGTAAAAGTAAATCTGTGCTGGCAAAAGAAGTGTTAGATTTAATAAGATAAAGTTTTTTTATGTATTAAATTTATTTAAGTAGATTTAATAGTTATATTGTATTTTATTTCTGAGATTTAATAGATGTACCTACCTACCTATGTTATTTATTTTATTAGATTTAATATATCGCACCTTTAGAATTGAAGTGGCTTAATCCAAAATTTTTGTTTTTTGGTAAACGCCAAAAATGTAATTGAAGAATTGACCATTTTTAGTTTTCCTATCATAATACTCCGAGCCTTAGCGTTTCATGTTACAATTTTTGTTTTTTCCCGTAGGTTAGGCATTGTATTAATGATTGGATATAAATCCTGTAAGTATAACTAATAAGAACCTTTATTATTTCATAATAAAAAAAATGTGTCATTTAATTTCCGAAAACAATTTAATATTATTGACTTAGTTGATTTTCTGTCTATTTTTTAGTTAAAATACATACATAAAATGTGACTATTTAAAAGAGAGGCACTTATTTTCTGTTGCTATAGTTTTGCAAGGTGACTAATTTTGGAATATGCTAGTTTAGTTATTGAGGACTTGCTAAACTATAGGAAAGTGAAAAACAGAGTGTGTTTCATAATTGTATATTTTGAAATTTTGTCTCACAAAATAATCATCTTAAACACTAATCACAACGCTTAGGAGGGTACTGATACTAACTGCTACAACATCACATTATCATCTCACATAAAAAATAAATAATACCTACTTGTTTTGGTCCTACTAATACTTATTCGAAAATTAACAATCAGACTTGAAAAAATGCCTTAATCCTTAAATCTTACAACATGTTTAGTACCTGCTTAGCTCAGTCAGCTCACATATAGAATTTACCCAGTTGGGTATTATTTACTAAAAAAAAATACTTCTTATCAGAAGAGTAGAAAAACAATAACAAACCAATAGTTATTTGTTATTTTTTGAATAACTAAGTCTTATACGTTTATAAAAATTAAAACTTAGAAAGAATCAACAAAATAAGAAACACCTTTGTGAAATCAAAACAGTAGAAGATAACATAATTTGCTTCAACACTTAAATGAGATCAAAATAGATGATTAAGTAGTAATTAATTACAAAATTGAGTCATAAAACCAGGCGTATGTACTAGGGATTGCTTTAGTTCTTAAAAGGTTACTCAAATCTTTCTTTTTATTTTCCGCTAGCTCTATTTTGTTACTTTGATAATGTTATTTCACACGCTCCTTTCATTTTATTTCTTTTATTGTGCATATTTACTTCTTTTTAAATCTTTTTCGGCGTATGTATTTTTATAGTAAAATACAAATAACTCGTCGTTAATAAATTTTAACACTTATCTCGCTATCTGAGTCCCTCCAACCCACTGCATTCTTATCAATATCCTTATTTAGAAATAGAAATAGAAATATTTATTTGGTACCAAAATACAAATTGTTTACAATAAAGATAGTAAAAGTAAGAAATAAATATAAGTCCAGTACATAGTGATATTGATGCTGTACTAGGTTATACCTGTATTACAGCCATCAAACCTTCCAAGTGACTCAGAGTTACAGTGCTTGCTTATTAAAGTTATATCCCCATTCGTTCTGTAACACTTTTAAATCTAAAAACATATTATAATCTAACTCTTTAACCCACTTGTTACTACCGTCGTTTTAAAACAACAGCATGAATAAAAAAATCTACATTGAAATGTGGGTAGTTTAAATGAAATTTTATAATGTGATTGCTTTCGTCAGTGCAGCATCTAACCGAGGAAAAATACAGTTGACATCAAGATATTACGTATTTTTTTATATAAATATCTATAAAATACGAAAAATAATCATGTCTTTTCAAGGGTAAGTACAATATCATTTGAATATAATATTGGCCTGAAGTTACATTTAACTTGTTGTTATGACGTAGTTTTATCTTTGCAGAAAAATAATATGCCTTACAATTAACATTTTGATACCTTTTTTGTCGAGAAAAGTAGGTGTTGTTTATAAACGACGATCGTAAAATGAACTACCTTACCTACTTATGCAGTGAGGATGAGGACGGTGCATAGAAATACATTCTTCCTACTTGAAATCTTTTGTGTTACCTACGCTTTTATTGTTTTATCTGTGTTTTTGAAGTAGGTATTTCTTATTATTACAGATCCCGTTTCCACTCTTTGAGGCTTCATGAAATCGTTGAAGAATTGGAGAAGGACGATGACGGTCCTTTGCCAGATTCCATCGTAATACTTCCTCCAGATAATTGTAACGGTAATGTGACCGATGAAGATTCCGGAGACGAAGAATATGTTAACATTCAAAATCTACCAGGCTCCCAGCTTCGAGCACCCTGTGCAATACAACTTGATAACGGCGGAGATGATTCCAATAGTGATGACGAAGACGAAATTCCGATATCGCAGTTGGCAAAGCGTCAACGTGTGGATGATGCGCCCACCGCCTCTTCTACGGACGCTCAAGATACCTTACCAATACCTACGCAAGGTAAGAGTGGTGGCATCATGCGAGAACAAAAAAATAAGGCGTATTCCTGGATCGCAAGAGACATCAAGCCAGATTTTTCTTCCTGGCGTCCCCAAATGACTGCTAAGTTACGTCAAAAGCCGTTATATTATTTCGAATGTCTTCTCAGCAGTGAGATCATAGATATGTTAGTTGATTTTACTAATTTGTACGCCGCTCAGAAGAATAAGCCTGGTAACATAACATCAAATGAAATGCGATGTTTCATTGCACAATGCCTGGCAGCTGTATAAAAACGACGGTGGTGAATACGATCATCTAAAGTTCAGAAGAAGTGTGTCATGTGGTGGACATACAGAAAAACAGATCATCGTATGCCAGGTCGGGCTTCCGGTAGTTTACATGAATCTTCACGATATGATAACATAGGACATATCGTAACATATCGCCCTAATCAATTGCGTTGTGGATATTGTCACAAACATGCCAATTTTTTTTGCGTGAAATGTAACGTCACGTTGCACCCCAGAGATTGTTTTGCAGCCTATCATAAGCAATGTTAAAAGTGTACCTACAAACATATGCATTATTCAATAAAAGAAGTACTTATTTTGAAATATATTTTGTTTCAATCAACTCACCATGAACCCTTGCAACAGTAGTACATATTACTACCGTAGTTTTAAAACAACACCACTTTCCAGCTTTCCCAGAAAATTCTGTTTTTTTTTTAGTATTTTTTTCTTAATCGTAGGCCATTAAACTGCCCCCAAACCAAAAATCAACTTATAAACTTAACTTTTTTTGTTTCCGTAACAAGTGGGTTAACTCTAAATGGGGTTCCCGTTTTTCTAGCACCTCTAATTATAGGCACATATTGTTGAGGTAAATAGAACCAGATCTTAGGTTTCTCTTTACTTCTTTTTTTATCAAACTGTGTGCATTGTCCCCCTCATTCTGGGTGTGTCCCTTGATCAAATATTTTTGCGTTATTGATTGAATATTTTCAAAATGAGCCACTGCATAAGAATATAAACTGGCAATATATTTATTTTTGTTTTGACCATTACAATTGTCAGAATAAAATATAACATTTAATGTTTTGTCGGCATTATTTTCACTTATAGACTTTAAATAATCAAACACGCAGGAACCTATTTCAATCGCCCCTTTATTACCCTGTGTTTCATTCCAAAAGTAGCAATATACTTCTTTATAAGCACCTAACTCGCTATCACTTTTCTGTTTATTGGTTTCTTTTGAATTAGGAGCTAATTCGACTATGGTAAAATTCTAGATCGTAAACAGCACAAATATTAGTTTCGTCAATGTTACAGCGATCGCTTCTCTTCTCTTCTCTACACAGAGTTTTTTCTTTAATATGCTCCTCATACTTTTTTGGAATACCTAACTTTTCATCTGTTGAAGCTAACTGAGTCGTATAGAATCAAAAACAGCAATCTGGCATTTTTACAAAATTTAAGTTATGAATGTGGCAACACTGTCTCGATAAGATAGTTTTTGCCTATTTAGTCACATCGTATCAAAAACAGCAATATTCCACTAAAAACCAATAAGTAAAACTCATGTCAGGATCAAATCCAGCAATCTGCATACGGTGAGAATCAAAAACAGCAATCTGTTAGTCTCGACCAATTACAGGCGTGCATTTGGTTGTGTCAAGATGGCGTCTGCATTGTTGTTGTCATAGATATTCGTGTGCTTGTTTTATTGTTTTATTAATAAAATAGTGTTAAATAGTTCATTTTGACGTGAAAAAACTAAAAATGGATGTACATCCCACACCTGTGAATAATAGATTTGCAAGAAAAAGGAAAAGAAATCCCGAAAATTGGAAAGTAAATGTTGCCAAACGTGCAAGGTAAGGTTATGCCATTTTTAATCCTAGGGTTGTCTTTTAACTGACAATGTAGACGTGATAGTGTTATCAAAATAAATTAATATTTTTGATTTTTGTAGGTGAATCAAAATTAGTCTTTGTTTGTTAGTAGTCTTGAATTGTGTTTTGAATTCTATAAATTGTTGTTTTTATTATTATCTACTAATTGTGTTATTTTAACTTTTGACGCGGGATACTAACTCAACGATACTATGTTTAAAAAAAGATATAATATAAATATAAATCCAAGACCCAAGTCAATTTGAAAAAGGTAATTTTTCAACTTGATCTGTCCGGGGATCGAACCCGATACCATCCGTGCCGGAGTCGGGTATATAGACCACTTCGCCACGGAGCTCATAGTAGATGGCGTACAATGAGTTCTTATGATCAATTATTTTTTCCAGATATTCACCGAAAAGTTTGCCAGATCGAGTATGTGAACATAATACAAAAGCTCTAAAATGTAAAACCCTCACAATGCGTGATATACAATCAATACATCAGAAATTTTACAAAAGGCCTACAAAGCTTGATCAAGATGTAATGCTGTTCAAATTATGTTCAATACAACAAACAAAAAGGACATCGGAATTTAAAGGCAAGAAAAAATTTACAACTTATTATTCTGTATTTGTTAACAAGAAGAAAGTGCCAATTTGTCAAAAATTCTTCCTTAATATTTTTGGCATAAAGAAGTATAGAGTTGAGTATTTAATGAAAAAATTTTATGAAACTGGGGAGTTTCCTCGCGAAGCTCGTGGAGGAGATCGCAAGGCTATGAAATATGCGGATAAAAGAGAATCGGTTCACCGCTTCATTCAAAGTCTGAAATGTGTTGAGGCACATTATTGCCGTAAAACTAAGCATGCTGAAAGAAAATACCTTCCCTGCGAATTGAATATTAAAAAACTTTATCTCATGTATAGTACGGACCAGCAAAATTCACAAATGGGGGTGAAGCTGTCATATTTTCGACACATATTCAATACCGAATATAATATAGGTTTTGGCACACCGCAGACCGACGTATGCTCCAAATGTTTGGAATTAAAAGAAAAGCTAAAGAGAGAGCAAGACGAGTCTAAAAAAGCAACATTGATAGCAGAGAAGAGAGTTCACACATTACGGGCTAAATCATTTTTTGAAAATTTACGAGAAACCACACCAAGTCTAAAAATATTATCATTCGATTTTCAGAAAAACCTTCCTCTGCCTAAAGTTCCTGATCAGTCCTGCTATTACAGTCGCCAGCTATACTTTTATAATTTTGCCATTGTTGAAGGATCTTCTGACTTACCTTTAAACAAAGATCGTGTTTTTGCGCACTTCTGTACAGAAAATGAATTCGCTAAAAATGCGAACTTGGTAGCATCTTGCGTGTATGATCGCCTTAATAAAACAGACAAAACAGGTATCACTAGAATACGTTTAGTTGCAGACGGATGCGGCGGGCAAAATAAAAATAGTATTGTTATTGGCATGTGCTGCAAATGGTTGCTGGAAAATGTTGACATCAAGGTTATAGAAATTATATTTCCCATCACTGGACATTCCTTTATGCCTGCCGACCGTGTTTTTGGAATAATAGAAAAAAAGTTGCGCAGGATGGAAGTCATACTGGACCCAAAAGAAATTTCAGACACGATAAGTGAAAACGCAACATTAATTAAAATTGGCACTGATTGCCCAGTATATGACTGGAAAACAGCTACCAAAGACGTTTTGAAACCTACTACAAGTTGGAGTATAAAATTTAATCAGTGTAAACGATTTATTTTACGTCGTTCTAAGCAACGGGAGAATGTTTTAGTGAGAGGCGAACTGTTTTATAAGAGTGATATTGCAAAGCCTCAAAATATTTGTAAGCAAAGAAAAAATATCAAAATGATCAAACAAGTCACTATACCGAGTACAGTTGCAGTAAACAAGGCAAAATTGAATGACGTAAATAAGTTACTAAGCAAGCATTTTGGAACAGAATGGGAGAATTCACCGGATTTGATTTTTTACAGAGAAACTTTAGCAAGCCAGAAGGACTTACAGGAAATATCTGCTACAGACGAGATTTACTGTAATGAAAATGTCGAAGAATCCGAATTGTTGCGTGTGTGATTTAATTTTTTATAAGCCTATTCTTAATAACTTTGAATATAACAAACAAAATAAACAAATGTAATTTTATTGATTGACAACCCTATGTGCGTTTCATTCTGATGAGAATCAAAAGCAGCAATCTGATTAATGTTAAGTAACATAATCAGCAATGTTTGCAAGTCAATATCAAAAACAGCAATCTGATATTTTGAATTGTTAATTATTAATTTAATTCGAATATAATCTTCTTCAGTCTTTAAATAATTAATTAAAAATCAAAAATGTATCTAATGGTATAAATATTAATAAAGAAAAAAGCTGAATTTATCAATGAATGATTTTTTTCTAATTACCATTAATTAGTAAAGAGTCACATTGCTGTTTTTGATTCTGTACGACTCCTGATATCTTGTACATTGGTCACATAGATCTTTTTTGGGCTTAAAAAAGCTTATATTAAATTCAGTTGTAAATACTAAATAAAAAACCCAATATGGAGCGTGAGGTTTGTTTTCTTTGGTTTGATTAGAATTAAAGTTCCTACATAGCTCTTTTATACTCTTGCTGCCGTCAATTCTTCTTGTAGTCGAAGATCTTAGATAATGGGACTCTATGCGTGGTATACTATTAATATGGTCTTTAATATCTTGTACAAGACATGCGTCAATCGGTGCTCGGCTTCTAGAACGCCCTCTAAGATCTTCTTCTACAAAGCCATTGGAATTTGTTTTCAATTTCACAGTTCTTATTTGTCTCTCTGTTATATCTAATGTATTAATAAAAAAAGTTTTACATACGCGAATTCTATGGTTATCAACAGTAAAATAAAAAGCTGTGTTAGGTTTACGAGGATTGGCAGCATTTGTGTACTTATATTTGGGTTTCGTCTCCATCATGCATGCCTTGGTAAAAGATCTCTTCAAGTCCAAATTACTTAGCTGCCAATAACAATCGAATATTTCAAATCTCTTCTCAGGGGTTATATTATCAGAACAACGAAGTCTACAAACACAACTATCTCTAACCATTTTTGCAGGTACCTCTTTATTAGATTTTGAAAGTAATTGGTAGGCCTTTCCGCTATTTCGAAGCGATTTAACGACATTTTGTTTACATTAAGATGGATTGCGCAGACGCTTCCTAGATTTTTTATTCTGTGGATGTGATTCAGATGAAATAATTGCATCGTTAACAATATTTTCAATGTCGGACGTTGTGGTTGATGAACTTACTGAGCGTCGTAACGATAAAACGTTATAAGTCGGATCAGCATCACTCAAATCAGCATCTGATTCCTCAGAATGCACAGGTGATTGACAGTAGTTTATCTTTCTATCTAAACGTCTTTTACTAGTTGAAGGCTCGGACCAAATTATATTCGTGCAGTCTGTTGGAGTACCTGGTATGATTGAAGGTGAGCTGTTTATGTTCATTTCGTCTCCATCTTGTTTTTTTTGTTGAAGAAGACTTTGATGACAACGACGATGTACTGGAACTGGATGATGATGACGCTGAAGAACTGGATCATGAAGTACTACTGGACCGATCTCGTATTTTTTGTGATGATTGTTCTTCAATAATTGAATCAATGTAGTACTCACCACTGATTTCCGACGTATGGTTCACATCCATTAAAATTCGTTGTTCAGATACCGGTTGCACTAAAATTAAAGGATTCGTACCAGACTTCCATCCATCGCTTTATCTAAGAGTTGTTTTTGATAGTTTTCCTTATCATACTTCTCAGATTCATTTTCAACATAACTTTCAGGACTTGCTGTTCTTATCTCTTCACATTGTTCTTGCATTTTATTCTCATTCTGGGTTAATAGTTCTAAAATGTGATCTGCTCTTTTTTTCATTATTAATCTCAAACTTTATCTGAAATAAAAATAAAAACACTCAATTTCAATAAAGCTCAAGTAGGCACACAGCATTCAGTAAAGAATAAACATATTTACGCATACGTCTCCGTAGCCACAAAATCGGTTAGTAAAGTAAAGCCATAATATAAAATAAGGTTCGCTCATTTAAACTGTATTAAGTAATAAAATGACGGCATTACTAATACGACACCACAATATCATTATCATTCAGTATTAAAACGCCCAAAACTAAAAAAGCGTCATTACAAAAATAAATATCGAACAAATAGCTTACCTGGCCTTTAGTATTAAAACGGCGGATTACAGTTTACGTCCCTTACGGAATGACCGCGCGGCACCAAACGTTTAGCACTGTCCACGCAACACTGAATGGGGTCCTTCAATACTGAGGGAGGCGCGGTAGGCGCGTGATTTGAAAGAGACGGAAATAGTACTTTTGTCCTTTTCTGGACTAAAAGAGTCTGTTTATTTTTAACTAGTGGATCGTCCCAGCTTCGCACGAGTAGCGTTGTTTTTTTAAATATCTGAGGTTTCTTTCTTCAGTCACCGCTCAAGCATTGTGAAATTCAGCGTAATGTTTTTAATTTATTAAATTTATAGCACTCCCTTAACAGTGTAGTTTGGTGATTTTGATTGCGCTTTAATGAACGGTTCAGTATTTCCGTTTAGTAGCAAATTTTGCAATTAAACGCCATGAAGTATTTATAACAATCTAAAAAATTAATCATTACGTTATGTAGGATGCAACTACTGGCGCCATCTAGTATGTTATATGTAAATTAGTAAAGATTTGGTTTCGATCACGGGCGCGATGGCTTATTTTATGTATAATTTCAGTGTTTGTCTACCGATTTCTATGATTCTTTTTTTATTGAATAGGTAATAATGTTACCTTATTTAAATTAGGGATAAATGAGAGGTTTACAAACGTAAGAGTAAACAAATATAATCAGGATGTTCCGAACTGCTAAGCTATCAGGAATTACACGTGTTATTGTGAGTCAACCATAAAAGATAGACATATACTGTTCTGGATTTTTTTTTAGATAATTTTATCAAGAATATTCCCGCCACACATGATTTCTATGTAAGTTTAACCATTAAGGCTGCACACGCGACGGAAGCTTAAAAAATGGAGTAACTTCTCCCGTTTTCCCCAAATTTCCCAAAATTCCCCTTTACTTCTCTGCTGGAAAGTATACAAAAACCTGCGCAGGAGTATGAAGAATAATTGTACCAAGTTTCGTTAAAATCCGTCGAGTAGTTTTTGTTTCCATAAGGAACATACAAACCGACAGACAGACAGACAGACAGACAGACAGACAAAAATTTTACTGATTGCATTTTTGGCATCAGTATCGATCCCTAATCACCACCTGATAGTTATTTTGAAAATGTATTTCATGTACAGAATTGACCTCTCTACAGATTTATTATAAGTATAGATAAGCGGATAGAATACATGTTTATAAGTCGTTCGATGTAAAAAAGTCATTTTCTTAAAATTTTTAATTGAGTCACTTCAATTCTAAAGGTGCGATATATATTTTATTACACAGAGAATTTTTATTTTATTTGTATTTGTAATTTGTATGATGTAGTCAAATCATAGAGTAAATAATTAATGGCTTATGTATTCTTCTTTTTTTTTCTTATAAACATTGGTTTTTACTGAAAAGTGGTTTAATATATTTATCGGTGCTTCATAAACATATAATAACATTCCTAAACCCAAAATTAAGACTAAACCATAATTAATAAACTCATAGGTTCCTATGTCCGCCCTTCTTAGGACGTGGGACCACTGAGCCCTAACGGGAGCTTTAAATTTAAAATATTTATTGAATATAGTAAATTAATTATTATAAAGAAATTAATACAAAGAAATATTATATTAATTGCTATATTATGTACTACACAACACCTTGCGACGCGACCACTAATTATAAACCACTGGCTCTCTAGTAGAAAATAAACGATAGCCACTTTCCCAGTTAAAATTCTTGTGTTTTTTTTTTAATTTCTACCGCTTTAAACACAATCCGAGAATAGTAATGGCGATCATCGCAAGGAAAAGTTGGTTGGTTGGATGATTGGAAAGTTTAAAACATGGACAACAATTGTTAAGCGAGTACTGTCATTTACTGACAATTTTATCCTTAGCGCTAGTTAAAATAACGATTAGAGTAACGCGAAGTTAAATACTCTATTCTCTTAACTACAATATCTAGATTGAATATTCGATTATTAACCAATATTAATATGTGGCATAAAAACTTAAAATAAATATATACCATAGGAGCTTATGAACGGCAGTATAAAGTTTTATTTTACATACAGTAATTAATGGAAGTTTATTTTCGAATTTAAATTGTTTGAACTTGAACAAACAATGTAACATTTTGAGTTTACATATTATAAAATAAAATTAAATTTCACCTTTAGTTTATAGTTTACAGCAAAATAGTTTTCTAGCAAACAATAGGTAGTTGTACAAGGGTTTTATTGCTTTGGTCCTTGTTTTGGCCAGGTCTGTTTGATCAATTCAGCAGCGATGAGGTATTTATTTTCAAACACTTTAACACACACTAGACGTAGTCAACGTTGTGTTCTATAAGTTCTTTTTCAATTACAATATAAAGTTATATAAACGTTGTAGACGCTTCTTTTAAAAAACCGGAGACTTACAACGAAATCTATATTTTGATGTCTGTTTTATTAAGTTCTTTACATACGTATATATACTCATAACTATAAGTCCCAAAAAGGATTCAAAATTTCAAAATAAAAAATTCCTTAGCCGCTTTTAGAAGTGATATTTGGACGATGTGGCTGGAGACCCAACACCAACCAACTAAATTTTACTATATTTTCCCCATTCAACTTCCAAAAGTGACCAAAGAATTTTAGTATTCCGAATCTCTGGCTCCTCTTTTTAGTGATTTATAGCCTTGAGTATTTATACGTATGTAGGTTTCAAAATAATTGAATAATTTATGAGCAGACCTTACCGTAGCGATCAATTCATTTATACACGGATACAGCAACTCTAATCCGGTTTGTGAATCAAACGGAGTGCCTTTTACGGTTTAATTAATTTTGATAGATTTCTCAACTTACAAAACTACCTTGTTCCATATCTTGATAAATTTTTACTTTATTTATTTTTACAGTACAGTTTACAGTAAAAATTTATCAAGATATGGAACAAGGTAGTTTTGTAAGTTGAGAAATCTATCAAGTTTAATTAAACCGTAAAAGGCACTCCGTTTGATTCAGAAACCGGATTAGAGTTGCTGTATCCGTGTATAAATGAATTGATCGCTACGGTTAGGTCTGCTCATACATAATTCAATAACACAACTTGAAGCAAAATTTAGCCAACTATCCTGAACATTGATGTAACCGAAAACCTTTTACGTAATGCACATGAACCATATTGGCTATAGCAGGTCCATTTGAGTAGAATATATGTAGACTTGTTTTATATTTCAACTGTTGAAAGCCAGTGTTGTTGTGATAAACTTAAATGAAAGCAGTATTGTAAATACACATTTTTATAATACTTGCAATCTCCAACCAATCTGCAGGTCTTCAATAGTTACTATAAGAATTTAATTCGGTTCCAACTTTGAACGGTAAGTTTCATAATACTCGTATATTGAATAATTTAAAGTAAAAAAATATATGGTAACAATACTGTCCTACAAGCACATGGACACATTTTTGTAAGAAGGTGCATTTCGCAGTAGATCCAGATCCTTAGGGAAAGAAAATGTTTTGTGACATGCTTTAAATAACATTTCGTTTTACTACTAACAAATGCTGCGTTTAATAATATTTAAGCATGTTTGTTTGGCAGACATTAATCATTGCTCAATTAAAATCAATTTCGCATCATGGCTATTTTTTTTTATTTTATGCATACATACATACATATACTCACGGCTATAAATCCCTTCACGGGGTAGCCAGAGTTTTGGTAAGAAAAATTTCTCAGCCACTTTTGGAAGTTGATTGGGGAAAGATGGTAATAATAAAGGTTTTTATTGACGGGTCTCCAACCACATCACCCAAAAATCACTTAAAAAGCCCCTATACCCTAAGTCGCCTCTTACGATCACCCACGGGTAGAAATGGTGTAGTGTTATTCTAAGACGACACTACACGGCACTTTACACATAAGAGTAATTTAAATTTAAATGGTCTGGTTTTAATAACCTATTCACAAAGTTCATAAATAAATCGCTTTATGTAAGAATTTACAACCTACCGAAAATTCAACGCCCTAGAGCAATTTCTCTTGAACTCTTTAGTGAAGATCACAAGTTTTTTTTGCACTCTCAACATGCAATTCTTCTTTGAATTCTCACCAACAAGGACACAAGAGTTCAAGACTTTTAGCATCCTGCTTATATGAAGATTTTTTTATTAAGACTATATCTTCTTTTCATATATATTACTTTAACTGATTTCATTTTACTATTTTTATATTTTATTATTTTTATTTGACAAAGTCACGTGATGTTCAGAAGTATTAGTACCTCTGCCAACCTTTTTAGGGATATTTGGCGTGAACGTTTATGTTATGTTTTGTTCCGATTTTATATCATCCCTTAGGTAGTAGGAAGACTTTTTAACCATACATTCTTATAGTTATTTTCTTGATTTAACAACTTGGATATTACGTTTATTATCGATACCTTTCCAACCGTTGAGTATGCGTTTAAAAGAAAAAGTGATTTTTATTACGAGACCCTCTTTGGGCCACAAGACATAGCAATCATACATCAACTCATTTATTTACGCATTAAAAGTAATATTGCAGATGCCTAACTCTCAAGTCTTCAGTACATATAAGAAGAAGTACTGAATCAAAAGGAATAAAATTAATATTTAACCTTCAAAACATTGTAATTATAAAGCTGGGGAGTGACATCGTCAGTGAAGACATAATAAAGTAATTGAATTAAGAAGTTTTAACTACAGTATTAAATTTTGCGGCGATCCAATATATTTTCAATCAACGCGGTGTATGAGAAAATAGCAAGCATTGTTTTGAAAGATTAAATATTCTCAGCTCGGCGGGAACAGTTTGCTAGTGTTATTCGACGTTACAATTAATAGTCCCTGTCTAACTTGCGTACCTAATAGTACTGTAATAAAGTTTCGCAGATGTACTAAGAGTAGTTAAAAATTAAACGATTTCTGCCACTGCTATTTTTACAGAGTTTTGCTAAAAAAAATATGCTTTATTTTATTCTTTTGACTTTTATCAATTATCACAAATAATAAAAAATAGATCAAAAATGTATTTTTTTCACTTTAATAGATAATTTATATATTTCACAAAATCTAATGAGGTCAGTTGACAATCCAAACGACACAGCCACATCGATTTATTGGAACTTTCTGAGTTCAAAGAAACTCTGGGAGTATCCCGTCAGGTATTCAATGGTTTCATTGCATTAACAACCTAATGGACCAGTTAAAATTAAAATGCATCGTGTATTTTGGGTCATAAATGTTATATACCTGAATATTTGATGTGGTTTTAATACGAGCCTTTTTGTGCAAATACCTGTCCTCAGTTTTACCATCTTGTTGCTGGCCGTTGCAAAGTAGGTCTTCACTAATCTACATGTCGGTGGTATTATTCATTTTTACAAAGTCGCTTTGATTGTAGTTGAGTTTTGAAAGAAAAAAAATAAAATAACTATTCGATGCTAAAGTAAATATAGAATTGCTCCTTGAAAGTATTACATATTTGAGACATCATTTAAATAAATACATACATAAATTCCGGTTTTCAATAAATATTTTAAATTTAAAGTTTTCCGTAGCGCCGCCCGGTTCGTAAGAATTATTTGCAAACCGAGCTTACTTTGACAAAGCTAAAGGGAGATCGAACCCGCAACCCTCCGGGTGGTGATCAGGCGCCTTAACCGCCTCAGCTATCGATTCATTATCATATACCATACTAGATAGGCACCTTATCGTTTTTAAACAACGGTTGCATAGTAGTAGTTTCTATGAAATAAGTCATTCCCAGCAGTGAAAAATCATTTCCAGGTTTTATAAATTACTGGTAATGACGCTACTGGGAATGACTATTTCGATGAAAAATGCTTTTATGTTATCGTTTTATAATTGAGGGTAGAAGGAAAAAAATCGAACACAGCGTTCCTACCACTTATTATAATATTAAAACAATATATGATTAAAGTCAACACTAACCTTGCAAATTATTTATCTGGGAATGACGAAAACTGTGACAAATTTGTATTCACTATATATTATCCTGTATTTCCAAAATTTAAACACTGTTACTATCAAGCCCGTGCACTCACTACGTACAGGGGAATGGCGGCTGGGTGGGGGGTACACGATGATAACTTAGGCATGCCAGTAAAAAAATTTGAAATTGGTTTGATGCACTTTCCTGGTGATGACGAAAAAACGATGACAAATTATAAATATATTTTTATTTGTTCTATGAATGTATATTCCTAGCATTGGCGATTATGTCTAAATGCTATGCACACTTCACAAATAATTCAATATAGTTCAAAAACGCTCATGCTCTACTGATTTATCCGTATAAAATTTAAAAGCGTATTGCTCAACAATTTTCTTTGACCTGGGAATAACTTTTAGGCCATTCAAAAAATATTTAGGTAAAATTTTATATCTAAGTTTTATTTTAAGAAAGGCGCCTATTCAATCGTTTATTAAGATGTTCTAAAAAAAAGTTTTATAAAAATTACGTTAAAATAAAAAAAATATTCTGTAAAAATTATGTAGAATCGAATTTAGTTGATTTACCACATACACTATACATACTCGCTCGCGTCGCGGTTGAAAAAGTCGGGTCAGTTTGATGGAATGATAAGTCAGTTTATTTTAGCGTTTTCTTACAAATAGTACCCATTTAAATTTACTTCAAACTTCAAATTTCAAATCGTTTATTGCTTCATTGTGGTAGAATAAGATGTTACAAATATTAATTAAGTTCCGACAATGAACCCTGTTAGGGCACTGCAATATCTTATAAACTATCTTAAAATTAACATACAGTTTAAAGTGTGTAGTTAACAAATTTAATACAGAATTTAAAAGAAAACCTTAGATTAGCTTAATAATATTAAAGGGCTGAAGAAAACGGGGCGAAGTGAGTAAAAAAACCAATAAAGCAGTTAAAGAAAGTAAGTTTCAATTTATTAAATTTGTATTTTATCATAATTTATTCAATTTATTTTAAATAAAGTTTATTTATAAAAAAAAATTACGAGGTATAAAACATTAGAACTCATTTTGCCTCGTTCACATAGTTTGTTTCATTCATCTACCTCACCTCATATGAAGGGTACCTCACTCATACAAGTGTTGCCGGATAATCGATTGTGTATCGATTATTAATCGATTATGCAAATGAGGCCCAAATAATCTAATAATCGATAGTATTATCGATACTATCGATACTATCGATTATTAGATTATAATCGAAGAACGATATGATCGATTATGATCGATTAATCGATTATAATTGTAATGTAATCGATAATAATCGATATTATCGACTAATCGATTATAGTCTAATAATCGATTAATCGATTATATCGTCATTAGATTATAATCGATTAGTCGATTAATCGATTATAATTGTCAATTTTTCACACTGTGATAAAAATACAATATATATAAAATACAATACATAAACTTTACATAAAATATTATATAATATATAAATATAACCTTTACTATCGATTATTATGTAAAAACCTTTATTTTACCATCTTTTCCTCACTCAACCACCAAAAGTGGCTATGGAATTTATAATTCCTTGGCTCTGGCTACCCCTTCTAAGAAATTAAAGCTGTGAGTATATATATGTATCGATCAATCTACGATAAAATCATTTATATTTTTATTTATTCTATTTTTATCACAGTGTGTGTAATTTACAATTATAATCGATTAATCGACTAATCGATCATAATCTAATGACAATATAATCGATTAATCGATTATTAGACTATAATCGATTATATCGATTATTATCGATTACATTTCAATTATAATCGATTAATCGATCATAATCGATTATATCGTTTTTCGATTATAATCTAATAATCGATAGTATCGATAATACTATCGATTATTAGATTATTTTGGGTAAGCATAATCGATTAATCTATAATCGATTATCCGGCAACACTAACTCATACTCATTAAAAAAGGGTAAATTCACAACGCTTGTAACGCGCCACGCCTAGAGATGGGATTTTGCCCGGGCATTTTGGGCGGATTGGATTTATGCCCAATAAATGTCCATAAATGCCGAATAAATGTCCATTACTTGGGCAGAAATCTTATTTAATTTTAATTTTTAAAATATCATTATTGTAAGAGTGTGGTTGATGTTATTAGTTAAAATCATCATAAAATGACATATTTTATTTAAAGAATGAATAATACTTATAGGGTTCATGATAGGGACCATTAGCATAAAAGTCAATGGGTGCAATCCAACCCGTTTTATGAAGTTTTGCAGACAGAAACGCAAACATTTTTAAATGCAAGAATCTTATCATACTTTTTATGATAATTCATTAATTTGTTACAATACAATAGGGAAAAATTGTGATACTGTTTTAAACTTTTAATTTAAACAAACATTCTGGATGGTCATAGTCCAGATTATGATGATTTTCCACTATAAACGTATGAGAATCTAACCCTATTTACGTTGGGCTCGTATCAAGTACAAATCGCGCGCTCCTATTGGACACTTTATATAATATAATGTTGAGTATAATTATATAGAGTTGAGACCAAATTGACATTGACATTCCGCCGGATTCAATATATCATTTTGTACCTAGGTTTTAAATTGCGTAGAATTCTGACAGCTGCCATTTTTTGACATGTCAGAGGTTATAAATCTTTTAGACCAGGCTCATTTTTTTAATTTCTATTAAAGTATGAACAACCACGTCAACTCATTTTATTTGTTAGAATATAATATATAAATTTTATTATGTTGTACGCTGCAAATGCAAAAAGCGCATTCACGGTGAACAGAAAATTTTAAAATATAACAGTTAATATTAAAAAATAATAGCAAAAACCGAAAAGAAATGAGCGCATTTGAGTATTCAAAGAAGTCGAATGACATGGCATGACAAGACACACACATAACGACAGCTAAGAGCGACATTGAATAAATAATACAGAGTGAGCGATTTGCTTTACGTTTTACATCCATCTACTTACGGCTACAAATCCCTAAAAGGGGTAGCCTGCTCTTCTGAATCTTAAAATTCTTTAGCCACTTGGAAGTTAAGTAGAGAAAGATTGTTATATAAATATTTTTGGTGATGGGTCTCCAACCGCATCGCCCAAAAGTCGCTTAAAAAGCCCCGATACCCCTAGTCGCCTCTTACGATAACCCATGGGAAGAAATGGGGTAGCGCTATTTTAAACCGGCACTTAGCCGACACAGCAAAAAGGTTTACTAAACCTGGACTAACAAAGAAGGTGCCAGCTAAAAAAATAAATAAGGTAATTAAAATTGAATTGATATCATGTTCGCAGTATTGAAATATTATATAATATATAAATATTTTTTACTATTGTATAATTTTACTTAACTTAGGTTATATTTGCATTTGCCTTTAAAAAGGTAAGACACAACAAAAATCTAGCAGCGGATATACGCTCCCGTCGTGGCGCGAAAATTGGTTTTTGCCTGTTTCTTTACATCTTTACTTGTGTCAACGCCATCTACCGCCAAATTATTACAACCCGGAAATATGCGCCTTTTGCCACGAATAGTTCATGTCCTCTGTCAATATATGACATCAAAATCATTCGTGTCCGCTGTGGTTTTTTTTCCATACATTGATGCTCATTGACCTTTACTAATTAAACACGAACTGTTTTTCAGTTTAAAACCCTAATACCTAAGTATTATTTCATCCCCTTTGAGTATAAAAAGTAGCGTGAACGTGAGTATGTTCACATTTTAAAATTCTGTTAGCGGAATACGAGTATACCGTTTCTACCTGATGTTAATAATCTTGACAAATAATAATAAAATATATGTTTTTTTTCGCTTAGTTACTTTATAACATTATTCGTTATACTAAAGTTAATATCTTATAGCTACTCTATCGCTTGATATAATTGAATGTGTTTTTTTATTGTAAGGGTATAAATATATATATATATTATAATCGTTCAAAGTAAAAGTGGGTTAAGATTAAGAATTTAACATAACATAAACGTTCACGCCGTTTATCAGAGCCGGTTAGCAGAGCTACCAATGATGAACATCACGTGACAGCGCCACTTAGTGTCCAAAGTAGGTACCAATGTTTTGCTTAGACAGTGAACTCACGTGATAGGGGGCAGGCCTATTGCCGTTTTGTACGAATACACTGTCATATGGCTAAGTACAACTCGGCCATGTGGTTTCCTAACGATGTTTTCCCTCACCGTTGACAACCATGATAAATTAACCACACATATGACATTAGAAAAGACCAATTGGTGTAGCCCCGACCCGGGATTTGAACTCACGACTGTCTGTTTACGGGCGGGCGTTCTACCCATTGGACTATAATGTCGTCTAAGTAAGAATTTAAAGTACTTATATGCCTATATTTGGCATATTGTAACTTTTTTTTTCTTCTTATTCCTTTATTCTGATGACGCTGATGTATATGTATAAGTTAACACAATTAAAATAATAATCCACTTGTAGTTTAATTTTAAAGTAGAGTTTTGTTTTTCCGCCCAGCGATTGGGCATTTATCGGGCGTAAATTCATTTTTGCCCATTTTAACCCAATACGTCCAATCTGCCCAATAAGTTTTTATGCCCTCGACCCATCTCTAGCCACGCCTCATCAACGCTAATGGGTCCGGTCTCACATCTTGCAAAAATCTACAGTTTAATCTGCTACTGTTCACGGCGGAAAAAAAGTATATATACCCCGACAAAAATATTTCGATACCGCGATGTACATTTTGACGTACAGTGGCATCTGTTATATGACTTTTAAACTACTTGTAGACAAGATAACATTATTGACATACACGATAAGTAGCCTTGGATCATTTTATTCTATGATAGTACATAAAATATATGATAGATGGCGTTATTTCGATTCGTTTGATTATATTTATTTATCTGACCTATTAATCTTTAAAATCACAAAGAAAATATTCAATTAATAACATTTACACTACATTATAGTATCTAGGAAGTAAAGATTCCAAAATCTCATACTTAAGAATTTTTGAAGCAACATGATGTCAACCACGTGTTATTTTGTTGTTAGACTAAGAACATAGATGGCGCGCATATCGAAAATAAAAAAAGTCATTTTGATAAAAATACTGATAAGTAAACTTTGTATAGTATTTTTAAATTATTATGATTGTAATTTGTTTGAAATGCTTATTTATAGCATTGATAATAACGTTACAAAGTCACTGAAATCACTATACAGTGACAACAGTGACAGTCACTATATTAGTATTGAGTAGCCAAGCGTGACTGTCATAATCATTAGTATTTAGTAACCGAGGTGACAAAGTCACTGCGGCTTTTCGTTGTTACTTTAATATAACCGGAACGACAGTCACAGTGAGCGTAAAATAACAACTTCGCTTATGTCTACTCCTATCACGTGAGTACATTGTCCAAGCAAAACGTGAATACTCTGAACACCAGGTGACAATATCAAGTGATGTTTAGAGTATTAGAACCTCTGCCAATGCCAACCCCTTCGGGGATATACGGCGTGAACGCTTGAGTCTTGAGTAAAAGTATCTCTTAAGTTCCGGGACGTAATTACGCTCCATATTTATTATATTACTAGTGGATCGTCCCAGCTTCGCACGGGTAGCGTTGTTTTTTAAATATCTGAGGTTTCTTTCTTCAGTCACTGCTCAAGCATTGTGAAATTCAGCGTAATGTTTTCAATTTATTAAATTTATAGCACTCCCTTCACAGTTTAGTTTGGTGATTTTGAATGCGCTTTAATGAACGGTTCAGTATTTCCGTTTAACAGCAAATTTTGGAATAAAACGCCATGAAGTATTTATAACAATCTAAAAAATAAATCATTACGTTATGTAGGATGCAACTACTGGCGCCATCTAGTATGTTATATGTAAATTAGTAAAGATTTGGTTTCGATCACGGGTGCGATGGCTTATTTTATGTATAATTTCGGTGTTTGTCTACCGATTTCTATGATTCTTTTTTTATTGAATAGGTAATAATGTTACCTTTTTTTAATTAGGGATGAGTGAGAGGTTTACAAACGTAAGAGTAAACAAATATAATCAGGATGTTCCGAACTGCTAAGCTATCAGGAATTACACGTGTTATTGTGAGTCAACCGTAAAAGATAGACATAAACTGTTGAGGATTTTTTTTGATAATTTTATGAAGAATATTTCCGCCACACATGATTTCTATGTAAGTTTAACCATTAAGGCTGCACACACGACGGAAGCTTAAAACATGGAGTAACTTCTCCCGTTTTCCCCAAATTTCCCAAAATTCCCCTTTACTTTTCTGCTGGAAAGTATACAAAAACCTGCGCAGGAGTATAAAGAATAATTGTACCAAGTTTCGTATTAAATCCGTCGAGTAGTTTTTGTTTCCATAAAGGAACATACAAACCGACAGACAGACAGACAGACAGACAGATAGACAGACAGACAGACAGACAGAAAAAAATTTTACTGATTGCATTTTTGGCATCAGTATCGATCCCTAATCACCACCTGATAGTTATTTTGAAAATATAATTCATAAATAAAAGATGTTATTAAAGGAAAGAAAAATTTCGACACTGGCGGGGTTCGAACCCGCGACCTTCGGGTATACGCCCCCGATTTTTCTTTCCTTTAATAACATCTTTTATTTATGAGTAATAATCCCCACATGAGGAATTCATGTCAAAAAACATTAAAATATATTTCATGTACAGAATTGACCTCTCTACAGATTTATTATAAGTATAGATTGATTGACAATTTATTTACTCTATTTAGCAATTAATTAAATCTACAGCCATAACTAATAACTATAGATCGTCAAAAATTCATTTAGTTTTACTGTAATACAGATGTAATAGTGTCAAGTGTATTAGTATTTTAGGTGATCACCTATATAAAGAAAAGTTTAAAAGAATTCATACCGCGATGTAGAAGTAACGCAACGCCATCTAGTGCCAAGGGAAGGTATTAGATTTTACCTGGAATTTTATGTGGGAATTTTTGTGTGGATATTTTCTATCACCAAAATTTATATTTGTCATCAAGTTGTATCACCTAATAATTAGATCTATCGCCACGAAATATTTTCGTTTTCAGATAAACAGAAATTGTTCCAAATTAATGTTAATATATGTGTAAGATAAGAGATCGATAACCAATAAAATTATATTGCATTACATGAATATAAACTTCGATCTTATAATAACAGTTTTGTTACTTAAATAATAGCTCTGTGCTCAGAATGGTAGATCTGTCACCAAATAAATCGATTATCGATCCCTGACTGCGACTCCTTTTTATTTGATATTTTGTCACCAATACGGTAGTAACATTTTATTTCGTTCAGATATTAAATTAATAGTATTCGTTACCAATTTAATACATCAATTTATAATTTTAATGAAAAAAATATCAAAGGGGCTGAGACAAATTACAAGAAATATATGTGCAAACATTATCGGATTAGCCATACGCTTAAAGCTGGCCAACCCCCCACCAGAATCAAAAAATGTGCTTATCGGCCAGAAAAGAAAAAGGGGGCGCCCTTCGAAATCCAAACCAGCGCTGATTATTCAGTGATTATTGATTTTTAACAATAAATATTGATTATTTTCACTTTAATTAAGTGTTTTATCTACTATTCTGCAAGCCATAAGCCAGCTATTTTAAAATTTTATATTTATTATTTTGCCCGTATAAATATTTATTATTTTGACCAGATTTTAGTATTTGTTGACATAGCCGCCACAGAAAAACAGTATCTGTAAAAACCTTTCTAGCTATCACTAATTATATCATGCATTTTGGGAGGGACAGCGGCTCGACGGTTTAGGTACGGCACCCTAACAAATAGTTAGCGATACATAATTCCGCAGCATAAACCGACCTTGATTGAGTTGTAAATAAAGTAGAGTATAAAAATTCTATATTCCCACTTCCTATTTTAGATCCCATGGGAGACCATTGACCCCAACTATTATGACACGTTTAATTATTTTTATCAGCATCCTATACTTGCTATTACAAAAAATGGGGAAGTGCTATTCTAAGCTGACACAGTTATCATAGTTAACATAGTAATCACTTTGCAAATGATAAATAAAATATGAGAGTTCATTAATTGTTTTTGTAAGGTGATGCAGTGTCATAAATATAAATGTAATGAATTATTCTCAAATTGTGAATTTCTAAGATCACTGGTTCCTTTGATCCGAATCTTTTGAAATGTCAAATGACGACGTCTCGATAGGTTTGGAATAATGTTGCAAATTCTCATACGATTATGGTGTAATGATTCGAGCTTTGAACCTTTGCGGTTATTCTAAATATTTGATATTCAAGCTATCGTCCACTTTATACTTCCGATCGCAAAGTAAATTAAATATTAATGTACTTTAAAAGCAAGTTTTTATGCAAAACCTCAGCTTTATTAACATAGTGTATACAAATAAGAAAATAATGCACATTATTCTCTGATCCCATTAGTTTCCATCTTTGTATGTATTCGGTAACAAAATCGTGAAATGGAATTGACATTCAATCAATATCAACCTTGGACTAATTGTAATTAACAGCTTTCTAAGGTAAACGTAATGGGCATTGCAATGGAATGTGAGACAGTTACTTTGTTAATGAATACCTATTCTAATTTATATTTTCAGTTTACTCTCCACTTGTGCATAAATAGGAATACTTCGAAGCAAAACTATAATCATAACATTGTTATGAATAGACAAATTGTTGTAGCCTCGACCCGGGATTTGAACCCTCATCGCCTGCACAATAAGCGGTGTTCTACCCGCCGGGCTATCACGGCTCACGAGTTCTGAGATTAAAGCAAGTATACAGTACAATAGAGATTGGGTGAAAGTTGATGCAATATTTTATCTGTATCACAACTTTCTTAATACCGCTAGTAGTTGAATGTTGCGGCGATAGTAATAAGAAAATGTCGGTTCCACTTATTTTCTATGAGCCGTGTTAGCCCTGAGTAGTCCGTAGAGAGAACTGTTGGGAAGTAATTACTTAGTTTTTATTTAGTTTCTGGTATATTTGATTGACTTAGCGACTATATTCAACTAATCCTACATTAATGTGTATTTGTATTATTATTTATCATACTTATTCGAAGATAATAAAAGAAGGTATTTATAATAGATAAATATAATATCTAGATTGCTGTCGCACAGTGGCCAAATGTTGGAGCCAAAATATAATACAACTTGATATTGGACCAAATTATCGCCTAAACGTTCATAAAATCAACACTGTTTATTTTCCTGACCCTCTGTAGGAATTGATAAAATTAAATTATTATTATATACTACTGGATCGTCCCAGCTTCGCACGGGTAGCGTTGTTTTTTAAATATCTGAGGTTTCTTTCTTTAGTCACTGCTCAAGCATTGTGAAATTCAGCGCAATGTTTTCAATTTATTAAATTTATAGCACTCCCTAAACAGTGTAGTTTGGTGATTTTTAATGCGCTTTAATGAAAGGTTCAGTATTTCCGTTTAATAGCAAATTTTGGAATAAAACGCTATGAAGTATTTATAACAATCTAAAAAATAAATCATCACGTGTTGTAGGATGCAACTACTGGCGCCATCTAGTATGTTATATGTAAATTAGTAACGATTCGGTTTTGGTCACGGGCGCGATGGCTTATTTTATGTATAATTTCGGTGTTTCTCTACCGATTTCTATGATTCTTTTTTTATTGAATAGGTAATAATGTAACCTTTTTAAATTAGGGATAAATGAGAGGTTTACAAACGTAAAAGTAAACAAATATAATCAGAATGTTCCGAACTACTAAGCTATCAGGAACTACAGGTGTTATTGTGAGTCAACCGTAAAAGATAGACATAAACTGTTGAGGATTTTTTTTTAGATAATTTTATGAAGAATATTTCCGTCATACATGATTTCTATGTAAGTTTAACCATTAAGGCAGCACACGCGACGGAAGCTTAAAAAATGTAGTAACTTCTCCCGTTTTCCCAAAATTTCCCAAAATTCCCCTTTACTACTCTGCTGGAAAGTATACAAAAACCTGCCCAGGAGTATGGAGAAAAATTGTACCAAGTTTCGTTAAAATCCGTCGAGTAGTTTTTGTTTCCATAAGGAACATACAAACCGACAGACAGACAGACAGACAGACAGACAGACAGACAGACAAAAATTTTACTGATTGCATTTTTGGCATCAGTATCGATCCCTAATCACCACCTGATAGTTATTTTGAAAATATATTTCATGTACAGAATTGACCTCTCTACAGATTTATTATAAGTATAGATATATAAAACAACAACATTGTTCGTGTCCCTGGTTAAATTATTTTAAGTGATATGCAATACACAAAGTTATAGCACTTTTTTTGTGATTAACATAACGTTAAAATAAAAAAGGGCGATCCCTTCTAGTGTGTGTCAATGTGTTTAAAATTAAGTAAATTCCTTACTGTTGCTGAAATCAACAAACAGAACTTTCCAAAACAAAGCACCAAAGTAATAAAACCCTTTTACAACTTTATATAGACCTTCTCCTTGCTAGCAACTGATATAAATTGTAACATACCACAGGTAAAATTTAATTTTGTATTAGATATAAACTGTTTCGTTTGTTCAAGTTTAAACAATTTAAATTTGAAACAAAACAATGTTTTCATTCATATCTATATATCCCTAAATGTCGTTTGATTTATGCCGTTATAAGACATTTAAGTCTTTACATATTGTTAGTATTTGAATGATATATTTAACCTATAATGAGTCGTTTACAGCTCATTTATTATTTCGTTTTGGTCGTCTGCTTTTTTGCCCTAGTGTAGTCGCCTGTAGAGTATTTTTTTCCGCTTAGATTATCATTGTTTCATCATTTATTTTTTAGGCATGCACACAGTACGCTATCATATTGTATTATTTAATACAAATATTTTTTGTCACACACATTTTTAAACACACACTTTGGTCCAGGTGTGTCCTCCGTGGTCCTACTCTACTGACATTACCTTCCACATTGGCTCTTTAAATCTTTTTTATCAATTTACTATCATCCATCGTCTCTATGCGGTCAAACCATCTTAACATTACTATATCTATCTTTTTTACAAGATTTAATTAGAACTGAACCTTACTGTATACACACATTTAAAGCTTTAAATCCCAAAAAGGAGGAAACCAGAGCTTCAGAATTATAAACTCTATATAGCCGCTTTTCGAAGTTGCGTGGGGCAAAATGTAAAATAATGGTTGTAGGTAATGTGTCTAATTTTCCTTTAAAAGTGCCCTAAACTGCAACTTACGACCCTAGCGGGAAGATATGAGGTAGTGCTATGCTTGGCCGAGACGTATAGTAAAATAATACTAATTAAAGTAAATGAAAAACAACAATAAAAATCGTCTACTCTATAAGTATCTTTAAGCAAGAAAATATTCCAAGAATAACGGTGGATTTTATTTTATATTTAGAATATGCATATATTTCTTAATGAAATTAGGATCATGTTAATTAATAAAAATAACAGTCAAAAATATTTGCTCACATAATTCCTTGTATCTTAGTCATTTGAAAAAAGGAAGGTTAACCTAATTTTAAGTAATTCATCAGGAACATCATTGTTTTTTGAAATGTGAAAGTTTCTTTTAATGAAATTCCACATCAATTTGTTGTTATTTTCCGCAAATAGGAGTTTGTTTTTCTGTAAATAATACAATCTAGGCATCACGGTTCATAAGGTACAGCTTGGTAAAGACAAACTGACAAACAGCGAACTTTCAGGTATAGGGTCCCGTTTCACTTTTAGGTGTGGAACCCCAAAACACACTAATCAAGTTTTATAATTACCTCAGCTGAAAAGTAGAACTTAGAATTGGTTGTAAATTAAAAAACGAATTCAGTAAGCAACATGAACAAATAAAATTTGGGTCTCACTGGAGCCTCTATTCAGCTAAAAAAATACAGAAGCTTATTTTAGCAATGAAAGTAATTGCAGTTGTGTTTTTAAAAGTAACTAAAGAAATAGATATGCTCTTAATCGACAAGTTAAAACGCTTAAAAAAGATAATTACTGCATACGAATACTAAACTTATAGGACTATAAAAAGTACGAGTCAAGAGACTTCCATCGTTTTGGCGGTAACCATCTGATTGAATTTTATATATATACCTGCATTACCAGTTCTAAAGAACCCAGAGCGTTAAATTTCAGTTCTAAAGTACTCAGAGCGTTAAACGCTATACAATGCAACAAGACATATTAGCGTATACCCGAAACGACCCGCATGGTTTTATAAGAGCATAACTTATACATAACATAATTTGTCAATAAATAATTTTCATAACAACAAATCTTATAAATGGAGCACTGGCAAGTATGATAGAATTTTCAAGGATACAGCAAAAATTTCTTCGATCGTTTTATTACTTTGGGAGCGATGTTCAATAAATATTTTAAATTTAATGCACTCCGTAGCGATGGTTTGTAGGCATTATTTGCAAGAGAAGCTAACTTTGACAAATCTTCGGCGAATTTAACACAAAGCATTATTGCTTGCAAATATTGAAAGAGATTAGGTAAGTAGCTTTATAGTCGGTTCTAAAACGGGCTAGGTTCAGGCAATCATATAATTATTTATTTAGCTTATTTATCCTTTGATACAGAAATCTTTACTTCAAAACGCTATTTTGAAAAGGTTCAGTTGATAATTTCAGGAGCAGTAGTTACCTTACATTGTACCACCTACTTACTCGTATTACACACCTACTGTTCGTAATATTCCTTTTCAATATTAGAGCAAATGTTACCGCAGAGTGGTTAACTGAGAGTCGCAAGTGGAGAGTAACGTAGTAGCAAGTTGAGGATAGAGAACATAAATATCATAAGAATTAATATCAACAGTCCGTCAAGTACTTCAGGACAACACCTGCGGCAAAAATGGATGGGCGGGGAGATTTGATCGAGCACGGCCCTAGCGATTCAGTGTTTTGTTTTCTCGCCGTGTTGTTACAAAGGTTTTATGGATACTAAGTGATTTACTTTTTTTTGTACATGCTTTGACATACTGGGAGTACAATACCTAAAAAGTAGGTATATATTTTGCTTGACATCCAACCAAATTACTCATCAATTCTTACTCATTGATACAATTTCTTATTCCAGTGACACGTCATCGTGCTCGATTGTCACCCGGCCGTCCCTTTCACCGTGCGGAGTAGTGTTCATGAGTGACTTGTATTTGACAGGTATTATTTATTTATTTAAACACTTTACTGCATACAAATATACAACACACACACACATTATATTACAAAACATAGAAAAATATAACAAATGCGAAGAGTTTTTACTCTTAACCTACGGAATATTAAGAATAGCTTCGTTACGACACGCCATTGTAAAAACAGCATTCGTGTAATCATAAAAAATAACAAAGGCACTAATTTCGTATTTGTCCGATAAGAGTTCGTTAATACTTTATACTCAAAAGCCTTTGTTGAAGGAAAAAGATATTTTTTTTTACTGGTAAAGATAAAATTATATTAAGGTTGCTAAAATAAGAAGAACCTTTACAGTAAATTATTGAACTTTAAAGTTTCATAGTACTACTGAGCCGTTCTTTAATACCTCTGTCCTGGGGTCTTCTAAATAGATATTTATTGCCAAGAGAGCATTTGGTAATAGAATTTCATACAAAGCTAACACAAAGTTTGAAACTTACGCTCACACTACGACGAATCACTACAATGAGAAAGACTTGAAAGTATACATAAGCTGTTATATGATATATTGCTTATACATTTTGATTTAGATGAAACCATGGGCAGTCCACGAACAAAACCCAACACTCCTATGCTGTCGAACACTTCACGTCAAATATGCAGCCTATACGCCAACGTTCTATCTATACACGTTGGTAAGATATTTATTATACTAAGGACTGTGATTTATTTTACTTACCACTTATTTTACCGGTCAGAACAAAAAGTAAGTGATTTTATAGGTTCTTATAAATAATTCTAATTTACTTTGAACCTCGTTTCAGTCTCACAGTAAGAAAAAAAAACATTTCGATACATAAATTTCACTTTGCTTTCTTGCTTATGTATTATCATATCATGATGAATGAATCAGGTTCCAAACTATACAAGTCTCCTCGTTAACCTTGCAGTCAACTATTAATGGTTGTTTTGATGAAGGTAACCCTGCGGACGTGCTTAGATTGCCAAGTGAGGAGCCATCGTAATTGTGTTTCTGCGACAAATTTTGTTATACACGCTGTTACACTTTTAATTGTATAATTTGAAAAGTTATAGGTTTGTTATAAAACTTTATGTTGGATGTTTCATCTTATGTATTATATAACTCAAAACTTCAGATATCTGAAAAATATAGAAATCGCTGCAAAACTGGGAGAATCCACCAGTAAATTTATATTGCTAAGTTTATTATCACACTATGAAACTTTGCACCACGATTCTTTTATAAAACTTGAAATATTTCTTGATTTTGTGCCGAACCCGTTTTATATTGGTAAACTTTGTTTCAGAATGTAGCAATTTAAGCAGTGCTGCTGTGCAGCTGAAGAATAGCTGTCAATACGAAAAGGTATCACGAATTAGATGACATTTACTATGGTACGTATGAATATCTTACCAGGTCTTATATAGAATGGAATACAATAGACAACTCATAATTACATAGCAAATTTAAATAAAAATTCTCTCTTCAAGTTATGTACAATTGGCAGTCACATCACTTAAATAAATATTTATAAATGTATATTATAGGATACTTAACCGATCATTAAGAACTATTGAATGTACTTTGACACTATAATTACTCGTATGTTATACGGTAGTCAATTGAGTTTTCTTTTACATCATTTAAAATGATCAAACTGTAATGATGTTAGCTGATCTCTGGTTACCTCGAATTCCATTTATGTCTGAGTGTATGCTACTTTGCATTCTTTACTAAAACGTAACTCATCTATAAAGACATTCGTACTTTTCTTAAAATACTTAATGCTAAAATTGGTGGGTGATTATCATAGATCGGATAATCGGATGCATATTTACCTAAAGTTGACCGGCGGCTTAGTATGGAAAGCACTTCTTTATCGTTAAGATTTCGGGATTTCGGAATTGATGCATTTAATGTTCGGAATATAGAATTAAATGTATTTTCATTACGTATGTAGTGTTTTCTATTACAATATATTATTTGTATGTACATTACTTGTATGGAAAAAACCCAATGTTTCGGGATGAATACCGTTAGCGTTTTGGTTATAAATATAATTGAATGCACACTCAAATAAAGGTTTTAAATAAGGAGCCGTAATTATTTGCGTTGAGAACAATATTTGAATAACATTGTAAAGTTTGTTGTGCACTTAGCTGCACATTTACTAACGTTAAGATTTTAACTATTATGGAATATATCGAAAAATAAATGGAGATCAATTTCAGTTTTAAATTTACAATTCTCGTTATGTTCAAAAAAGCGTTATAAATGTGAATGTGCGAGTGAAAAATCCCGACATTGAAAAAGACAATTCCGAAAAATAAATTTAGGTAGGTAAATAAGTTTAGGTAAATATGCATCCGATTATTCGATCTATAGTGATTATTTAATACTGCGTTACTTTTTTGAAGAATTAAATCATATTGTAACTGATAATAAATTGTGAAATATTAATCTATAGCAGTTGGAACGGAAAGTTACCTTTTTTCTTGGTAACTATTTGTTGCTGGGTGCAAACTATATACCACTGATTTTTTCTAAAATTACTTAACCAACCTTTGTCTTACAAACACAACAATAGAAAAATTCAATTAAGACTGTGTCCCGATAGTTATTTTTTACAGAAGAGTAAAAGGCCATTACACTAAATAATGCATTCATTCAATGGAAAATATATTACACAAATTTGCATCCATGTATTTAACTTAACAAACACGCATCTATACCCGTTTAGTTATGCTCAAAGTATGTTGAGAATAAAACAACAAAGTATAATCATATCACATATTCTAAGTGATTCATATGTCATATTTTTATGAATTGGCAACACCGACAGTGTGCCGTGACCCGTCAATGGATGTCAATGTCAAGATGAGTGAAGGGTGAACGCGGGATTCCAGTGTGGATGCGCGGGAGACTAACTTGTGATCAAGGGATAAAATAATGTAGATGAAATAGAAAGTAAAGTGGTGATATCATTTAATAGTCGTTTTTCTTCAAACTTCAGAAGCGGTGATATATTCACGTCCATTCAAGTATGTACATTGCTTTTTGTTTATTCATTTATTTTTCTTTTCCACATTGTTGTAGTGACGCCATTTAACATTTTATGATTTATAATATAGCAAATCGATGCTCGAACAAAGTATTTTAATGTTTATAGAATAGTCATTGTTTCGAAGAAACCAATATTTGAGCGTAATATTGTAAAGCTGCGTACGGAATGGTTCCGAAGTGCTTGGCTAGGGCACTCCCTGTTAGTTTTGGAGCAATCAGCTGTAGTAACTTTCCAGTAGTGTCTCTGTAAATAGTAGACGTATGACTGGGTTTTACGCTGATCCCTAAAGTAACGATGAGTTGACTTAAGAACTTCTGTTTAAATTGTGGCGTCACTATGACAAATTAAATTATAAGTACACTACGTATTTGTTAACAACACAAATCAAATAAGTGATTAAACTTTTGTTCTTATTGGAAACAATTTCAAATTCTTTATCCACCATATTTATTTTGGTTAGATGCAATTAATTGTAATTATAAGATTAAATGAGTATATCAGTAATATATATGAATAATACCACTTTAATTTTTACACATTTTTAGACTACAATTCAAATTTGGAATTCTTCTATTTCTTATGCATTGAATATATTAATACTTAGTGAATTATTAATCAATGTAGTAATTTATTCGCTGTAAATGTGGGTTACAAGGTGGTTACAGCATATAAGTTATTGTTCCCTACACATTTTGTTTTTCCAAGCTTACAACATAAGTCTTTACATTTTATTAGTATAGGAATATGATTTTAAATTATAATAAAGACAAAAATAAAGAATGACTTAACTAATTACATGTCACCCTAAGTTTAAAATGTCAATCTCACAGCTAAAACCATATTCAAATAAAATATAATAAAAACAATATCCTAATAGCCATTCAAGCATTCAAGCATTTCTTTTATTTTTTTAAAATTTATTAAAACATAACAATTTTATATTTATAGAATTTGCATTATAAATTCTACAAGCCATAATAAAAATAGTTTTGCTGCTTGAGGCTAATTAATAATTATAATGAGGTACATATAGTTTGTCTTTATTGAGATTTTGCAGACATTCAGAGTGAAATCTTAGGGGAGCGCATGTATAAGTATAGATTTCTCTCTTAACTAATAAAGCAGCTTCATAAATATAGGGGAACATAATAGAAGAATTATAATATTAGAAAAAAAATTAATAATAATAAAAAGTGGGTGGCGAGAAACCATTTGAAAGGTACGTTTCCCTCGCTTCTCATTTATTTTATACAATGTAGTGACTGGTACGTTTCCTTCGCTACTTATTTATTTAATATAATCTAGTGATGGGTACGTTTCCCTCGCTTCTCATTTATTTTATACAATGTAGTGACTGGTACGTTTCCTTCGCTACTTATTTATTTAATATAATCTAGTGATGGGTACGTTTCCCTCGCTTCTCATTTATTTTATACAATGTAGTGACTGGTACGTTTCCTTCGCTACTTATTTATTTAATATAATCTAGTGATGGGTACGTTTCCCTCGCTTCTCATTTATTTTATACAATGTAGTGACTGGTACGTTTCCTTCGCTACTTATTTATTTAATATATTCTAGTGATGGGTACGTTTCCCTCGCTTCTCATTTATTTTATACAATGTAGTGACTGGTACGTTTCCTTCGCTACTTATTTATTTAATATATTCTAGTGATGGGTACGTTTCCCTCGCTTCTCATTTATTTTATACAATGTAGTGACTGGTACGTTTCCTTCGCTACTTATTTATTTAATATAATCTAGTGATGGGTACGTTTCCCTCGCTTCTCATTTATTTTATACAATGTAGTGACTGGTACGTTTCCTTCGCTACTTATTTATTTAATACTAGCAGCCCGTCCCGGCTTCGCTCGGGCATGAATTATCATTAACATTTTGTTTTTATTTTATTACATGTATTATTATTTTAATATATTTTGTTAAGTTTTAAGCTATGTCATATTTTTTTGCTGTGTAGTGTCGGCTTAGAATAGCGCTACCCCATTTCTTCCGGTGGGTGTACGTAAGAGGCGACTAACGGTTTTGGGGCTTTTGAGGGATTTTTGGGCGATGCGGTTGGTGACCAACAACCTTTATTTCACCATCTTTTCCCCACACAACTTCCAAAAGTACATACATACATATACTCACGGCTATAAATCCCTAGAAGGGGTAGCCAGAGCTAAGGAATCAGAAATTCCTCAGCCACTTTTGGAAGTTGTGTGGGGAAAAGATGGTAAAATAAAGGTTGTTGGTGATGGGTCTCCAACCGCATCGCCCAAAATCCCTTAAAAGCCCCAATACCGTTAGTCGCCTCTTACGTACACCCACCGGAAGAAATGGGGTAGTGCTATTCTAAGCCGACACTACACAGCAGACTTCCAAAAGTGGCTGAGGAATTTCTGATTCCTTAGCTCTGGCTACCCCTTCTAGGGATTTATAGCCGTGAGTATATGTATGTATGTATGTTATATTTTTTTGTATTTATATTTAGATATATTTTTTTATTTTTTTTATTTTTCATAATGAGTAATTACATCAAAAGCCATTCAATTTATAGAGTTAGAGCTTCCCTGTAAACAATATTTGACGTTGTTGTATTTTGGGGCAGATTGTAAATTGATGTTCAGGAGCGGGCGGGAGCCGCGACAGGCCAACGTACAGTTGACCGTGAGTAAAACAATTCTTTCGCAGGTCAATCCCTACTAATTTGAAGGTTTGGCCTTGGAACTTATTAATTGTTAAAGCAAAAGATGTTTTAACCGGAAATTGTAGCCGTTTAAATGGAATTGGCAGATCAATTGGGATCATCGGTATCCTCGGTATATGAGCTAATTGACCGGCTGCTGGGCCAGTGATAATAGTCGCTACAATTAAATTTTGCTTTAACTCTTTGATAAGCAGCCTCCCGTACCCCTTCGTGACGCCTGCAACAACTTACTATGCATAGCTAATCGAGCGGAGTTTTATCTATTTTTTTAATTCGAGATAACTTTCGAATGGAATGTTCGAATTGAATAATTCAAAAAGTAATATAAGGGTATTGAAGTAGTCTGAAATAATATATACGTTTTTTATAAGGATTAGACAGGTACAATTAAAGAGCCTTTTCTTAAGCAGAATATTAATTTATTTTTTTAATAATTTTATATAATGACGCTTGTTGTGAGATAACTATAATAGTTAGAGACATGCTGTCGGGGCATTTTTTTTAGATAATGATGTGTTCTATAAAATTGTAGTACATAATGTTATTCTATTGTCAATAGTTTTCGCAGCGCACGCGATGTAAGGATGTTTTTTGGTATTTCTTTAACACCTTGGGTTACATTTTTGAAGTTTACGTAAGGATCCCTAATTTTTTTGAAAATGAAATATAGCCTATGTCACTCGGGAATAGTGTAGCATTAAAACAGTGAAAGAATTTTTCAAATCCGTCCAGTAGTTTTGGAGCCTATTCAATTCAAACAAACAAACAAAAAATCAAACCTTTCCTCTTTATAATATTAGTATAGATAATCTAGTGATGGGTACGTTTCCCTCGCTTCTCATTTATTTTATACAATGTAGTGACTGGTACGTTTCCTTCGCTACTTATTTATTTAATATATTCTAGTGATTGGTACGTTTCCCTCGCTTCTCATTTATTTTATACAATGTAGTGACTGGTACGTTTCCTTCGCTACTTATTTATTTAATATATTCTAGTGATGGGTACGTTTCCCTCGCTTCTCATTTATTTTATACAATGTAGTGACTGGTACGTTTCCTTCGCTACTTATTTATTTAATATAATCTAGTGATGGGTACGTTTCCCTCGCTTCTCATTTATTTTATACAATGTAGTGACTGGTACGTTTCCTTCGCTACTTATTTATTTAATATATTCTAGTGATGGGTACGTTTCCCTCGCTTCTCATTTATTTTATACAATGTCGTGACTGGTACGTTTCCTTCGCTACTTATTTATTTAATATAATCTAGTGATGGGTACGTTTCCCTCGCTTCTCATTTATTTTATACAATGTAGTGACTGGTACGTTTCCTTCGCTACTTATTTATTTAATATAATCTAGTGATGGGTACGTTTCCCTCGCTTCTCATTTATTTTATACAATGTAGTGACTGGTACGTTTCCTTCGCTACTTATTTATTTAATATATTCTAGTGATGGGTACGTTTCCCTCGCTTCTCATTTATTTTATACAATGTAGTGACTGGTACGTTTCCTTCGCTACTTATTTATTTAATATATTCTAGTGATGGGTACGTTTCCCTCGCTTCTCATTTATTTTATACAATGTAGTGACTGGTACGTTTCCTTCGCTACTTATTTATTTAATATATTCTAGTGATGGGTACGTTTCCCTCGCTTCTCATTTATTTTATACAATGTAGTGACTGGTACGTTTCCTTTGCTACTTATTTATTTAATATAATCTAGTGATGGGTACGTTTCCCTCGCTTCTTATTTATTTAATACAATCTAGTGATGGGTACGCTTCCCTCGCTACTTATTTATTTAATGCAATGCAATGACGGGTAGAGAGAGTGTGTATGAATATAACATAAACATGAACAAGCACGCCGAATATATATGAATATATTATTTCTGTAGACCTATTTTATTCATCATAGTTGACGATTACTTGCTCAAATAATAAGCTACTTAAGAAAATGAATGTATAAATACTAGTAGTTGAATTACATAACGATACTAATTTTATTTGAAAGGCTATAATTGCAACAACTAGTAACTAATACTAAAAATATTGTAGGTACATTTTATTGCCAAGTAATTTGTTAGCTAAGAATGGTGACTGAATTGTTTTCTTGTTACCGAATTGTTTTTATATTTACCTGCTTTTCTAATTATTATCATTACCGTTTTTTTCTATTTATCTTGCTGGATCATTATGAGTCATTATTATCACTGTTGAAAAGATCATGAACTTCATTTTATTTTAATTTATGTTTATTTGAGTAAGATTATTAACGTAAACGTCTGAATACATTAATATACTTTGCTACTTGCTTATGACATCTATGAAGAATAGTTTACGTTTCGGATATTTTAAACATTTCAGGTTGAATGTACAATGTCCGGAGACAAGTCTAGCATTCCAATTGGCAAGCCTCCAGGGCTTCTCGGTGCCATAGACAATCTAAAATGAGGACTTGGAGAGGTCCGTCTTCGTCATTTGACATCCAGTGATGAGGTTGTGCTGAAGTAGTATAGATGGGATCAGAAGCACATCATTATTTTACCATCACAGAACTGGTTGAAGCTAAGTATAACTTTTAAATAAATAATAAATAAAAAAATAAAAATCATTTATTTGCCAATACATGAGTATAAATGGTGGTATATAAAATGAAGGCCTATGTATGTACTGCCAGTAAGGTGTGCAAACTTTTAAACATTATTAAAATTTTGTAAGTCAATCAAGGCAACACATGTACACATATTCTAAATTTTATTAAAATTAAAATGTCATAAAAAAATTAATAAAAATATAATTATTATATTATACAGTAAATCACATCAATCACACATGTCAAAATATTATATAAACTTTATTACAATTTCAATGTCAAAAAAAAAAAAAAAAAGAGAAAAACATAGTTTAAATTTTTAAAGTCATATATTGCAATTTTTAATAAAGTCATCAATTATATAGAAACAGTTGTCCAACAGATAATTAAAAATGATAATTTTATATTTATTGTATGTCAGTAATTTTGTCTCATCCTTTACTAGATTATACAGCTTGATCGCCATTTCATAACCGTTTCTCTGACAAATCGATGGACTTTTAATATTTGGTTTAGTTAATTGTATTTTTTTTTGTGTTTTGCAGCTTGAGTATGTCTTAGACTGTGCTTTACTGAACAGTTATGTAAATTCTAGTTTAATTTAAATATTTCAACCCATTCAGATATGGTCAGCCTAAGTTCTATATGTTTCTTAAAGCCTAATAACATTAGATGAAATAAGACCTTTAGATCTATTAGTTTCGAAGACATTTAACTCAGATTCATAAAATAAATCAACATGTGTGTTCGGATTTTTGGTTACTTAGAATTTTGTTAGTTCATAAGTGTTACAGCTAAAAAAAAAAAAAGAGGGGCTACTTATATTATTGGGAACATTAATAGCCACATTATTACTCAATTACACAGTTAATAAAATAAATAAAGCAAGGCCAATAACAGATGTTCACACATGCACAGAAAACATACCTTACAATAATACAAATACAAACAATTTTGAGAGAAAATGCAAATAAAAAGACATCAACATCAATATTTAAAAAAAAAAAAAAAGTGCCTTTACTCATTGTAATATATATAGAACCAGTTTTTCACTTAACAAGGAATTTTCTTATGTTTTTAAAGAGTTATATATTTTACTTTAAAAGATTTGTTATGCTCATTTCACAGATTTTATTTACATTCTTCAGAAAAATTAAAGCTACTTTTAAACATATATTAGTAATAACATTTCCAAAAGCTCTTTTGCAAGGGAGTTTTCACAAATATTTACCAAAATAATTATAGTACAATATTGGGTTTTTATAAAAAAAAAAAAAAAACTTGGTAAATAAACTAAATATTTATATAAATCGGAAGCTGTACTAGCAATCAAAATACAGCTATATGTTCTGTAAGCTTGTCGAATAAGTGTTCGCTGTCATGTATTAACCCTAAATCACTTGTTTTCGCAGCTCTAGTTATCTGGATGTGTCTTAGACTATTGTTATCTTAAATTTTCGTTTTATATAAAGATAAATTGCGAGTTAAAGTCACAAAACAAATAACTTTTTGAGACATTCAAATTGACCTTTGATTTCACATATCCTGGCAGGATCGCCAAATAATACTAACATACAATATGTAATAGGAAGGGGGTGGCCAGAGCCAAGGAATCATAAATTCCTCAGCCATTGATTTCACAATAACTTTGAAAACTATCAAGATCGTTTTGAAGTTTGCGAACATCTGCTGGAGACTGAATGCACTTAGCAGTTTTTATATCGACTGCATACAGGACTATCTTAGTTTTCAAAGCATCTTTTATATATACCAATAGCTTTCAACTCACGTAACATTATAGGCTGGTCGATGCAGTCAAATCATTTTCATAGTCTGTGTATAAACATTGACTTGAGCTCCAGCATCCATACAGCTACTTATACAGTCATACGTAATAACAAGATTAGATACTGTTGATCGTTTCCTAAAAAAAAAAAAAAACCATGTTGTTCCTCACTAAACCAGAGCTCAAAGCTGAGTAGACCTGGTTTCAAACAATTCGCTCAAATACCTTAGCAAATAAGCATAGTTTTAGATACGCCTGTAATTGTGGTAGTACAGATGATGTTAAGATGGTAGTATAGAAAACATTAGTATTTTATATCTAAAACTTCCTCCTCTAAAATCCCCTCAATTATATATATTTTTCTTTAAATTTTTGAAAGTTATAGCCATTTTAAAACTAGGATTAAAATAGTTTTAATTACATTAATTACAAAGTGTATACTATATCATACCTTTTCTTTATTTCCTACATCGACGAATATTCGTATTAGTATGACTTACATATAAACGGGACCCAATTACTAAGACTTCGCTGTTTGTTCCTCTGTCTTTAGGTAGTGTCTGATAAACTGGTATAGTCAGAATGTTGAAACTTTTACACAAACAACAAAATTGGAATAAAAAAAAAACTAACAGAACGGTTTAACCAAACAATTTTAAATTTATAGTCAGCACAGAATTCTGTAAGTCATGTATGATCGTGGCTAGGACAAGTATACTGCATTAAATATTGATTTTAAGTACAGAAATATAAAAATTGATTCCGTCGATAAGTTCACTTTATTAGGGTTAACACTGGATACAAACCTAAATTAAAAAAAAAAAATACATTGGTACAATGAGATTTAAATTGACTAGTTTTGCGTGCGGGTTAGCGGAAATAAAAAAAAAAAAAATACTACTGACTTGAGCACCGCTTTGTCACTGTACCATGCTTATGTAAATTCAAGGTTAAGTTACGGCGTCGTCTTTTGGGGTAATAGTACTGATGCACAAGACATTTATATTGCAAAAACGGTACTAAGAATTTTAGCAAACATAAAAATTCCAAACAGCTGTAGACCACACTTTAAGAATCTAAAAATTTCAACTCTTTGTTCTCTTTATATTTTGGAAAGCTGTAAATTAGTAAGAAAGTATCCACAATTTAAAAAAAAAAAAAAAACAAAAAAAAAACAATCTGACTATATTCGAAGATTCCCATTAAGCTCCGGAAGGAATAAATTACTAGTACCGCCTTCAAGATTACAAATTCATTATACAAGTCCTCTCCCTATGTGCTGTAAAATATACAATCACCTTCCAAATTCATAGCTCAAGAATCTGACTACAAATCTTTTGTAAAACTTTTAAGATTGTATTTAATAGAAAATTGTTTTTATAATTCTAAGGAATATTTTGATAATAATATTATCTAATATGATACTTTAAATAATTACCAGAATTTTAATTTATTTTATTTTAATTTAATGTAATTTAATTTGATTGTTGGATTGTTTTTATGGTTGTTTTATTGATAAATAGAAATTTGAATTTTATAAATGATTATGTTTCCTAATTTTTACTTTATCGTGTTTTGTGTTATCAAGTTTAATGTGTAGATTAGTTGTGTGAGATTTGATTAAAATGTAATAAATTTAGAAATGAGTATATTTTGCTATGCCCTTGCAGGGTATACATGTAAAAATTTATGTACATTATGTCATGTAAATTGCGATGTGTGAAATGCTATAAAGATTTTGATTTTGTATCTGGGTAAGACCTAATAGGGCAATTCTTACAATACTGTCATAAGCCGCTGACAGAATCAGGATATGTTAATGCTCTAGAAATTGATGATAGCTCAACCGTGACAGTGTAAATGAATAGTTTTAAATTAATTTTAAGCTTATAAATGTTAATGAAGTACATTAAGAGTATTAGTATAAGATTGCATAAGTCTTTTAGCGATATGCCCGCCTATTGTTTTCCTGTCTATTGTATTTCATTCTGCATATGTCCTTAAATTGTTTTGGTGTACAATAAAGTTTATTTTATTAGAATATTAAATTATGTTAAACTTAAACAGTATGTTATGATTATAATTAACGAATACCATTTGGTTGGCTCTCATTTGATTTTTGTATTACAGAATGTAATCGATAGGTAAGTGGTATTTGAATAAGGTGTGTAATAAGTAAGTTTCAGAATGTTAATTCTATACTTCTTATAAACATAGTCAAAAGTAAATAATACTAACTTTTGATAGCAGTTAATAAGGATTAAGATTGATGATAATGATTTATTAGAATTTTTGAAGTATTCTTGTAAGAAATTCCTGTAGTGTTTAAGTATTGCAATGTACAATTATTATTTTTGAATTTTCATGCTATTTATTTTTGTATAAGTGCCGAATGTCATATTATTCACAGCTCGATGCTCGCCTCGATGAAAATTACTTGCTTATGCTTAAATGTTTTTAGATCAATACAAATAAAGTTTAGATAATGTGTTAAAAACGTGCACCAGGAGGTTGCACATTGTCGGATGGCCGAATGTCATATTTTTATGAATTGGCAACACCGACAGTGTGCCGTGACCCGTCAATGGATGTCAATGTCAAGATGAGTGAAGGGTGAACGCGGGATTCCAGTGTGGATGCGCGGGAGACTAACTTGTGATCAAGGGATAAAATAATGTAGATGAAATAGAAAGTAAAGTGGTGATATCATTTAATAGTCGTTTTTCTTCAAACATAAATCAATCACTTTGCGAGGAATATGTGTGCTTGATCAATCAAACTTCAATAGCACTTAAGTACTCCGCCTTGGTAAGCAGTAATCGCTTGCAAATTGACTTAACATGGATAAACTTCTTGAAACACGAATACCGTAATACACAACTAATTGTTGATTAAGAGTCAAATGTATACTGTATTTTGCCGACTTTGGAAAGTAGATAAATAAACAAAAAAAAATAGAAAACCGTGGCGAGGGATTTCTAATTCTAAACTACAGGCAACCTTCGGTTAGGGATTTAATGGCGTGAATATAGTTTGGTGAAAAAGTAATACTATAAAACTAAAACAAATTTCCTTTTCTTCCTTTGTTTTTATTACTAAGTTGCGGAGTCAATGAAATACTCCTACTAACACGGGCCAAGTTTTGAATTAAAATGTTTTATTTCGAAACCACAAGCAAATATTTTATTTTATTTATTGCCGTGTTGTGCCGGTTTTGCCGTGTAGTGCTGGCTTAGAATGTCGCAACCCCTTTCTACCCACGGGTGTCGTAGGAGGCGACTAAGGGTATTGGGGCTTTTCATTGGATTTTTGGGCGATGCGGTTGGAGACCCATCACCGAAAACCTTTATTTTTACCATCTTTTCCCCACTCAACTTCCAAAAGTGGCTGAGGAATTTATAATTCCTTAGCTCTGGCTACCCCTTCTAGGGAAATATAGCCGTGAGTATATGTATGTAAGCCAATATTTGTGTGTCGTGAGCTATTTCGCAAACATAAGTAATTATCGGATAGTTTGGTCGCCGTCGTCCGACGAACTGAGTAGCTGCTTGAACTGAGTTTTTATTTTGCAAACGTGCATTCATTAATTTGCTGACAATGATTATGCATATGCAACAAAACAAGTTGACTTTCATTACGCTAACTTTGTCTTAATTGAGAATTCATGCTTTGGTATAATAAAAATATACATACGTTTTCGAAACGTTAATGAAATCATTGCTTACCTAAGTCAAGTTTTAATTTTATTTTGTGACGTGAAATTAATGTCCGTAAACTGCCTTTACAGACAGACAATTTTATATTTTTGTGGAGAACGTGCGTTTCCTCGTGCCGTGGGTGCTCAGCTGCATTACGTTCATGGCGCTGGAAACCATGGCGCTGGTGTACTGCTACGTGCTGCGAGATCATGTCAATAAAGTTGGTATTTGTAATACTATAAAGCAAAGTTGCTGTTGGGAATACATCTGAAATTTTATGAAATAAAAGAATGGATGAATCATTTTCTTAGTTCGTCATAAAAATCCAACATCGTTTCGGATTACGGATAAATAACTGACCGAAGCAAGGAATAATGTCAATTGTACAATAACCAGCTAGTTCAGTATGCATTTTTTTCTACAAAAAAGGGTTGCATTGCAGAATCCAACAAAAATAGTTCAAAAATGTTGAATTCATTTATTTTACTCTTATCAAAATACCTACAATCTTTTTTTATTACAGTAATTTCACGCCATCTGCAAAGCTGAGATGTCATTTTTAATACCAAGAATAATGCTTAATTTAATGTTTTTTGACATGAATTCCTCATGTGGGGATTATTACTCATAAATAAAAGATGTTATTAAAGGAAAGAAAAATTTCGACACTGGCGGGGTTCGAACCCGCGACCTTCGGGTATACGCCCCCGTCGCTCTGCCAACTGAGATTTTGTTGCATATGTTTTCTTTCCTTTAATAACATCTTTTATTTATGAGTAATAATCCCCACATGAGGAATTCATGTCAAAAAACATTAAATTATGTGATAGTTAGGCGTTTCCAACATTTGCATTCTATCTGAAAAGGTAGACAAGTGGCCGTCCGAATTAGTTAAAATTCGGAGGTAGGAAACGCAAACACTACTTGAACGTGTAAAAAAGAAACAAAGGATAGAGAAATTTCGCGCTGGATGCCAACTGACACTGTAGCTCAGTTGGCAGAGCGATGGGGGCGTATACCCGAAGGTCGCGGGTTCGAACCCCGCCAGTGTCGAAATTTTTCTTTCCTTTAATAACATCTTTTATTAATGAATAATGCTTAATGTAAGTAAAATCGGAGTTATCAATATATTTTTTGCATTTTTTTGAGTACACCTACTATTTATTTTGTAAATAATCGATTATTATCACTATATGACACCCACTCAACATCCCTTGCGTCTATGGGTAAAAAAGATTAAGTTTAAATAATGTCTTTCTGAATTGTACGAAATAGTTAAACGTTGTTTTCGTTTCAAACAAAAACTGTGCGACTAGTGTCTCGGCAAGAACTTGTTAATACCCAAATTTTAAGGCGAAAAATAAGTTCAATCAAAAATAAACTTTGACGATTGATATTTAATAAAATAAATAATGTCATCACAAACAAGCATATAGAGATTATATACGCAATTTCAATTAACGCCACTTTATTAACTGTGTAAAGCGAAAATAGGTATTCATAAAACCGTTTTTGTTTACATAGACGGACGTTATCCTGGCTCGGTTTTGAATAAATTACATTTTATTATGTTTCTGTATATTGCCGAACAATGCAATCAATAATGATTAAATGTTAATATCACTCGTTATCTCCTCGCTTAGTAAAAAAAATAAAAAATAGAAAGTGTATTGTTAGTTTGAATAGTAAAACATAACATATCAATTACTTTATGAGACAATAATCAAATTTCATTTTTGAAATTGAAGCTACCGACAATTATGTAAAATAATACTTTAAGATTTTTCAAAAAAGTTAAAGGTCAGATTTAGATCTTTAAATACATGTATATATTTTAATAATGCGACTTTTATTTCTTCTGTTTTTTTTTCTAAAAAGTCAATAACAAAGCATAGAGTAACTTCGTAGCAACGCAACCTGATTAAAACATAGTCATTAAAATCACAAGCATGATAGTGTTTCTGTTAATAATCAATAATCAGATAAATTCAATTTTATGAGTAGTGCTGGTAAGACTTTGAAATACTTTTTACTCACTCTATTGCTTTTAACAATGAAAAGTCTGGATGCATTTAATTGACGAGTGGAAGAAAAGTTTTGAAAAACACTTTTGAAAATAATTTGGCGGAAAAGTGTAGTTGCGTGAGGCGGAATCTAAAATAAGCGTATCTAGCCACGCGCACTGTTAGGATTCTGATAATTAAATGTGTTTAGCAAAATATGCGTTATATACTCATGCTATTATTTCTGATTTGGGTAAGCGAAGAGCGAGAGAGAAGCACTTTGCGTCATGATCTTGGTAAAACTCCTGGTTTAAACTTCAATTGTATTAACAAATTATTAATATTGTATTTACGTGATCTTGCCGTGTAGTTTTGGCTTAGAATAGCACTACTCCATTTCTACCCGTGGGTGATCTTAAGAGGCGACTGAGGGTATAGGGGCTTCTTAAGTTTTTTCGGCGATGTGGTTGGAGACCCATCACCAAAAACATTTTCTCATTCCAAAGCTCTGGCTACCCCGTTAAGAGATTTATAGCCGTGAGTATATGTATGTATGTATGATCTCGCAGTATATTTAAGTACAACTTATAGCCACGGTGTTCAGGGCCATAAATGTCACGCAACCAATTACCTATGGCATGAGAAAAGTTACATTTTCCTAAGAAGAAAATCAAACTTGTCTGAAAAGCGTCGTGCATTCCGAGGATCATCTTCACCATTGGAAGTGTGAGCGCGTCGGCTTTGCTTTAAATCCCATCGTAGAATATATTCTAAGCCAAATGGAATCATTTGCAGACTCACTGTGGCCTCTGTAAAATAACAGCAAATAACACGACTTGAAAAGATTCTAATCATAATACATTTTTATTAAATCAAAATCTTTATGTTTAGCCTTACTCACGCCATTAGTTACCATTTAGGTTAGCAGAGACTATTAACTGCCACTTTAAACAATCCTGGCAAACGTCTCGAACTTAATTCGATATTATCATAAGCTGCTTTTTTTGTTACATTTTAGAACCTTGTTTATAACCGCGATAGCCCAGTGGGTAGAACACTCGGTTATCGTGCAAGAAACTAGTGTTCAAATCCTGGGTCGGGCCTACACCAATTTGTCTTTTCTAAAGACATATGTGTGGTTAATTTATCATGGTTGTTAACGGTGAGGGAAAACATCGTGAGGAAACCCACATGGCTGAGTTGTACTTAGTCATGTGACAGTGTATTCGTACAAAACGGCGATAGGCCTGCCCCCTATCACGTGAGTACACTGTCCATGCAAAACGTGGGTACTCTGAACACCAGGTGACAAAGTCACGTGATGTTCAGAAGTATTAGTACCTCTGCCAACCCCTTCGGGGATATTCGGCGTGAACGTTTATGTTATGTTATGTTTTGTTATGTTTTTTTAAAAAAACTCGTAGTAGGTAGGTTCAAACATAGTTACGGATGTACTTCTAACTTAAATCACACCTTTCCAAAACAACTATACACTATAAATAATCTCATAATTCATAAATTTTATTGGAAGAAATGGGGTAGTGCTATTCTAAGCCGACAATACACAGCAGCATAGCAGGAATATAATTAATGGAAGGGTAAATAAAATTAAGGGTATGCAAGGAATCTCATATATTAATTGATGTAGTTAATCAAGGTCCACCACAAAAGCCTTGCAAAAGTCGTATATAAGTAAGGACCATTATAAATGTCCTGTGGCCGGGAGGGTCATACCAACATTAACTTATTTATTTCCACTCGTTTTGTAAGAGGTGATTTTGGGTTTAGGTTATAAGTGTCTGAACTAATTATTAGTATATTTGGCTGGAACTGAAGATTTACTCCTTCTGGAGCTCTAAGTATGCAGATCTAAATTATAAGTAAATAAATTGTTGGTGAAGTTTTAAAAACTCAAACTGTATAAAGAGCTTATTCCATTTGACTGAATGAAGACGTCTGAAAGTCACAACATCTCCATTCAGACTAGTGGAATAACGTTCAGAACGCTAGGCTTCTGAAAAGTAGACAAATTTTGGCTTCTAGCTCACAACATTTTTAGTAGCTCCGTCTCAGTAAGGTTCAGTCGCCTCGCGCCCGCCACTGCGAGAGGATGGCCAAAATTTTACATGCCTATGATTGCAAATTACGTAAAAAAAGATAATACAAGTTAAAATCTTTTTGTTCATGAAAACCTCATGTGGGGATTATTACTAATAAATAAACAGCAGCTCCACGGTAGCTCCATTGGCAAGAGCGACGGGGGCGTATACCCGAGGTCGCAGGTTCGAATCCCACCTTTGTCGAAATTTTCTTTCCTTTATTTATTAGATAATAAAAGTTTTAAAGCAAATGTACATATGCTCACGCCATTAATTTCAGGGGTAGTTAGGTAGGTAGGGGTTCCATTTCATAGGGGTAGGCCGATATGTATAATTAAATTATATTCATACAAATATACATACTGTCGCATATATAAATATTATGATAACTCTTCTAGTCTTTGTACGCGATATTTAAAATCCAATCCATGAGGAAAAGAAAGTGGGGGCGCCACTGCCGTACTGTTCAATTCGATCCCGCGTATATTTAATTTAATTCAAATTTAATTCTAAAGTTATAAATCTCACTTGTATTGATGAAACTGGATTCCTTACTGTGCAATTCCAAAGTGGAAGTGTTTGCTACGAAGTTTATTTCCAGTGAAGTGAGAAATTATGACCAACAATTTTTCATCATAAAAAAGTGCTTAGTACAATTCAAATGTAAAATTTAATTAAAAAAGTGATTTAAATAGTGTAAAAACTGTGAAATTTTTAATAACTTCTAAATGTTGTTGGTGAATGTGATCAATTTCTCAATAATTTATTAGTGATAGCGTTGCGATAGCCGTTATAAGTTTTCTAATTAAAACGTAAACATACGTTCTACCTGCGTTGTGGATATTTTTAACACTTTAGCGACATCTAGTATCGAAAAGCTTACATCTGTTGGAACTGAACCAACTTAAAAGCAGTTTTGAACTGATTGCACATTAGCGCCATCTACTATCTGGTAGTTGAACCAATCTTAAAACAGATTAACGCAAGTTCTAATCAAATATTGATTACTAGAGAAGTACGTAGTACCTGTCAAATATACACAGAGGGTGCAAGTGACAAAAATAAATAAAACAATTCTATTATCACTTTCTAATAAAGTAACAGAATGAAATGCCCTGCATGTAACAGTCACACATCAATTATGGAAAGACTGCAGTGTATAAAATGCAAAGAAAGCTACCATAATTCATGCATTGGACTTACTAGGGAATATTTTAATAGTGAGAGGCATAATTTGGAAAATATATGGAAGTGTCCAAATTGTGTCGATAATGTATCTCGCAACAATCGAAATGACGAGACGCCGATCCGCCAAGTGAATTCACCATCTCAAAGCAACGTCACTTTACGCAGGAAAAATACATTTATAGCGAATGATCTCTCATTCTCTGAAAATTTGTCTGTTTTGGATATGACCGCAAATGAAGATAAAAATTCAGCTTCCCTCCTGGTCCAGCCAATTACCTTAGAGCAGATGGAAATTCTACTAAATAAAAAATTAGATAATATGAAGCAATCAATAATTACAGAATTAACACTTATGATATCTGAGGTTACTACAAATAAAATACAGAAATTAAAAGAAGAAATGTTTCAGTCAATTAAAATTTTATCTGGAGAGCAAGAAAAATTGAAAAAGGATATTGAGAAATTGAATAATATAACTATCAAATTAAGTACCGAGAAATTTCAACTTGAATCAGAAATAAATAAAATCCAATCGACTCTTCACTCAACAAATTTTGGCACACAGAACCCAATAAAACCCGCTCATAGCATTGAAAACAATGAAAAAAAAATCGTCCTGTATGGGCTTGATGAAAACAAATGGGAAAACTTAAATGATACTTATGAAAGAATTGTTTTTGCATTTAAAGATATTCTCAATATAAACATCCAAGGATATGTCGAAGAATTGAAAAGGCTAGGAAAGCCAGGGCACCGTCGTCCCTTAGAAATAGAGTTCTTAAGTAAACATATGGCAAAACAAATTTTGAATGGAAAAAGACTTTTTTAAAACACCGGATTAGCTGTATCTGAAGTTTTAGGAGAAGAGGCCTTAAAATACAGAAGAGAACTTAGAGAAATTTTAATTGAAGCTCGAAAAGAAGGCAAAAGAGCAAACATCATGAATAATAGATTATTTATAAATGGGAAAGAGTACTTTCATAAAAAACAAGAAGACCTAACAGATAATTCGCTTAATTTGAACAAAACCCCTTCACAACTCTCACCAAAGACTCTGCCCACCCCACCACATAAAACTAGTAGTTCAACAAACAATTTTCGTGAGTGATTTTACTATTTTGTTCCAAAACATTCAAAGTTTTATTAGTAAAAGAGATTTTTTAGACGTCGAAACTGAAAAGGATAAGAACTTAAAGTGTTTGTGTCTTACTGAAACATGGATATCTCCATCTAAATTAGACTTATTACGTGTTGATGGATATGACTTAGCATCATGTTATTGTCGAACAAACCGTGAAAGAGGAGGTGTATGTATCTTTCTGAAAAATGGAATTCAATTTAAAGAACTGCAAGTAATAAGTAACATGAGTATTGAATACATTTTCGAAACTTGTGCAGTAGATGTGCCCTCTTTAAATTTATTAATAATTACTATATATTGGCCTGACCACAACCGAATGCCTGCACTGTTTTACGATTCATTAGAAAAACTGTTACAATATGTACATAAAAAAAAAAAAAAATGTAATGTAATAATTGGCGGAGACTTTAACGTGAATTTCTTGGATAAATCCGTATCCACGCGCCTACTAGACAGCATGGGCAGTTATAACTTCCGTCAGCATGTACAGGAGGCAACTAGAATTTGTAAGACCAAATCATCTTGTATCGACCTTATATTTACTAATTTCCAAACAAACCAAAACCAAATTTGTGTATATGATTATTGCTTTTCGGATCACAAGGGCGTTCTTTTACATTTACCTTTCAAAAATGAAAAATCCCGGGAAAATTGGTTTATGTATAAAAGAATATTTAGTGCTATAAATATTGATTTTTTTAAAAAGGAACTTCAAAGCATAAACTTTCATAAACTAATACGTAGGGATAAAAATATTAACGAAAATTACACTGTTTTTCAAAATGAATTAATTTCTATTCTAAATAAATGTATCCCGAAAATTAAAATTAAATGTAAATCTTATTCAAATAAAGCGTGGCTAACAACTGGAATAAAAATATCTTGTAAAAACAAAAGATTCCTTAAAATATTTGTAAGCAAAACAGATAACCAAATATTAAACGAAAACTATAAACAGTACGAAAAATTGTTAAAAAAAGCTATAAAAAAGTCTAAAAAAATTCAAAATATTAAAAGAATCCAACGAGCTGAAAATGTTATGAAAACCACATGGCAGATAGTTAAAAAAGAAACAAACAAGATTAAACCTAAACCAAAAACCAATATTGAGCTAGAATTACAAAATGAAACAATAAGCGACCCAATAACAGTTGCAAATTTATTTAATATTTTTTTCTTATCCGTGGGGAAAGATAGTAAGGCCTCACCCCCCGTAGGAAGACCAGTAATAGACCAGCCAGAAAAGTCTATGTATTTGACACCCGCCACAGACCAGGAGGTACTCAAAATAATTAAGAACTTAAAAAACAAAGCTAGCTACGGCTATGACGAATTACCACCCTTACTGATAAGACAGTGTAAGGAGGAGCTCACACCAATACTGACATACTTAATTAACCAGTCTTTTGCCGAGAGCACTGTACCTGATCTACTTAAAATCTCGCTAATAAAGCCAGTTTTCAAAAAAGGGGAAAAGAAGGATTGCTCTGATTATAGACCTATTTCTTTACTTCCAACATTTGCAAAGATCTTTGAAAAAGCAATGTGTCGTCGAATGTACTCGTATTGTGAAAAAAATAATTTATTTCATAACTCTCAAAATGGATTCAGGAAAAATCATTCTACTACTTTAGCTGTCTTTAACTACATTACCGAAATACTAAATATAATTAATAATAAACAGTATGCGATAGGTCTTTTATTGGATATGTCTAAAGCCTATGAACGAGTAAGATTCGAGATTCTGATGAAAAAACTCTACGGCATAGGTGCCAGAGGCTGTGTGTACGAATGGTTTAAGTCATATCTCAGCAACAGACGCCAGTATGTAGAGATAGAACACTTCGATCACCAAACAGGTTCTATAACTAAAATAAGATCAGACGAAGGCTCCATAACACAATCAATCCCGCAAGGAAGCGTGTTAGGATGCGTCTTGTTTCTAATTTACATTAATGACTTACCGAAGATTCTAGGTGAATCATGTACTCTGTTTGCTGACGATGTGTCCGTGGTGCTGCCTTGTGAAAATGAAATAAATATAAACGGTACTCTCGAGAATGTATTACACAAACTGGTAAATTGGCTTGACGAGCACAACCTGCAAATTAACTATAAAAAAACTAAGTTGATACAATTTAAACCATACCAAAAAAAAACCCTATCTATTAACTTTTCATTTAAAAACGAAAATATAGAGACAGTTTCTTCATATCCTCTATTAGGCATCAGTATTGACTCAAGTATAAAATGGAAAAAACATATAGAAAACATAAGTACAAAACTATCAAGATTCACCTACGCACTGTACGAATTAAAAAAATGTACAAACGATAGAACAGCTTTAACAGCATATTACGCGTATGCACATTCGTGGCTCCAGTACGGCATTGTCCTATGGGGTAATAGCACAAACACAATTAATTTATTCCGGCTACAAAAAAGGTGTGTTAGAATTATAGCTAACATAGATCAAATGACGAGTTGTCGACCACAATTCATGAAATACCAAATACTCACGTTAACATCCCTATATGTATTAGAAGCAAGTCTATTTGTTAGGCAAAACCCTCATCTTTTTCCAATTTACCATCGCCCACCCAATTTGAGACCGAACACCAGATTAGCGCAACCCCTAACTAACATGAAAATTGTCTCAGAAGGCCCACTATCTATGTGCTCTAAAATCTATAATTAATTACCATCAGAGATTAGAGATATAAGTGATGTAAATAAATTTAAAAAACAATTAAAAGAAGTACTTACAAAAAATATCTTTTATACTTTAGACGAATTTTACAATTATAATAATAATAAATAGTACCCATATTAATTGATTAGAGCCTTGTTTTGTTTTGGAAAGTTAGTACATAAATAAATAATAAGTTTTGTTTTTTTGTTCAAATAATGGAAGTAATTACTTTAATGACTTTCATGGCTGAAATGTACAGATATGTCCTCAGTATTATTATTTTACATGTTTGTTTTTATGTTTAAATTTTAATTTATACAGTTATACAATATGTTTAGTTTAAGATTTTAATTAATATTTTAAGATAATTTTAGGTTATATTATAATTAGATTTATATTGCTGTGCCCTACAGGGTCCACATTGGTACTTAATTATCTCTGTAAGATCATATAACATGTGGAATGCAAATAAAGAATTTGAATTTGAATTTGAATTTGAATTTATCTACTAATATATTTCGACTGATTATTTATTGAATTATAAATTACTCCTATAAAATGTTATATGTATTATATCATATTACCTATAATATATCTATTTTTTTAATTTTTACTTTATTTATTAATTGGTATGTACTTAGGATATAATAAGAGTTTTTTTTATTTTATTGTTAGTTATTGAAATTTTGTTAGTATTTGAAACGTTGTTAGTTATAAAATAAAAATGTGTAGGTTTGTTTTATCTGGTTATATTATATTTTTGTTATGTTTAAATAAGGCGGTGTCGGCTGAAAACCAGCGTGTCTCGGAACGGTCTGTGTTCCGTTCCAGCAAGGATACTCTACACTATGGATAGGCCCAAAACACTCTCAGAGCGTAGCAGGGGGCGTGGCCTATTGACACTTAAAATGGCTGACCTATAGTCTGATTTTTAATTCGAGTCAGTAAAATGACAGGTGCAACTGTCACTAACTGTCACTGATACATACAAAAAGATGTATCGGTGACAGTTGCACCTGTCATTTTACTGACTCGAATTAAAAATCAGACTTTAGGGTTGTGTCATGCAAGAATCAGAATAAAAAAATATCGATAAATTTGCCAACATGTTTTTGTGGAAATAATTTATTTCAACAGTAGGCAAATACTTTTAATTTAGATCTAGATATTTTAACACCAGTTTTAAACCTTCGTTTCGCCACCATGGATCACACATCACCATGGATTTAACTCATTAACATTTTCGAGCGATAAATTTATTATGATTTTGGATTGAATCAGGCGTTACTTTGCGGAAATCCATAGCAATACTAATATTAATAAATTTCTTCGCTTAATTCCGCTAAATAATACCTGCAGTCTTCATGCAACATGCACTGTGCACCGCCCGCCCTTCCACTTACAAGAAATCGAAAAGCAGACAGCAGCAGCAGAGTACTCGGTGGTCAGCTGCCGAACTGTCTACTAACTGCTCGTCAATGACTCGTGTTGAGTCGAAACGCGTCGCATGTTTGTGGTTGCCTGTGGTTTTCGCTTGCGGGTGTGTGTGTGGTGCATTGTCTGCTTTTCGATTTCTTGTAAGTGGAAGGGCGGGCGGTGCACAGTGCATGTTGCATGAAGACTGCAGGTATTATTTAGCAGAATTAAGCGAAGAAATTTATTAATATTAGTATTTATTATGATTTTCGGCGTGGGGTAAGTTAAAAGCAGTGCATCGATCAGTGGTTCAGTGAGATTTATAGTGGGTGTCATATGCTCAAGGACGACTTTAAATCGGTTGTCGTAAACATTACATATACTTACTTAAGGGTATAAATGCCTAGATGGGGTAGCCAGAGCTAAGGAATGACAAATTCCTCAGCCAGTTTTTGGTGATGGGTGTCTAACCGCATCGCCCAAAATTCCTTCAAAACGCCGTTAAAAGTCCTAGTTCACCTCTTACGTACACCCACCGGAAGAAATGGGGTAGTGCTATTCTAAGCCGACACTACACAGTTGTCGTACACGTACAACAAAATATTGATGCTGTGCTTGACTTATATTGCAAGATTGTACATATAAATACTAAAAAAACAACGTATTTAAATTTAAAATGACACATTTATTCATTTTTAAATAACGTCAATTTGTTATAACACGTTCTGAATGAAACCTTTTCATTCGTGATTTTTTTATGATAAACCATACCATTTTTTTAAAATGCAATGCCAATTTTTGAACCTAAACTCTTAGCTTTATCCACGTCACTATAGGGGAGGGAGGAACAGCTGCAAATAGCTTTGAGAAAAAATAAAACCTATTTTGCTCGAGACTTGACTGGGGCACTACCGTGGCATTTACCTAATCAATGATTTATATACTTGAAAATTCTCAAGGATTTAATTAAAAAAAATTAAAAGTTTCTAATGAGCAGTACAAATTAAATAGTTAAGCGGTAAAATATACCTACCTTAAAACTTTAACTTTAATTTAACACAATACCCTCGTCGGACAGTTGCCACTTTTACATTGCAAACATATAAAAACAATACATCTTATTATAATCCCATTATAAGAATGTTTCGCTTATACAATGACATTGACCATGACGTACATAATGTGCTAAGAGATGGTAGTGTATTAGAAAGTGATAAAGTGGTGTCTTACTTTGACATTTTTAATTCGCGGTTTTCAATTTTCCGTACTGGTTTCAGGCTTTACAACAGAGTTAAGTCTTAGAATGATATACCCAGCAATGTTTAATTCTATATTAACTAGTTAATTTATTGTAATCATTTTTCTGTTTTTCACTTAAGGATAATATTAATTGTGTAAAATTTTCCAACATAATCATAATTATATTGTGTGTATGCTAGGGACATATACCTAGGAATATGATCTAGCCCTATTTTCTATGTTCATATTATTATGTTTGTGTAATATTGATTGTTTTCTGTTTTATGTTCTTCAATTAAATAAATAAAATAAACTAGCATGGTTGATAATTTTATGTACATATAAAATTATATTTATCACTTAGTATTTCAAAAAAAAAACGCTGCCTAGACAGCCCCGGTTGACCTGTACATTGGTTTTCGTCTGCTGTCAATTTTGTATCGTCAACCTATAAACGTAAGTGAAGCAGCAATCACATCTATAGTCGGGTCAGCTAGCTAGCTAATAAATAACTTGGACATGGTCTTCTTAGACCGAAAGTAAGTGTAGATTATAATTCAATGGTAAATTCTATAAAAATATTATTCGCATATAAATGACATCGAAGACTTACAAAGATCCTTACTTAGTCATCATATAAATGTCGCCTTCAGCCGGGATCGAACCTGCAAGCTCCAGATCAAGAAATAAGTGCCCTAATCACTTACACAATCTTACTACACTTAATCACAATATCGGTCGTCGCCTAAATAAGAAAATGAGTATTTTTCAGATTAACTTGGGTGAAACAGACACATACATAAAGTGTTCAGACTAAAATGAAACGAAAAAAAACATGTTACACATAATATTTATTTATTTAATGAACGAATGAAAAATAAATTTACAAAATTCAGAAAAAGACAAAAAGCTAGTTATGATAAAAATCCCTTGCAATTCGCACCAAGCACAAGTTTTATAAATAATTGAACAGTTCGTGTATAAGATGCAAACAGCCGGTTCGATTAAATCTTAATTTTATAATGAATCTGTGTAGTGTCGGCATAGAAGCTGTGTAGTGTCGGTTTAGAATAGCACTATCCCAATTCTGTCCCGTGGTTGTCCGTAAGAGTTGGTTAAGATTATTGGGGTTTTTTAAAGTGATCTTTGAGCGATGCGGTTGGAGACCCATCACCAAAAACCTTTTCTGTTACAAAGTTTTCCCCATACAACTTCCAAAAGTAGCTGAAGAATTTCTTATTCCGAAGCTGTGGCTACCCCTTCTAGGGATTTAGAGTCGTGAGTATTTGTATGCTATTATAAAATTAAACATATCAGTTATATCAGATTGAATTCGGATTCTCTGAATTTAAAGATTCCTTATACTTATTCACAAAAATAGCAGAATCGAAAAAAAAACTTATATAATAGAGCTACATATTTGTAATTTGAAATTCTTCCTCTATTTTATTTTCGTTCATCATTGTTTAGATTTCATTTCAATTTCGTTTTTTCGGATTTATTAGGGTGTAATAACTGTATCCAGTTTTGATGATCTGAAACATAATGATCATCACTATAGTTCAATCTCAAAAACGCAAACGTTGAATCCGTATATCCTCAAAAGAGTGGTAGATAAACTCCTTGATAAAGAATAAAAATCACATCACTTACATTGAGATAATTTGCAATGTTCAAGATTAAGAAAGGTCCTGCGGTGAAAAGTATTTGCTTATGTACCTGTCTCATCAATATTAGTATTTCTTTTCTAAATATTTTTGTCTTGAACCATCCACTTTCATAAATGGCTCTCACTGATTTGTCACTCTGCAGAGACAAAGAAATTAAATAATTTTATTAATAAATTTTAATAATACAGCGTTTTCCTACGTAAAATGGAAAGTTTGAAGTGCTTTGTAATTTAATAATACAAAATAAAAATTCTTCATTAACATATGCATCTCCACATCACAGTACCCGGGCGATCTCAAGCTAGGAATCATTAGGCCAGTGTATAAAAAGGGTAGTCATATAGATATAAATAAATATAAACCAAAAACAATATTATCATGCATAGATAAATAATAGAAAAATACAATGGTTACGAGCTAAATAAATATCTTGCACAGAATAAGATAATTCATGAGAATCAATATGGATTCCAGCAGAATAAAAATACATGTCAACTACTGAGTTAATTCACTAACGAAGTAAATTGTTACCTACATAATAAAAAAAAAGTTTTGGCAATATTTGTAGATTTAAGTAAGGCATTTGAAACATTAAATTATTCAACATTGTACCGTAAATTGCAGCAGAGTAGCATACAGGGTCCGTTGCTCGATTGGTTTAGAGACTACCACACAAATCGATCCACTTCGGTGAGCATAGCTGAAAAACGCAGCAAGCAAATGCATACCGAGCTGGGCTCGGCTCAGGGATCAGTCCTTGCACCAACCGAGTACCTCGTATACGTCAATGATATGTGTAAAATATTTGAGGGAGGATCTCTATACCAGTTTGCTGATGATACTCGCCTATTGTATGCACAAAACGATATTGAGGTGGCGCAAAATAGATTACAGATGAATTATGATGTGCTATGTAAATGAGCTCACGATGTTGAGCTAGGTATAAACGAACAAAAAACTAATCTAATGCACATCCATTCCCCATACCTAAAATCAACAATAATACCCAAGATCGTGGCCCACCGATGTATGCATCAGAACTGCGACTGCAACGGCAAATGAAGCAATCTAGAATTAGTTGACCACCATAAGTACCTAGTCATGATAATAGATAGTAGCTTCAATTGGGGACCTCACATCGAACGCATATGTAACCAGTTAAGGGCTATTATGGGGAAATTAGTTATCCTAAAATATGAACTTCCATATAACATACTAAGATTGCTATATTTATCGTTGGCCGACTCTGTACTAAGTTATGGGCTAAGTAGCTACGGTAGGACATACATAACATACGTAGATCAGATATACAAACTCTAACTAAGCATTTGACAAAAATATTGTATCATCAAAGATAAAAATTAAATACAAAGACGATAACAAATCAATATTTTGAATACTGCAAAATTATTAATGTCCTTAATAAAACAAAGTTCTTAATTTTGTGTGAAGAAAAGGAGAAAATAATTAATTTAAAACGCCGTACGCGACCTATCTCATTACGCTCGCTATCTCATATACATACATTTGTTGTGCTTGTGCCTAGATGTAACAATGGCTACGGCAGACGAACGATAGAATGCATATTACCGCAGGTACTCAATGAACTACCGAGCGAGGTCATTGATTCCCTGCGCGTGAACAACCACAAATGTAAAAACATTTTAAAAAGATACTTCCTACAACAATGAGAAACAGGGCCGATTTCACAGGTGGCGGAGGGTGATGGGGCAGATGAGCCATGAATTCTTATAGAATTCTTGCCTCATATGTCACGCGGGTATCATCCGCGACGTGTGAAATCGGGCCATGTTACAATGGTCAGTCAGCAATGGATATAAATAGAGAACGTCACTAAGACGCGATACAATCAACTGTGATTTGCAGTGTAAGAGCGGGGGACGGTGGTCACAATTAAACCTTAGAAGAGGTATTGCTGTGTAGTGTCGGCTTAGAATAGCACTACCCCATTTCTTCCGGTGGGTGTACGTAAGAGGCGACTAACGTTATTGGGGCTTTTAAGGGATTTTGGGCGATGCGGTGGGAGACCCATCACCAACAACCTTTATTTTACCATCCTTTTCCCACTCAACCCTCCAAAAGTGACTGAGGAATTTTAAATTCCTTAGCTCTGGCTACCCCTTCTAGGGATTTATAGCCGTGAGTATGTATGTATGTAAGAGGATTAAGTGACCACTGTATAATTATTGTAAAATGTTATTTTCTTTATAATGTGTAAATAATTAATAAAAAAGTATTTAATTAACCAATACTGAATTAACTATACCTCAACAGAAACTTCATTGGCAAACCAACAGACGCAAGACAGCTGCATCAACATTCCCAATATAAATGCTATTGTAGCAATCTTTTCCGGCATATTGTCGTCAAGATTAATCTAAAATTTTAGGATAAAAAGTATTCTACAGATGCAACAAAAATAAAAAATATCTCGTGAAAGAATTAATTTTAGAAATTGATATTAATGTTCATTGACTTGTTAATAGTGCTGCATAAAAAATATTATATATGTGTCAAAAACTATCATCATGGATATTGCATCCAATCGAGGTAAAAATATATTACAGTATCAACACTGAAAATTTACAAATAGTATTTGGATAATTACTAATAAATAAAGGAAAGAAAAATCTCGACACAGGCGGGAATCAAACCCGCGACCTCGGGTATACGCCCCCGTCGCTCTGCTAATTGACACGGTAGCTCAATTGGCAGAGCGACGGGGGCGCACTATCAATATCCCCACATGAGGTTTTCATGAACAAAAACATTCAAAAAATAAAGTATTTTGATAAGTGGGTGTTCATCATCATATAGTCCTGTTATCCGTCATCAGGGACATAGGGCCCTAAGAAGAGATCTCTACTTTTCTCGATCTTGTGCGGCAGCTTCCAGGTCCTTCCAGCTGAGTTCAGTTGATGCAGCCACTTTTTCAACTGAGCGCCTCCAAGTGGTACGGGGGCGACCCGGCCTTCTTTTGCCATACGCTTGCCACTTTAACCCTTGTTTGGATAGATGATTGTCTGGTCTTCTCAGTACATGTCCAATCTAGCGCCATTTCCTCATAAGGATCTCCTTGTCGATGGGCTTTTGGTCAGTCAACTCCCACAGCCTTACGTTTGTTATGGTTCGCGGCCAGAAGATTCCCAGAATGCGTCGTAAACATTTGTTCACGAAGACCTGTAGCTTGCTGGTTACTTCATTTTTGACGAGCCATGTCTCGCATCCGTACAGGAGGACTGATTTTATATTGGAATTGAACACTCTGATCTTCGTACGCTGTGTTATAATAGAAGATGTCCACACCGGTTTTAGTTGGGCGTACGCGGCTCTTGCTTTATTGATGCGCGCCTCTATATCCGCTTCCGCTCCCCCTCTGGGGTCCACGACGCTCCCGAGGTAGGTAAATCGCTGCACTTGTTCGGCAACCTCACCATTGACATAAATTGGCGCTTCATCTCGGGTGTTAAGGCGCATGTCCTTGGTTTTGCTGCAGTTGATGCGCAGCCCTTCTTTTGCAGCTTCGTCTGCGAGGTCGTCGGTCTTGGATTGTAGGTGGTTGCGGGATGTGGCGAGTAGACAGAGGTCGTCTGCGAAGTCAATGTCCTCGAGGGTCTTACCATGTAACCTCGGCAGCCCTCTCCCTTCCTTGTTGGTTACTCTTTGCATCACATCATCCAAGACAAGTAAAAACAGCAGCGGTGATAACAAGTAGCCCTGTTTCACTCCGGCGGTGACTGTGATCGGTTCAGTTAGTCGGCCTTAGTGCATCACTCGACAAGAGGAACCCTCATAAAAGCATTTAATAATATCTATAACCTTGACCGGTATACCTCTTCTCTTTAAAGTTCGCCAGATACTAGACCATTTCACCCGATCAAACGCTTTTTCAAAGTCCACGAACAGGGTATAGAGTTCGTTCTGCATTTCATTGCACTGTTCCAGGATCATCCGCAGTACGTTAATCTGGTCTGTGCAAGATCGCCCCGCTCTGAATCCACTCTGCTCGTCCCTCAGCGTACAGTCAACTGCGCTCGTCATTCTTTCTAACAGGATTTTACATAAAATCTTGGAGCACACTGGTAGCAAGTAGGTGTTACTGATAAGTGAACTTTAATACCACTTTTACCAATTTAACCACTTTTAGTTCTGGTTCCGACTCTTTGCATAACGAGCTAAGGACAAATTGATCAGCAAATACAATCATTAGTATAGCAGTAAAAATAAGTTGTTACTTACAATTACTTGGTATGCGCAAACACATAGAGATATCGATGATAGAAATGTATAAGCAAACATTACTGGCGAGGTTAGGCGGTTCAGTTTTGTTGCATATCTGAAACCAATGAGATGGTTTATTCTGCAGCAACAAGTAGTAAAAACTGAATCACTGGCAAAAAGTTATATTATTACAGACTACTTTCTACGATTTGCCTTAGTATACCTTTTCTTGCCTGTCAAATTCGTTAAAAATATTGCTTAAACTATGTAAGCTTTTGTGCTACTATGTTTTAGACAAAATTATGTGTATCTTAAGTAAAATGTAGTCGTTTTTAATTATTTACTTACATTTGCAACTCTAACCGCTTTTCAGAACAATCTTTAATCCGAATTTTCACGTTTTCAGCGTCATCAGTATATTCGAAAATTCTCTGACAAGAGTTATTCAGCAATTGTAAGTGTGTTTTAAAAAACAACATCAACATTATCCAATTCGTGTCGAAACAAATCATACAAATGTTTGAAAGAATTGCTGCCGTAAGAAATATACATATTTTCATGATGTAACCTGTAATACACATCAGAAGTTGATAAGAGTAACAATATTATATAAATAAAAAAACAGTATAACGATAATCATGTGGTGATTCATTAGGTAATTGCATTTTGTTCATTAAATCTGCTCCTGAGAAAGTTGGCATGACCTTGAGAAAGCATACAAGATCAAAGATAATTTTTTTTGGAAGAAATTATATAAAAGCTATTGTGGTGTAGTATTTTAGCCTATCAAGTGATTTTTGGGCAATGCGGTTGAAGACCCATCCCCAAAAACTCAACTGCCAAAAGTGGCTGAAGAATATCTTATTTCGAAGCAGTTGCTATTCCTTTAAGGGATGTATAACCGCGAGTATGTAACGGAAGTGCAAAAACTGTTTGTTAATATGGTTTGAGCAAATAGAGAGGATGGATAATAGTAAATTGTTAAAATAAATTTATTGAGTCAATATGGATGGTAATGTCACTATACTATACTATATTAACGTACATAAGATACCTCACACTTATTTCATTTGAAATGTTCATGTACATAATATGATTATTTCATATATGAAGCTGTGTGTTGTCGGTGTAGTGTAGCGACGCGCTATCAGTACCCGATGACGCGCACGACTGAGAAACGGTAGCAGCCCAAAACTATCTCATTCCACAGAAACACGTAACTAGACATTATATGTCACACTTCTCATCAAAAATGACCGTACAAATCTCACATCGCGGTATCGATGTTTTGACGCTACTTAGTATATATACCTATAGAAGTAACAACTTAATACAGGACCGCGGTCCCGAGGCACACCACCTCTTGGCGGAAGATCTTACATTTTCTCTACAAATGGCACACATATCTTCACACGGATTTCGGCGCTTATTAAATGCCTGATGGGCGATGTGTTTGGATTGTCATCACTTACAACCATTGTTTTATAATCCTTCCCGACTCTTAATTCCAAATGCGGCTTAATAATTTCTTATTCTGAATTTCTTGCCACCAATTTTATAGGAGTGATAGCCATGAGTATGATTATTAATTTATGTTTGATTATACAAAAGACACAATGGTATAGTACAAACATTCAATAAATAGCTTGTTTGTTCCAGGTACTTTTTGTACTTGAAAGTTCAAAAAAAGCTCTAAAGTACATTCATAAAGGTAAAATTGATGATAAACCCACCTGGATACCAAAAGGGGTCAAATGGAGTCCAACATCTTATAACATCTGAATGTGGAATTCGCTCAGTCGCATTTTTAGTCAGATTAATATTAATAATATTTTGGAGTTCAATGCCATACTGCCCAAACATTGTGATCAGGGCAAATGAATAAAATATCCAAATCATTATAGATAACGTTTTTCCATACTTTAAATTTTCCTGTACAATTTTTTTATTCTCTTCATGGGTAATAAATTTAATACTACTGTCGAATCTACGCATAAACTCGTATATGTCTTCCCATGCTTTATTTGCTAATAAAACAACCAGCAGCCTTGCCATATTTGAAAGAATAACCATGTACAGTTTCAAATTTTCAGATACTTTAGACATGTCGTTAATGTTTATCCATAAATCAATAAATTGTCCGAAAAAAAAAATTATATGCATTAAAAAGGCTATTAAAGACATGCTTTTAAATTTATTTTCCGGCAATAATGCCCCTGTTATTTTGAGCAATCTATAATTAGCTCCCAGAAATAACATATCAGGTACCTCAAAGTATGATAGTATGGAACCAAATATTGTTCTCATTGTTTTAATGTAATTTAGTCTCTTTTGTTATTCAATATTACATTTATATAAAAAGTAGTAAATGAACAGCACTAATATGTCTACACCGTTCTCTTACTTCATAGCGTAGTGTTGCATTTAAACACATGCACCAAAATAATTACTGCAAAGAAATACATTGGTCATTATTTACATAACTGACAGTTAGGGATGTTCTGGTGCCACAATTTGACTGCCATATATACGGATACGTATATCGAACCTATGTTACGTTCGATAAGAACGGTGAAGACATTGAGCGTTATGTAATGTTTCCAGTAAAAACATACTTTTTATTCGTTCTATGAACTTTGTTGTCTACAGAGATTTAATAAAAGGGTAGAGGTCATTACCAAACATGAGATGTCCACTGTTGGACAAATGCCCTTCCAAATATTTCACAATTTATCATTCTTTATCTGAAATCAACCGAAATATTTATACGGTTTCGGTTTACAGTAACAAATTGTTTTCTTGGTATATCCGATAGTTGCGATGTTAGTAACTGAGTTACATCCTTACTTACTGTTAATTCGCATTGATTCTACATAAAATCTTACGATTCAATAATTGGCTTATAACATTGCCAACCTGTAATTATTGTACCATTAAGGTTTAATCAACTAATTATTTTTTTCTTTTAAATTGGTATTTAATAAGTCGGTTACATTCACTTAAGTATTTGACATGATGTAGAGCCTGTTTAGATTATATTTACCCCATTCCTTGCCAACGGTGTGTAAGAGGCGGCTTAATGTACTGGGGCTTTAATTGTTATTTTTGGGCGATACGTTTGGAGACCCATCACCAAGAACATTTATTTAACCCTCTTTTCCCCACAAAAAAAAATCAATAAACCTCAAAAAGAGCCTGAAGAATATAATTCTAACGTGCTAGCTACCCTTTGGAATGATTTATAGTCGTGAGTATATTTCACCCAAATGATGTTAAAAGACCTCTTGCTAAGATCAGGGACTTCACTAGGAATAGCATACCCATTTCACAGAGGCCGCGTGACTGCGAACAATTCTTTTTGTCTCAGACCACACTCGATAATGGGTTTGAGGCAAAACTGAAAGATTATCGGTTTCGGTAGTAAAGAGGATAAAGTCAGTTCTGTTGTGTGTAATCCTAAGACTGGGACGTTAAACCTGTCAAAGGATGTGAAATAAGAAGATTAAATTTAACTCGCATTTATGGGTAACTGAATCCAATGAGATGATTTGAGCTGATTGCCTATCAAAATCCGCACTAATATTATAAATACAAAATAAATTCTGTCAATCTGTCTATCTTTGAGTGTCCATTTCCAATTAACGAAGCAGATTTTTTTTATATTCTGCTATAAGTTCAAGAAAGCATATGGCTACCTTTTTTTGCTGAAATTAGCTCAAGACCTGAGTCGGTACGGCGGATCTCCGAAGGAGTTGGCAGAGGTACTAATATTTCTGAGTACCCAAGTTGTTCTCTCACGCACGTGATAAGGGGCAGGCCTATCACCGTTTAGTACGAATACACTGACTGTGACTATATGTGTGATATAATAGTACATGACTAAGGACAATTACCCATGTGGGTTTCCTGATGATGTTTTTCATTGCTATTAACAACCATGATAAATTAACCACACATATGACTTTAGAAAATACAAATTGTTGTAGACCCGATCCGAGATTTTAACTCACGCCTGTCTGTTTTGACAGCAACCGCCCATTTTACCCATTGGACCATCATGGCTTTCAGAATGTATGCATTATATTGATTGATAAAATCTGCTTGTAAGGTTATAAATAGGGGATGAAGAAGTACGGAAATTATGTTAATTCAAATCTAGAAACTTTCAATTTTGTATAGGGGTTCCTCTTATGATCTAAAATGACCCATTTTAAAAACAGAGCACTTAAGGTGATAGGGGGATTGGGGTATAAAGTTTATAGGTAACTTTTTGAACATTCAACCACGAAATTTAAATCTTTTTGTTCATGAAAACCTCATATGGGGATTATTACTAATAAATAAAGAATAAATAAAGGAAAGAAAAATTTCGATACAGGCGGGAATCGAACCCGCGACCTCGGGTATACGCCCCGACGCTCTGCCAACTGAGCCACCGTGTCAATTGGCTGCCAGTGCAAAATTCTTCTATCCTTTATTTCTTTTACACGTTTAAGTAGTGTTTGCGTTTCCTACCTCCGAATTTTAACTAATTCGGAAGGCCATTTGTCTACCTTTTCAGATCTTATCTTTATTTATTAGTAATAATCCCCACATGAGGTTTTCATGAACAAAAAGATTTAAATTATTTAAATATTATGTGATAGTTAGGCGTTGTCAACATTTGCATTCTATCTGAAAAGGTAGACAAATGGCCTTCCGAATTAGTTAAAATTCGGAGGTAGGAAACGCAAACACTACTTAAACGTGTAAAAGAAATAAAGGATAGAAGAATTTCGCACTGGCAGCCAATTGACACGGTGGCTCAGTTGGCAGAGCGTCGGGGCGTATACCCGAGGTCGCGGGTTCTATTCCCGCCTGTGTCGAAATTCTTCTTTCCTTTATTTATTCTTTATTTATTCAACCACGAAGTATGAATATGAAGAATCAATTACATTTTAAAATTATCTTTTTAGGTTGATTAAATAACATTAACTCATGATATACTAAAATGGGAAAAGGGGTAGATTTTTTTTATGAACTACAAAAGTGGAAACATGAAATTAGGTGAAAGGGTTTGTTTAACTAGGACTTCAATGCAAATTGCAATTGAAACTAATTGATCTGAACGAGTTGGGTAAACCTCAGTCTTTTTACTATCTGTGCAGTCGGTTTTAAGCTCTAAGTCACGCTCTTAATATTTAACTATGTTTTTGGGCTGTTTCTACCATCTTGGAGTTTCCAGTTCTGAAGCTTTGGCTACCCCTTTTCGGGATTTACGGCCGTGAATATTTTGATTATTAATATTTATTATCATAAATGGGTTATATTTTAATTATTACAAATCCCTGCAAAACTGTTTTTACAGTTTGTCTGCAGTTTACATGACTTAGTACAACTCAGTCATGTGGGTTTCCTCACGATGGTTACCCTCAAAATTAACAACCATAATAAATTAACCACACATTTGTCTCTAGAAAAGACAAATTGGTGCAGCCCCGACCTGGGATTAAAACACTAGTCGTCTTCACGATAAGCGGTGTTCTACTCACTGAGCTATCACGCCTCGCACTGTTAGCATTTAACCGAGACGTAGAGTAAGTAATGATGAACATCTAAGTAAGTAATTAATACCTCAATAGTAAACACGAGTTAAAATAGGCGAAATCAACGATTATTCTGCCTTTTTGGCTGTAAAAATAGGAATGATATTAGCGTTATGTTAATTTAATGACTGGATGTCCCAAAAATTTTGAGGAATTAACATAATTAGCACTGACGCTGCCATTTCGGCTACTAAAGTATTAAATGGAATTGAAATAAGTTACTTTATTCTAACTCGGGCGCTGGCGTACATTTACCTTTTTTTAAGCTAGTAAATCTAAAATTATGAAAATGAAGCGTCTGTGAATTGTATTTTATCGGACTGCGGCGAGAGATGCCAAGTTTAAATTACCATTTTGATACTATACTTGTGGTTTTTCCAAACAAACTTACGGTTTTATTTTAACATATTTAATGGTGGTCATGTTATATCAATATCAATTGAAAGTGTCTATTTCTTAGTATTTTGTAACTAGTTTTTTGTAACGTTACTTCTCATTCCTGGGATGCTATAGCTACCCAGAAGCCAGAAGTAACTAAAAGAAGAAAGAAAGAAGCGGAAGGATAGAAAATAAATGGAAGATATATTTCACCCTTTTCATAACACACATTTTGCCTTAGTCGTGTTTTTCATGTTTTAATAATTGATAGCAAATATATGGCAAATATGACACTACCCCATTTCTCCCCGTGGGTGATTGTAAGTGGCGACTAAGGGTATAAGGGCTTTTCAAGTGATTTTTGGGTGATGTGGTTGGAGACTCGTCACCAAAAGCATTTATTATTACCATCTTTTCCCCAATCAACTTCCAAAAGTGCGTTCGTTAAGGTATTTATAGCCCCGAGTATATGTATGTATGCATAAATTAATCTCTCAACACTATTTTCACCTTATCGTCTATTAAATGCCATCGCGTGTCATTTTTCTATTGCCGTTCAGAATATCAATATTTGTCTGGTCAGTAAGTTCAGGTAACAAGCAGGCCAGATATCCATTTCCTGTGAATACCAAAGTAAATTTCATCCAAGTGAATTCCTCGCACTTTTATGTATGACCCTAAAAACCCAGGAGACTCATCACCATCAACCTTTTCTTAACAATTTCTTGCCCTCTCAACTTATAAAAGTAGCTGAAGAATTTCTTATTTTGAAGCGCTGGCTACCCCTTTAAGGGAGGGATAGCTATGATTATGTGTTATATGTATGTAAATTCATTGGTCAAAATATAAAAAAGGAATAACCAGGGTTTTAGAACTTCTCTTTGACTTTCTCATTTACTTTTGGAAATTGAGAAGAGGGAATTAAAGGTAAATTGTTTGGTTAATATCACTGAATTGATAAGTTTGCTGATTTGAATTCGTGTTTTCTGTGCGAGAAGCGTTTGCTATAACAGATCTTTCACGGTTGTTGGGTGGTTTTTATGAAATCTGGTTCAATATTTTGTTATATTACATTACAGAGTGTTTGTTACAAGCAAAGAGTAGAAGTTTATGCCCATTTTTCTTTTTAAATTGGCTTCTTGAGGCTATCTGGGTCTATTTACAATAGATGTGCCGTATAAAACTATATGATGTTAATTGTTCGCGGCATAACTTCTTATTGGTCACACAATGGATGTAATTTCAAATTAAATTACATAAATATATACAATACATATACTCACGCCCACCGTTAGTTTCCATAGTTAGGCGGAGACCATCGATCGCTAATTTGTACGATTTGATGGGGAAATAGTAAGGAAAAGCCTAGCACTAGATGTTTTAGGGTCAGGCCTACACCAATTTGTCACTTGTAAAGTCATATGTGTGGTTAACTTATCATGGTTGTAAACGGTGAGGGAAAACATCGTAAGGAAACCCACATGGTTAAGTTGTACTTGATAGTGTATTCGTACAAAACGTTAATAGTCTATCCCCCTATGGCGTGAGTATACTGTCCAAGCAAAATGTGAGTACTCTACTTACTACTTCTCAAGTATAATTACCTCTGCCAACCCCTTCGGGGAAATTAAAGCTTCGAATTTGTTATCATAATCAGAGGATGGCGAAATGAGTAAAATTAATTCATTAGTGAGGTGAGCGGCGCGGCTCGATGTTGCTCGGTTCGTCACGTCACAATGGTAGAACTTGCAATGAGCTACCATGCCATTATTTTAAAAATAATGAAGATGTTTGGGAGTATAAATGAAAACACATAATTAATAATTTCTAGTGACATATACATGGGTGGAAAGTGGTAGTAACAGTCTAAGGCGGCACTACACGGCACTTATTTTAAACATAACATAACATAAACGTTCACGCCGAATATCCCCGAAGGGGTTGGTAGAGGTACTAATACTTCTGAACATCACGTGACTTTGTCACCTGGTGTTCAGAGTACCCACGTTTTGCATGGACAGTGTACTCACGTGATAGGGGGCAGGCCCATCGCCGTAATTTTAAACTTAAAAAATATCATATTTCCCATACAAGGTTCTACCCTTTATTTCGGTCGGTAAAATAATTACATTCGAACGTAATGAAATCAACCTTCACTTGCATAAAAGTCAAATGACTGAACACGTGAAAGCCTACTCTCATTCATTACTACATTACCTTTGAAGTATCACTTCTCTTCGAACTTAGTTGTCTGCTAATGTAATGTAAGTTTCGGAACAATATAGAGTGCCTTCATTATTGGTAGCATTTGTAATTAAATAGATATTTTTACTTTTATAGTTCTTTTTTTTTGTGCAGAATTCTTATAGAATATAATTACTCTATTGCTTGTTGTGGGTCTCATTTTTCCAAAATAATAATGACTAAAAGAAAAATATTTATTTGGAAACACACATACATATATTCACGCCTTTAGTCCCTATCGGGGTAGGCGAAGACTATCGATCGCCACCCCGATTAGTACGATCCTAGCAAACTTTTCGGGCTTCCTTTACTTATATTAATAAAACTTTTCATGCATGTTCTTTTTCTTCCTACTTCGGACGCCTGTCTTCGAAGTACATTATCTATTTGATCTAAATGTGTTTTGCGTGGTCAAGTTTCTTAGACGTTATTAGCAAAACATTTTACTGTAATAGATCTAAAGTGAACCTCACTCGGGGTGGCTGATTTTTATATGCAAATGTTGAAGCAGTTTAAATAAGCAGCTTTATTGCCGTTCCTGAAACTCCCAGTTGGTGGACTTTGTATAACTTACTCAACTTTGTAATGCTGCACATTGATATATCATAAATCAACTTTAGTTAGGTAATAAGTTACATAGACGAAAACCCTTTTTTGGACTGTTATTTTAGTTAGTTAGTTTATATTATTTTTGGATGTTGTTCGACTATTGCACTTCGAAGTATAATCAATATTGTTATAACTGGTTCAAGATGTACGACATGATAGTCCAGTAGGTAGAACACCCGCCCGAAAACAGAAGGGCGTGAGTTCAAATCCCGGGTCCGGCCTAAACCAGTTTGTCTTTTCTAAAGTCATATGTGTGGTTATTTTATAATGGTTGTTACCGGTGAGGGAAAACATCGTGAGGAAACAAACATGGCTAAGTTGCACTTAGCTATGTGACACTGTATTCGTACAAAACGGCAATAGGCCTGCACCCTATCACGTGACAATGTCCAAGCAAAACGTGGGTATCTTCTCTGGACACTAGATGGCGCTGCCATGTCAGTTCAGAAGTAGTGGTACCTCTGCCAACCGCTTAGGGGATACACGGCGTGATCGTTTACGAGTATGTTCTGTCATAGTCAAATATGGTTGATTTAAAAGCTTCGACAGATTCTTCATCAGACTGGAAGCATTACCCACTAAGAGTTATTTAATTTTAGAGCATTCAAAGTAATGTTGACGGCTTAGGTCAAGACTGTTTGGAGGATGGTCAAGAATTTCTATATTGTCTTGTTCAAATTATCAATCTGCGGAAACTTGCATTTTCATCGTGCAGAATGATAACATACAGAGAAAGATCTTTTAGCTGAATTATAAGTTTAAAACTGACCATGATTTGGATCTTTTACGACAATTTAATATTGTTTTCAGGATGATAGCTTCCGTTGAAACGACCCGCTGTAAGATTATTGTTGTAGTTACAATAAAATACCTTTATCTCCTTAAAACAAATGAAATTGCCGTCAACAAGGAATTCTCATTCTTTAAAGGTTAATCCTAAGGGATTCCAGCTGATAGAACCTTTACTGTAAAGCAACTGAATTGTTTCTGCCACGTTAATCTTTTCCAGAACTTTGTTTACATCAAATAATTAAATTGGAAATAAAAATAGGTTTTTCCTAACAAAAAAAATCGAATGTTTAAAATAAAATCTATTGGAATATATTTAAAATATGAACCTGATCAAAAACTTCTAATTCAAGTCAATAATTAACAATAATTACCTACGTCCCTGATCAATAAAAATCTCAGACGGATTAATTCCGATCTTATGTGTATCCGATGTAATGCGGGCGTCAGGGATTTCTTGCACTGACATTAATCTTATTAGAAATCTTGGTGCGATAATTAGATCACCCAATGATAATACCATGATATGTTTATTTTTATTATATTACTAATTTATATTCTTTAATATGTGGTATTACTGTTGTGTACATAAATGTTTAACCGCCCTTTGTAAACAAGCAAAGTCATTATTATCATTGTTTGCCATGTAGTGTCGGCATAGAATAACACTACCCCATTTCCTCTGGTGGGTGTACGTAAGAGGCGACTAACGGTATTGGGGCTTTTAAGGGATTTTTGGGCGATGCGGTTGGAGACCCATTACCAAAAACCTTTATTTCACCATCTTTTCCCCATGCAACTTCCAAAAATAGCTGAGGAATTTCTGATTCCTTCAAAAGTCAAAAAGTCAAAAAGTTTATTTTTCAAAATAAAGTTAAATACTAACATTTTTTGAACGTCAACGTTTTAAATTAATCGTTAATCCGTTGCTGCGGAAGGTGTTCGTAAAGAGAAGAAGCAACAAAGAAACTCTTTACATTCACATTTTTTCATTTTTTCAAAATATGGATTGAACAATTTCAGTTTATAAACATGTTTTTACTTTACAAAAGATTTTCTATGCGACCAAACCAAACGCTAGTTTGACATAATTAAAATAAATTGTCCATCACAAAAACCAATCACATAACGTGAGAAGAAAAATCCTCACCAGACAATTATTCCTAGGAATAACGAGGGAAGATTTATAGCTTTACGGACATGGTCAGGTGCGCGCTTAGCTCTGGTTACCCCTTCAAGGGATTCATAGACTTGAGTATATGTATGTATGTTTATCATTATGAAAATTGAGCATAACAATCACTAATTTAGGCCTATACCAGTATATATTAAATGCATACAAACATAAACTTACTACTATAAATCCCAGAAAGTGGAACCAAGAGTTGTTAGAAGTTATAACTCTAATAACTTTTTGATTGCGTAATTCAAACCAGACCACTTCCATCATATTGAGTTGTTAAGTTTATAAACTATCAAACATTTAATAAAACTTGAGTCATGATATAATGATACAAACGTCTATTTTGTTTCTACTATAAGTTGATACATCAGGGTACAGATATTGGAAAATAAACAAAAAAATACTTTTCAAGCGGGTGTGCGGTCGTTATATCACTTTCAGGACAACATGTGGGCACTCTGAACACCACCGTGTGACAGAATTTCATGTTAAGTTTAGAGTTCAAGTACTTGGCCGTCTTTTGTGACAGATATATCCTTAATAGAACGACGTTGGTATAATTTACAAAGGGATTATTGTATTTTCCAACACTTGAACTAAGTAACAGGATTGGCTTTAAAAGAAAAACTTACGTTTAGAATATCATTCGCCTTCCTAATGATTATTTTTACCATCATTGTCTTGTTTTTGTCCCAACGTAGACAGTTTGCTTAGGATCTCAAGCAAAATAGAGTCCATTACTTTTCGCAAAAAAAACCATTTGTTCGAAATCTCGTCGTGGCAATTTCGCCACATGCTTATTTATTTACAAAACCGCTTAACGTTATTTAGTTTTATTTTTCATGTAACAATAAACTAACACTTAAAATATATGTAGTTGTATGTCTGTGTTGTTGGATGAAGATGGTTGAGGAATTTCTAATTCTGATATAATAAATATTAAGCATTTGCTTATTGTAAACATTTTCAAACGACTTAAAAAAAGGAGGAGGTTAACACTTCATCGAAATATTATTTTTTAGTAGTAAGTGTGTTTGAGTGGAGCTAGCCGTGGAGTATTCGTTCATATGTGTATGTGGAAACCTAATCCCCTTTCTGTATTCAGTCGCGTGCCCAGTACAAGTAGTACGGATTTTCCAGGTTCGATTGGATCTCTCGTGTTACAAATAGCTTGGTGCAATTTTTTAATTGCTTTTCCTTATTTAAATTGGATTATCCTACAAGTTTGCATTTGAGTGCCTTTTGCTTTGTGAGGAAATTATCGTTCTTTTTCAAACGTTAGATGTTTATTTAGATAGATAAACTGTTAAGAAAATCATGAAATCTATATGTCTGGTCCGGAACAGTACTACCCCATCGAAAATTATGCATATACCTACTCACTCTCATTATTACCGATGGTTAGTTGGGCAAGACTGTCGATTATCTCTTTACAAGATACTGTAAATTTTACTAAAAATTTAAATGATGCCGTGCTTCAGAGGGCCTGGGTTGGAGTTGAGGGCGTGCCGCGTTGAGAAATATCCATGCCACACCTATTCGTCACGAACTTAGGACGCCAATTGTAGAAAAAACGTTAAAGTTACAATTAATTACCTATAATTTACCTTCTACCGAAACAAAGTTTCCGTAAGCAAGAAATTTGAGCGGATAAAAGCGAATTATTAAAATTCAATTTAAATCATTTCAATTGTTTTTGCTACGTTAATCCCTTTCAGGAACTTTGTTTACATCGAAATAATTAAATCAAAGTACAATTTCACTGTGTTAAGCCAAAATTGAAAGGTCGTTACATTCGATAAATACAATACTACGATCAAATAATAGCTTATAACTATAGATTTTAATTGGATCGATCAATAGTGGCAGCTAAGAATAGCACTACCTTATATCTTCCAGTGAATGTCGTATAAAGCGAATACTACTATTACTAATTTATCATGGTTGTTAACGGTGAGGGAAAACATCGTGAGGAAACCCACATGGCTGAGTTGTACTTAGTCATGCGACAGTGTATTCGTACAAAACGGCGATAGGCCTGCCCCCTATCACGTGAGTACACTGTCCATGCAAAACGTGGTTACTCTGAACACCAGATGACAAAGTCACGTGATGTTCAGAAGTATTAGTACCTTTGCCAACCCCTTCTGGGATATTCGGCGTGAACGTTTACGTTTATGTTACTATTACTAAATTGATAGTAAAATACTTAAAAACCCTCAAACCCTAAGTTGTCTCTTACGACACCGCAGGGAAAAGGGGAGAGTGCATTTCTACGCCTATACTACATAGCTATAGTTTATTATTATAAGATATTTATCTGAGAAAAACTGATTATTGAATGTCGGAACCAAAAGCCATCGTCCATACAAAGAAGCTTAGTGGCGTCGGACATTGGCATTGAATCTGTGACAATGGCTGCCTTTGTACGCTCATGAATAAAATATGAAATCTGCACTAAAAAGGTATAATAAGTATCAGTTATTATTTGAAAATTAAATAACATACAGTCATAAGGATGGTCCAAATTTATGAGTAAATATATTTAAAAGCATAACAGCCTTTGCTCGGTTAGCTTGTTATTCAATAAAATCAATGCAATAAAAGCTAAGGCTACTGCGCAGTTGACTCCACAATAAGTTATATACAACAAAACGCAGCCGGCATTGGGATTAAACGAAATATTACTTTGAACCAAACGCGCCTGAATTTCGTGATAACTTCCCACGTACCTAATCCTTCTCACACAACTATGTTTTTATTGGGATTATTGTAAGTTGATTTTATTAAGATTTTATTAATGAGATCCCTCAGAAGTATATGTAATGTAAGGTTGTGCGACAGAGTGAGAAATAGTGTAATTCGTGAACGTTTGGGTGTGAAAGATGACGTAGTGTGCAAGATAGAGAAAGGAATGTTAAGGTGGTTTGGGCACATATAGAGGATGAATGACAGTAAATTGGTGAAAGAGATCTATAGAGCCAACGTGGAAGGTAATGTGAGTGGAGGACGACCACGGAGGACACACCTGGACCAAATAGAGTGTGTGCTCAAAAAGGCCGGCGTCCGAAGTATGAAGAATAAAAGAGCATGTATGAGAAGAATGATGAATGTAACAGAAGCAAAAGTGATTTGCCTGGATCGTACAAAGTGGCGATCGATAGTCTCTGCCTACCCCAATGGGAACAATGGGCGTGAGTATAAGTATAAGTATTTATTAAGTTCTATTTCTATATTAAACGTTTTAGATACCTGGTTATTTGACGTTTGTTTATGACATAAGAGATGAAATTTTTTCTGCGTAGGAATATATGTATATTTTTGTGTACTTTTATCTATATATTAATACGTGAAGTTTAAACTTTCCATATAATCTAAAGTAAATTGCGCAGAAGGTCTCTACCATATGAGTTTTATTTTGCTCATCATGTATAAGGAACACCGCCGGCCAGCCATTTTCAACTATTTCTCTTTATGTGGTAATGGGTAATGGTAATGTTAGAAAAAGACGACCACAGAGTAAACATTTAGATCAAATAGAGTATGAGTAAAAAACGCAGACGTCCGAAGAGTGAACAATAAAAGATCATGTATGGAAAGGTTAATGGATGTGAACGAAGCTAGAAAGGTTTGCCAGGAACGTACAAAATGGCGATCGATAGTCTATGCCTACCCCAATGGGAACGAACAGGGTGAGTATATGTATTTAAGTATTTATGAAACTTTCACAATTTAAATTCTATCAGGTTGAAATTTGGTATAAAGACTCCTCAACAGACATTATATAAATTGCAAGAGGATTACGAGAATTTCTTACGGGAACAGAAATTACAGGAGATGAAATGTCGAATTTTCTATAACTTTCATTCCATTTAGTTAATATAATGTGTCTAATTGTTTATGTTATTGTGATTGCTGAATTACTCAGATAAAAGCCTATGGATTTGGGTGATTGTAGTAGCGTTGCTGAGATTGTCTCAAAATAACTATTCCATGCGGATGAAGATATCGTCGTCATTATTAAATGACCTGAAGAAAACTCTTAATGGTCATAAGAGCTTAAGCTTAAGTGTATCTGAGTAGGTAATCCTCGGGGACATTATGCTATTGTGAACGTTAACATAACACACTTTGTTAGTTGAGCTATTGTTTTGAAGATCTATTAGATTATATGCGCCTTACCCCTCACTTTTCAGCCCGACCATAGTAGATAGCCTCATTATATCCTGCTGTACGTGTTACTCTTGGAAATAACATACATATATTGTTTTAAATGAATGAATATTGTTTCAAAATTGCAAGTGTTTGGTTTTCCTATTGTATATGGTTAGTTTTCATTGTTGTTTTTACTTTTATTTATGTTATAATGTTTTCTTTTTTCTCATCAAATATGTGTCTGAACTTTAGTAAAATAACTGTAGTATTAAATGTGTGAATAGCGCAATTTTAAATACCTATATTTAGTTAAACAGGGCTTTGACTGAAAATCAGCGTATGATGAGCATATACTCTGTCATACCAGTGCTGAGTCAAAGCCTTGTTGGTAATGTTTTATATATATATATATATATATATATATATATATATATATATATATATATATATTTGTTATTGTTTATATATTTTGTCAACATTATTTCTTTCTTTCTATATACCAACCAACCAATGGCTCACGGTACTTCTACCGTTCGGGGCATTTTTGATGCAGAGGAGCATTTCTCCCTAGCTGTTTAGCGGGGTAACGCTGCCAGCGTAATGGGGACCTTTGGATCGGATATGTCTCGGAGCGGTTTGTTTTATTGTCTTTTTTTAATTCTTTATTACTTCTTTTACGGAATTAGGTTGTGACACTGAGATAACTACCAGATTTTAAAAATAATTTTGTACATCAGTCATTGTATTTAGCTTTAAACGTATTTTATACTCTGATATGTACTTATGGAAAACAAACTACAAATATTTTTACTAATCAATTAAGAAAAGAAAAATTTCGATACCATCAGGCCATTAGGACTTGAACCCGCATTGACATTGTTTTTGCGGGTCTACGCCCCGGTTGGTGCTGGTGTCGAAATTTTTCTTTCTTTAGGAAGAAAGAAAGAAGAAAGAAAAACATTTATTCGCTGCTACACACGTACAAACTTTAATTGATTAATAAAATAATCCCCACATGAGGTTGCATGCACAATAAAATCTAATTGTACAATTATTTATGTTTTCAGTATATTGTGAAAACAACACATCAGGTAGTGAAGATAATACTTTATTAGGGACAGCCTCGTAAAACTGTGCCGTGTACTTTCATCCTTTAAGTGATCCCAAAGGACGATTTGTAGATTTACTTTAGGATTTACTGTAGGTTTTCGTTTCTACTGCTAATATTTACTCAGCATTTTTCAAACATTTTAGTTCATTCAATTTGTGTAAGAAAATAAATAAGCAAACATACTGAGTTAAGCTTTCGAGGTTAAACGTATTCATTTTTAATGCATATTTTTAAACATATCTGTAGACATAATATACACAGATAAATTTAGTCCCTAGAATGGTACTATGGTCACTTGTGGTAGGAGAAACTAACTTGACGATATATTTTTTAATATATATTAACACACTAATAATATCCAAGCCAATACTAATATTGCATATTGCAACATGCACTGTGCACCGCCCGCCCTCCCACTTACGAGAAATCTAAAAGCAGACAATGCACCACACACACACCCGCAAGCGAAAACCACAGGCAACCACAAACATGCGACGCGTTTCGACTCAACACGAGTCATTGTCGAGCAGTAGACAATTCGGCAGCTGACCACCGAGTTCGGTGTATTCGGTGTTCAACTCGGCAAGCCTTAAAACCACACATTTAATTAATTTACTTCCTATTTAATTTTATTAAATAGAAGTAGTTAATCAATGGATCTAACAATTATATTACTTCTCCCTTAGTACCTAAAGTATACGTTTATATATGTATGACTATTTGAAATGTCCTTGCTATTATCGTTTATTAATTTTTTCGTATGAAATTATCATTTCATTGTATTTTTTTTATATTTTTTTTTGTAATAACATAACATCCATAACATAAACGTTCACGCCGAAATATCCCCGAAGGGGTTGGCAGAGGTACTAATACTTCTGAACATCACGTGACTTAGTCACCTGGTGTTCAGAGTACCCACGTTTTGCATGGACAGTGTACTCACGTGATAGGGGGCAGGCCTATCGCCGTTTTTGTACGAATACACTGTCACGTGACTAAGTACAACTCAGCCATGTGGGTTTCCTCACGATGTTTTCCCTCACCGTTAACAACCATGATAAATTAACCAGGATTGATGTAGGCCCGACCCAGGATTTGAACACTAGTCGTTTGCACAATAACCGAGTGTTCTACCCACTGGGCTATCACGGTTGCTTTTTTTTTGTCAATTTGTTTAATTATATCAATTGTTTTTTATATTAATGTTTATGGTTTTGTTGATTTGTTTATATATTTAAATGTATGCATTGTAACGTTACTTCTCACTCCTGGGATGCTATAGCTACCAGCCAGAAGCCAGAAGTAACTATTTATTTATTTATTATATAAGGATCATCAACAGCAACACATATTATATAGTAAGTTGAAACAGTACAGTAAATAAGGCCAATAACAGATGATCACAAGTTAAAACAAGATACACACGCCGTTAATTCAAAAGAAAAAAAAATAATAAACTAAACTATCTAAAGACATAATGAGTAACAACAGAAAAAGAAAAAAAAATATATATGTAAAAATGCTAAACAATTGAGAAAAGAATAAAATTTAATATTAATGATAATTGATGATACTTGAATGATAATGTGTGTGGTGTGTGTAATGTGTATTATGATGTGTGAGTGTGTATATGAGAATGTGAGTGTATGTATGTGAATGTGATTGTATTGATATGCATAAACGTTATATAATAGTCAAACCATTTAAATAATATGACATAGAAATGGTTGAATCTACCTAAACAACTATAGCGTCTAGAACCAAAAGAAGAAAGAAAGAAACAAAAGGATAGAAAATAAATGGAAGATATATATATCACAACAACGTTTATTATAAATAAAAATATCTTAAAACAAACGTTACAAAAAAAACCTATCAACAACACAAAACATACATCACATACATTCCCCTTTCCCCCGGAAAAAAAATTTGTAAAGATTATTTTTTTAAATTTAGGTTGAAATCCACTCTTTCAAATCAAAAAACTTTCATACTTCATCAAACTTTCATACTTCATCTTACAAAAGTGAGTACTGTTTACATTCAATGACAAATACTCTTCATAGGACTCAACCTATCAATGACGACAAGGCTTCTTTAATCAGTTTTCAGCCACTCATACTAATAAATCCCTAAGTAAAACTCTTCATAGGAGTCAACCTATCAATGACGACAAGGCTTCTTTAATGAGTTGTCAGCCGCTCATACTAATAAATCCCTAAGTAAAACTCTTCATAGGAGTCAACCTATCAATGACGACAAGGCTTCTTTAATGAGTTGTCAGCCGCTCATACTAATAAATCCCTAAGTAACATAACTTATATACAACACTAAGCTACAAGATCTAAGAAAGATAACACCTTTGAAGTGGTGTTAAAACCTTAACACAACAATGTCAAGTAACATTGAAATTAAAGAATAGTTACATAAAAAGGTAACACCTTAAGGCTGCGAACCCACCAGAGCTGTGCGAGGTAGCTAAGCGTTGTGCGAGGAAAAAATCCACCAATAGAATCACTTCATTTTCCTAGCCTCGCTCAGCTCAGCTCTGGTGGAATAGGGTTTAGCGAAGCGAGGTCAGTCTACATACAAAACAAGCGAGAAATGTGTGCGAAGGATGTGTTGCGACGAATGTGTTGCGAGGAATGTGTTGCGAGAAATGTGCTGCGAGGAATATGTTGCGAGGTTTGCGAAGATTCCCTGCAAGCCAGTCAACAGACGGTTGGTGTTGAAAGTAGACGTGCAGAAAATAGATATGGATAATTCCCCCCGTTACACATTTTACAGCTTCGCAACGCATCCTCGCACCGCACATTAATGCGCATTTTGACAGCTCCGCTACACATCCTCGTATTAGACATTTACTTCGCACAGCTCTGGTGGAAACCCCTACACATTTCCACAGCACAGCTACACATCCTCGTACGACACATTTTACTCGCACAGCTCTGGTGGGTTCGCAGCCTTAGAGTGGTGTTAAAACCTTAAAGAGCATTGAAATTAAGAATTACTTAATTGTATATTAAGTAGAGTAAGGTAATTAATAAACCTTAAACGAAATTGTTAACACATTCACATATAACGAAAGATAATTAAATTAAAACATCTTGACACAACCAAAACTCAAGAATAAAATAAAGATGATGATATATTGATAATCATTTAATAAAATCAGCCAAAGTGGAAATCTGCTAGAAGGTCTGCTAGAGCCAGGTGTAGCCATCCTATAGAATAACAATAGTATATTTAAAGAAAAAGACGTGAAAACGGAAAGAAATGTGCCAAAACCGAAACCCAAAAGAATCCTACTTGTGTAAGTATAATTTAGAATTTGGAAGAGATATTTGTTGTGATATATATAATTTTACGTTGGGCGCCAATTTGTAACGTTACTTCTCACTCCTGGGATGCTATAGCTACCCAGAAGCCAGAAGTAACTAAAAGAAGAAAGAAAGAAACGAAAGGATAAAAAATAAATGGAAGATATTTATATCACAACAACGTTTATTATAAATAAAAATATCCTAAAACAAACGTAACAAAAAAAACCTATCAACAACACAAAATATACATCACAGCATGCATAATGTATATATATGTATATATATTTTAATAGTCCGTGCATCACCTCTACATGGCGGTGACTGAAAATCAGTGTTGTGAGGTATTAAAGAGCTTATTCCGTTACACTTTGTCGTTGCTGAATTCCGACGTCCTTCACAGTAACTGCCGCAGACGTTTTTCAAAAATTTCAGCTGCTGAATCATTCGAGAGCGCGCGATGATCGCGGGTGGTCGTACGAACTTGCTCCCCCCTTTTTTTTTAAAACGCTTTCTATCGGACTCTCTTATGGACTATCCCACTCTCATTAAATAAACGACGACATAATGCGTCTATATATCCCTTTCGCTAATAGTAGCGAAAGGGATATATAGACGCATATACTTACATATATCCTATTCATGTACACAACCTTTTCCAAATATTTTTACGTCATATTTCACACAAAATATTAAATAAGCGGGAACTCCTATATGATATAAAAAGAAAAGCATATTTATTAAAAAGTTTGCCGGGGTCGTACGAAGTGGCGATCGATAGTTTCAGCCTATCCTAATGAGAAATAATGACGTGAGTATTTGTATGTAATTAATCGTATCTGCCTACTCTAATGGGAGGTAATGGCGTTAGTATATGCATATATGTGATTAAAAGTATTTGCTTACCCCAAAGGGAAAAAATGGCGTGAGTATATATATGCATGTATGTAATTATACGTCTGTGCCTACCCCCATGTTAAGTGATGGCGTGAGTTTAAGTATGTATGTATGTAATTAAAATTATCTGCTTACATTAATCGGAAGTAATGGCGTGAGTATATGTATGTATGTAATTAAACGTATGTCTGCCTAATCCGATGGGAAGTAATGGCGTGAATATTTATAATATAATATAATTTGCATGTTTGTGATAAAACGTATTTGCCTACCTTAATCGGAAATAATAGCGTGAGTATATGTATGTATGTATGAATATAATTATACATATCTGCCTACCCCTATGGAAGTGATGGCGTGAGTATGTGTATATATGTATTGAATTAAACTTATCTGCCTACCACTATGGGTAGTAATGGCGTGAGCATATGTATATCTGCTACAAAACTTTTATTATCTTTTTTTGTTTACGTAATTTGCAATCATAGACATGTAAAATTTTGGCACGTCCTATCGCAGTGACCACGTGAGTGTACACTGCACGCACTGTCCCAGCAAAACGTGGGTACTCGGAACACCAGGTGACAATGTCACGTGTCACCTCTGCCAACCCTTTCCGGCATATTCGGCTCGAACGTTTAAGTTTGAAATGGCTAGAGCTAAATCACCAACCATCCTTTATTTTAACTCATGTATCAAACTTGTCACCGGGAGCCCCGTCGCTCTCTTTCTCTTTCTCTTTCGCGCTGGATGCCAACTGACACTGTAGCTCAGTTGGCAGAGCGACGGGGGCGTATACCCGAAGGTCGCGGGTTCGAACCCCGCCAGTGTCGAAAAAATTTTTCTTTCCTTTAATAACATCTTTTATTTATGAGTAATAATCCCCACATGAGGAATTCATGTCAAAAAACATTAAATTATGTGATAGTTAGGCGTTTCCAACATTTGCATTCTATCTGAAAAGGTAGACAAGTGGCCGTCCAAATTAGTTAAAATTCGGAGGTAGGAAACGCAAACACTACTTGAACGTGTAAAAAAGAAACAAAGGATAGAGAAATTTCGCGCTGGATGCCAACTGACACTGTAGCTCAGTTGGCAGAGCGACGGGGGCGTATACCCGAAGGTCGCGGGTTCGAACCCCGCCAGTGTCGAAATTTTTCTTTCCTTTAATAACATTTTTTTTTATGAGTAATAATCCCCACATGAGGAATTCATGTCAAAAAACATTAAATTAAATTTCTCTAATATACTTACCTAAGCTCAGCGCTTGACTGTCTGGATGTTATTCAAGATAAACCTATTAAAACAAACTAATATAAGCTCACGATTATAGATCCCCAGAAGGATTGCAGCAATTCCAAAATCCAGCAAAATTTTGATGTTAATTTGGGTAACAATTTATGAAATCAAACTATTTTTGCACACTTACTCTGCCATGAACATCAAGAGAAGAGAAGGCGTAGTGATATTAGAAACCAACACTACAGGCCTTGTTCCAAAACTATACATAAGTATTACATTATTATATTATATTATATTATTGATTGACAATATATTTACTCTATTTAGCAATTTATTAAATCTATAGCCTAGCCGTAACTAATAACTATAGATCGTCAAAAATTCATATAATTTAATACAGATTGTAAAAGTGTATTAGTATTATAGGTGAACACCTATTTAAAGAAAAGTTTAAAAGAATTCATACCGCGATGTGGAAGTAACGCAACGCCATCTAGTGCCAAGGGAAGGTCTTAGATTTTACTTGGAAGTTTATTAAGAGCCCGTATAAATATTTATTATTTTGTCCAGATTTTAGTATTTGTTGTCATAGCCGCCACAGAAAAACAATATCTGTAAAAAAACCTTTCTAGCTATCACTAATTATTTAATGCATTTTGGGAGGGACAGCGGCGCGACGACGGTTTAGGTACGGTACTCTAACAAGTAGTTAGTGCTACATAATTCCGCAGCATAAACCGACCTTGTTTGAGTTGTAAATAAAGTAGAGTATAAAAATTATATTCTTCCCACTTCCTATTTTAGATCCAATGGGAGACCATTGGTGTGTTAAATGAAAACTCAGTGGACCATTTTACTGCATACTTAATGAAATCTTTGAATTCGCGTGGGTTTAATTTGATTTACAATCCTGGATTATATTTATTGTATTTAAATTATTATTTTTAAGCTGTTCTCGTGACGTGACGTAACGTGACGTGACGTGACGTTTCAAATATTTAGATGTGACATACAATTTTTTTCTTGACTTATTTTATTCTCCCACGAAAATAATTTCAAACAAAATATTCGCAATGATGGTAATCCCCGGTTATTAAATAAGAAAAAGTGACGAATCGAAATCCAAATTAACATTTTCCTTTGTTAATCACCTGCATGTAAATGCACTGAAAGGTATTCTTCAATATTTTGGCCGTCACTACATTTTGAAATTTTAAAAATATTATATAGCTGATTCCCTGATCTGCATGGCTTATGAATGGGATACCGGGGATGCTACGGCCATTGATTTTACCACATTTTATGGGAATGTTAACCCAAGGATTGTAATAGTAACATAAACTTTCTACGTAGATGAATCGTACTGTATCATTTACATACGTACATATACTCACGGCTATAAATCCCATGTAGACCCCTTGGCTACGCGCCAGAGCTAGGGAATTAGAAATTCCTCAGCCACTTTTGGAAGTTGCATGGGGAAAAGATGGTTAAATAAAGGAATTTTGTAATGAGTCTCCAACCGCATCGCCCAAAAATCCCTTAAAAGCCCCAATACCGTTAGTTGCCTCTTACGTACACCCACCGGTACACCTATTTAAGGGAAAAGAGCTAGAGGAAGACCAAAGATAACTAAAATAGAAATAGAACGGCGTGTCGCATCAAGAAGTGAAGGAGAAGACTAAAAACAGATAGGAATGGCGACTACTCCACAGACAAGAACGTAGATCTTGAATTCAAGAAAAAGAGAAATTAATATGTTTAAATTTTATCATTTATATATATAATTACCAAAGCTTTAGTTAGTAGGAACTAAGTTAAGTTATTATTTATTTTCAAGGAATGTTTTAACGTTCAGAACAGAAGAGATAACACATAAATAATTCATTGCAGACTTAGTCTTGTTGGACGAATGGCACTTGAATTAAATATGCATGAAATAACACACTATTAAAAACATCTGTTGTTTTAATATTGCCGTGTAGTGCCGGCTCAGAATGTCACTACCCCTTTATACCTCTGGGTTTCGTAAGAGGTGACTAAGGGTATGGGGCTTCCTAAGTGGTCTTTGAGCAATGTGGTTGGAGACCCATCACCAATGTTACTTTATTTATACCATCTCCTCCCATATTAACTTCGAAATATGGCTGAGGAGTTTCTAGCTCTGAAACTCCGGCTACCCCTTTTTGGGATTTATAGCCGTGAGTATATGTATGTTATGTATGTATGTATTTTGTTTTAATATATTTTAAAATAAGAATGTTACTTTGTCTTTATTATAACGTGACCAACTACAGGTGGGAATCGCATAGAAGGGAAAATGTGATGAACTCCTTACCTAAACTATTACCTTACAAATTTGTTTGCCCTGCTATTAATTTATTTTACGTTCTCGTAGTCCCTGTATAACTATGTGCCTGTATCCTAGTCTTAGACGGTGTAAAACTTAATAGAGTAATGAAACCTTCATATCACCGCACCTTTTCAATTAACTCAGAGTAATAAACGTTAGGTGACACGCACACGAGCGCTTATGTATGTCCGCAATACCAAATTATTATTCCTCCTGTCTATAAAGGTCTTACCTACAAACCTACTGCTTAGTATCTATAAAACCACCAACACACATACATGTTAACATTGGGATAATTACATTTTACGACTATCCTCACCTGTGTAGGTATCGTTGTTTACTGTAAGATTTTAATTAATTATTTAACTTAATCAATATTCATACATTTAGAAGACAGTTGTATTTCGCTCTGCGGCGATGTGAACTGTTTGCAAATGCTTGATGGATCGCTCCTGTCACTGAACTACTAAGTTTAATGTGTTAATTTTATTCCGTTTTCAAAACGGATGACCTGTGATTTTGTGTTTATTTTTCGCGTTTGATTATTGAGATAGAAATTATGTTTTAAAAATACAGTACCATAACTTTAATAACGACACTATTTAATAATATTTTTTGTATCGTTGAAAAGTGCTTAATTTAAATAAATAATAGACATCTTGACGATTTCATGGTCTAAGTTTAAATCCCGCTGCGAGCATATATTTGTATGAAGAATACATATAAATGTGGGTTTCTAAATTTAAGTTTCGTCAAGTTAGTGCACATTATTATTGTACCTTTGTGCAGATATAAGTACTTATTACTACAAACCCTAAATAGTTGCTTCGGTTAACTTGCGTACATCAACTCTTTTGCTAGTTAATTTGTTGCTGTTGCTCGAATAATCAAACCAAATCCCGCACGTTACTAACAGTAATCTCTTCAATCGGTTATTAGGTCTCTGCATTTAGCAAACCAATAGACGACAGTCTAAACCGCATTGGTATTCGTTATTCCAGTTCAAATACAATGTTATACATAATTACATAGCATATCTACTTGTTATTTACATGAGAGCGGCGGGACTAAACATGATTTAAATATTTCTATTAACTGTAGGAAACTCACCGAGTCCCCCGGGGGGCGCTCTCGTCGTCTGGGGGTAGCGTAGTAAGCAATGATATGGACAGATAATTACAGCTTTTATGGAAAACTAAGCTGTGTAGTGTCAATAGATCACTAAGATGCTTGTCAAAATTTTGTAATAAGCGTATATAGAATGTACATATGGATGAATTATCTCCTCGGTCGGTGAATAGAACATAATAAAGTCACTTACAGTTTATAGTATTGTAGCTTAGTAAGTATTTATTGTCCAACGGAACATACACACGGTTTTTTTTAATCCGTAAGTACAAATAATGGTTGTGTGCTGTATGTGGTCAAATTTATAAGCATTTTAACCTATAGAGATTTTAATGGATGTTTTAAAGGCGGGGGGGGTCCGAAGTGAGAAGAATAAAAGAGCATGTATGAGAAAAATAATGAATGTAAGGGAAGCAAGAGAGGATCATAAGCCACAATACATTGTTATATAAACTTGATCGGCAAATAATACTACAAAATAAAAAATAAGTAAAAACGGCACAAAAAGCATTACTTTATTCAGTTATTTAAATAATTGATTTGCAATATGGAGGGCAATTCATCACAAAAGATCGTATCTGTCATCATTGTTCTCCGTTTAACTGCAGCAAACTATTGAGTAATCTTTGGATATTGACACATTAATCTTACAATTTAATTTTTATTAAAACGTCGCTATATTTTCATTAAAATCAAATTCTCACTAAGCGTTAGTTATTCGAAACCGCTGAACGTAATCAGTTGTTTCATTCAAGTCTAATTTTGGTTAATTATTAAATAAATTTCCTCAATGAGCATTTAATTTCGTAATTTTCGCTCGTTAAAGAGTTCAATTGGACGGGTCACTTAACATATATTGTTCATTCAGATTCGCGTAAAGATTTAACGTAAATTGTAATCCTTGTGCTTCGGTTGGCTGGCGCTTCGGTCTTTTAGCGGTGCAATACTTACTATATTATGCACTTTTACTTGTACTGTAATATAGGCATCAAAAAACATAATAATTGAACTATTTATGTTTATAGTGCTTTCTATTCTCTTGTTATAATTGTTTTAATATGTAAAAAGAACACTAATACAAATATAATTACTAACTAATTCCAGTATATCAGACAAAACTTATAAAGAAAGAACAAAATTACTACCCAGCAGTTCTCTCTGCGGACTACTCAGCGCTAATCAGATAACTATCCACTCATAGAAAATAATTAGAACAGACAACTCACTATTACTAAGTCAGGTCAACTTAAAAAGAGAAGCGATTGAAATCTTATAGGCTTTTGTTATCTTTACAAACGCGTTCAAAAATTGCATTAATGAATCAGTTCTTAATAAATTAGCATGGCATTGGAACCTAAAAACACCAATTACTTACAATCTGCAAAAGTAGCTTGCTAAGTAATCTTATGGCTTTTTAAGGAATTGGTGAATGAATGATCTAGTTAAATACTATATTATGTAGATACTACAACGATTTATAAAATATGAAAGAATCAAATACCCATTTAATGCCCTCGGCATACCATAAATTATAAAACCACGCAGTTGTGGCAATATGTGAGTGATAAAATTTGTATATTAACACGTAAATCAAAAACTTTGGACCCATAATTAGGAAACTTTTGACGGAGGAGAATGAAATCCATTCATTTTATTCTATTGATATTATTTCAAATCCATTTAATCAATGCAAAATACATATTTGACTCACACACATAATATAAACTTGTTATTTCCACAGGCTACAGACTCGATTCCAAAGCTCAATTCCTCGGATGATTGCCGTTAGTAGAAGTAACTTTTATATTGTGAATGATACCATTATCTAATTAAACGATATGTCGATATTATTTATGACGACCAATTAATATGCAATCCTAACTAAGTTAATTTGGGACTAGGCCAATGTACATTCCAATTAATTGCTTGATGAAGTTGGCTATGTACTGAAGCTCTGCGCTGTCTGATGAATTTCTCAAAGATTTACCGATTGAGTTTAATTGCTCTAGTAAATTAAAATCGAACAAAATGTAATGAATTGCTCATAATCACGAGAGGTCACACAATATTTACCTCCAATATAAACTCATCGGCTAATAAAATTATATAAATAAGATATTATATTGCTCTACTAACATTAGCATAAGGAAGAGGTTTGCTATGGATTTTATATACTGCTTTCTTTTTTAAATTTGTAACATTAGCATAAGTATCTCTCACAATATATTCTCCAGAGAAACTCTGCCTTATAAAACAACGTATGCTAACTTTATTGACATGATCTCGCAGCACGTTGCAGTACACCAGCGCCATGGTTTCCAGCGCCATGAACGTCATGCAGCCGAGCACCCGCGGCACGAGGAAACGCACGTTCTCCTGAGAAATATAATGTTGTCTGTCTGTAAAGCCAGTTTACGGACATTAATTTCACGTCATAGAATAAAAAAACACTAGGTTTTGGTAAGCATTGTTTTCAGTAAGGTTTCGAAAATGTTCGTATAATTTAACTATACAAAGGCCAGAATTCAGAATTTAACACAAAGTAAGCAAAATGAAAGCCAACTTTTTTAGTTGCATAAGTTCATTGTCCATTAGAAGCTTGTCAGCAAGAAATTAATGAATGGACGTTTGTAAAATATTCTTTCTTGGCTAAGATCCAAATCTCAGTTCAAGCAGCTACTCAGTTTGTCGCACGATGGCGACCAAACAATCCGATAACGCTTTAATATTACAAAATAGCACGAAACACAGTAATATTGCTTACATTTTTGAAATAATATATTTTGATATAAGACCTGCGCCGTATTAGTACAAAGTATATCATTGACTCTGCGACTTAGTAATAAAAACTAAAACAACTTGCTAAACTTAAAAAAAATCTAAAAAAGGAAATTTGTTTTAGTTTCATAGTATTACTTTTTACCTAACAATTTGCACGCCATTAAAATCCTAACCGAAGGTGGCCTGAAGTGCCAGAATCCCTCCTAACGGCTTTCTATTTTTTTTATTTGTATCTATGTACTTTTTAAAGTTGGCAAATTACAGTACACATTTGACCTTTAATCAACGATTAGTAAAGTATTGCGGTATTCGTGTTTCAGGAAGTAAATTTGCAAGCGATTACTGATTTACCAAGGCGGAGTACTTAAGTGCTATTGAGGTTTGATTGATTGAGCAAACATATTAAAGTAATTGATTTATGAATCACTGACAATATGTAAAATGATTTTCTTCTGTTGTTTTATTTAAAAATCCAGGTCGTCGTATTTTGAACATAATTTCCCTGACATTTTCCGTAAAACTATGAATAAATCATATTAAAAATCATACATACATATACTCACGGTTATAAATCCCTTAACGGGGTAGCCAGAGCTTTTGAATGAGAAATTCCTCAGCAGTTTTTGGAAGTTGATTGGGAAAAAGATGGTAATAATAAATAAATGTTTTTGGTGACGGGTCTCCACAATGTGTTCAACGACATCACCTAAAAATCACTTAAGAAGCCCCTATACCCTTAGTCGCCTCTTACGATCACCCACGGGTAGAAATAGGGTAGTGTTATTCTAAGCCGACACTACACGGCAATTAAAAATATATGCTGTTAAATTTATTCTCAATTTGAAACCTACTTTGAGCATAGCTAAAAGTGTATATATGCGTGTTTGTTAATTGTGCATTGTAGTCTTTCTCATTGTTGTGATTCGACTTAGCGTGAGCATAAGTTTCAAAAGTAGTGTAATCTTTGTATGATATTCCATTACCAAATGCTCTCTTAATAATTCGGTATGCAAAGTTATTTTTTTGTATTTACTAAATATTTTTATTTGATATTAAACATGAAAATAAAAGACTGATTTGAATACTTTTCGTTTAAAATTAGTAATAGTAAAGTTATGATTTTTTAAGATTGTTCAACTTTTGTTCTTAATGACGTCATTGATCAATAAAATCACATAACGACATGAAAATGAAACGAAATGATTAGTTAAAATGTTGCTGAATGCAACAAAAAACACAAATTTGTGATCTCAAATGATATTATTACGATATTATATTAAATAAACCTATGATTTTCAGTATTTTATTAATAAACTGCAAAAACGATTGTCTTTGAAATGACATTGAATGTCAAACACTATTACAGTTTTTTGATAAAATAAAGTTCTTCATAGATTTGTTTGATTTCCTCACAGCCCATATACGTCCCCACCAAGGGGCTCGAGCCTACCCTATATAGGGAAATTTTGGCCATAGTCCACCACGCTGGCCATCTGCGGGTTGGCCGCAATCATCTTAATTTTCGGATAATCAGGTGATTAAAGCCTGCAATATCCTTCCAGACTGGGTTAAATCTTACAAAATAAATTTGTAACGTTATCACCCCCGGGAATCGAACCCGAGACCTCCGAACTTGAAACCAAGCGCTTAACCACGAGACCACGGAAGCAGTCGCACGGAGCGTTTGATTTAATTCCAAGAAAATATTGTTTAAAACCATAATATCTCGAAATAGTTTTGTAATCAGCATCACTCTAGTAAAACTTTGCATACCGAATTAACAACAATTTACAAGACCCCAAGAACAGAGATAATATAGAACGGGTTAGTACTACCTGCTATGAATAATAATGAAACTTTTTAATTCTATAATATACAGTTAAGGCTCTCCTTATCTTGGCAACCTTAATATAATTTTATCTATACCAGTAAAAAACGAATGCTAAGCCCTTTCTTGCAAATAAAAAGACATATTTTTCCTTCAACAAAAACAAAGGCTTTTGAATAAAAGGTATCAACGAACTTTTATCTTGCTGATAAGAAATTGATAAGAAAAGTGGGTACGAGACGGCCGCAGGCTCGCGCTCCGTACCGTTTGGTTTCCACTCGAAAGCGATGCTGGCGTTTGTGGTCCCTCTTCGAAATGCGCACCCCATCCACCTCCATTTTCTCAGTGCGATGTCAGTCACAACTGGAGTCTGCTGGCATTGGTTCCACAGGTCCACGTTCCGGATTGTCACTGGCCAGTTAATGCGGAGGATCGACCTCAGGGACTTATTAACAAAGACTTGGAGCTTATTCGTCAGCCCCTTTGTCACTCTCCACGTTTCACAGCGAAAGAGCAGAACGGATATCACCACGGATTCGAAGAGGGAGATCTTTACACGACGGGAAAGGACATTTGACTCCCAAACAGGTATCAGTTGGACAAAGGCCAGTTTTGCCTTCCGTATCTTGCTTAGCGAGCTAGGAAAAGTTAAACTTCGGAACGAAGTTAGCGCACAAAACTTGAAATTGAATTACTTTCTAAAGTTTAATTTAATTGCCCGGTAGCCGGACTGTCTGAGACATATATTTTTTAAATTAAATTCGTAATTCAAATGGTTGAAGCTTTTTTTAGGTTAACTCGCGGCTATACAACGAAATAAAGTTTTAATTAAAGCAAATAATGTTCGAAAGAAAGAAATAATAAACTATTAAATGCACAGGAATACACACAAGTAAAAATAAAACATAGTGATAAACAGTTATTACAAAAGAATATAAGTAAAAACTCGAACAGAAAATGAAGCCCTATGCAGTGAATTGGTCACTGGCTCAGTACGTTGCCACATATGATGATTGTACCAACCGTGGCGCTGATTTTCAGCCAGTACCATATAATTTGTTTCGACCGTGGTTTATGACTGTTTAGTTTTATCTTTTTACTGAGTTATATAACCTTAGATAAAAGATATCGACGGCCCCTATGTGAAGTATCGTAACTGCAAAACCTTAACTTTACAGGAAAGCAATTTAAAGTTAGAACTTTGATTTTAAAAGTAAATACTAACATTTTGTAAAATACAATACTTGAAATTACATGACTATTTTATACTTCATTTAATCACTTAATCTATATATATATATTGTTATACGTATATAAAAAAAATAGATATTTCATTTTTAATGATATACTTCGTCAATGTTAGGCGGCGTTTTATCGAATGTGGCAGATTCGATTTGATGATGGTAAGTGGTAATTACAATAATATTTTTCGTCACGTTTTAACTAAAACTGGTACATTATATTTCAATGTTACATCCTCAAAATTTAAGAAAACCATGTAGTCCGATTCAGGATACACTGCATGATCACGCCATTTTAGAGAGAAGAATTGTGATTTTTATAATTGTTCCGTTCAAAATTCGGTCTCTTTTGCTCCACTCTCGTTCCTCTTCTCGGTCCTTCATTCTTTTTAGGTATGCTGCATTGGAAACACGTCTCGTCAAAAATTGTTACATAATCATATATGTTCAACTAGAAAATGTCAGTTTATAATGACTATTCAAGTAAATATATGAATAGACAAGGACCTGCTTCCGTAATATATGTAAATTCACTTTTAATAGTTGGCGGCAAAAATGGCGGTGAGTAATAAAATCATTTTATGGACTTAAACCCCTTAATGAGTTATTATTCAGTTTTTTCTTCAATCCACTTTTTTAGGTGATGGTAAGCGATACTGCGCAGAAAGTGAAATAATTCTTATAAACCTTATCAATGACCCACTTTTTAGCCTTATTAAAGTAATAATAAGTAACGTAATAACATATATCATAACATAAACGTTCATTATAATTGAAACAACTATTGATTTTCGGATATTTTAATCGCGTGTTATTACATTATTTTTAAAGCCTGATAAGGAATTCTGATAACTCAATTAGTCACACAGTTTATAGGAAACCCACCCACACTGATAGGTACCTCAATGGTGACTCACACCACCATCCATCTCAGTTAGCTACTGTTGGTAAAACTTTGTTTCAGAGAGCCAAACATCTTTGTGACGAACACCATCTTGCTGGAGAGCTCAGTCATGTGAAACAAGTTCTTCACAACAACAAGCTGAAATTGCCCCGCCAACGTCACCGCTCCTCCGATAAACCATCTACTGTCGAAAGACTCCCTGCTACTCTACCTTTTGTAAAGGGTGTAACAGACAAAATTAGTACTGTGTTACAGCGTGCTTCCATTAAGACCTATTTAAAGCCGCACCAAAAGATAAGTCAGTTTCTAAGACCTATCAAATGTCAGATCCCTTTACAAGATGCAGGTGTTTATAAACTAGACTGTGAGTGTGGTCTTTCATACATCGGCCAAACAAAGCGTAGTGTAGCAACTCGCGTTAGAGAACATATTGCTGATATGAAGAATAGGCGTCCTGGAAGATCTGCTTTGTGTGAACACACCTTCGATTAGCCAAACCACCACATGCGTTTTGACAAACCTACAATTCTAGCAAAAGAGAATCGATTGATACCTAGAATGATACGCGAGTCTATTGAAATAAAGAAACATCCAAACTTCAATAGAGATGATGGTTGGCAATTACCACCTGCTTGGAACCCGATCATTAGCACAACTAAGCGAGGGAAGAACACTAGCAAGACTCCAGATAACATTAGCTCTTTTTGTACATAGCAAATATTAAACGCAAATGTAACTTAAAATTTTATGAAGGTAGTTAGTATTAATAATTTTATAGTACTGTATAATGACAAATAACACCTCAGTCTTCCCGTGACCATGATAACTGAAAAGTTTTCGAAACGTCGGGCTTTAAAAATAATGTAATAACACGCGATTAAAATATCCGAAAATCAATAGTTGTTTCAATTATAATGTGCAATCGTGAAAATCTTAGAAAATACTATAAACGTTCACGCCGAATATCCCCGAAGGGGTTGGCAGAGGTACTAATACTTCTGAACATAACGTGACTTTTCTAGCTAGCGTAATTGCGTTTCTGCTACAAATTTTGTTAAACACGCTGTTGCACTTTTACCTTATGATTTGGGATATTTTAGGATCCTTATAAAACCTCATAGCGGATTTTTCATCTAATATATTATATCATTCCAAAACTTAGATATTTGAAAAATATCGATATCGCTGCGAAACTAGGAGGAGCCACTAGTGAATTTGTATTGCCTTCATTATCGCACTATGACACTCTGTGCACCACAACAAAATTTTATATAACTTGAATTATTTCCTGATTTTGTGACGAGCCCGTTTCATATTGTCATACTTTGTTTCAGAATGTTTCAATCCTAGTAGTGCTGCTGTACAGTTGGAGAATAGGTGTCAATACTGAAAGGTATAGAGAATTGGATGACGTTTACTATGGTACGTATAAATATCTGCCCATGTTTTCTAGAGAATAGAATTTAATAGACTAATCAACATTACATTGCAAATGAAATTATTTTACAGACAATTCTCAAAATAGTATACGGTAGTCACGGTACGGTTTTCTTTTACATCATTTAAAATTATCAAACTGTAATGTTGTTATCTGATCTCTGGTTACCTCGAATTGCATAAATGTCTGAATTACCGTGTAGTGTCGGCTTAGAATAACACCACCCCATTTCCTCCGGTGAGTGTACGTAAGAGGCGACTAACGGTATTGGGGCTTTTAAGGCTTTTTTGGGCGATGTGGTTGTAGATACATCACCAACAACCTTTATTCCACCATCTCTTCCCCACGCAACTTCCAAAAATGGCTGAGCAATTTTTGATTCCTTAGCTCTGGCTACCCCTTATTATTATTATTATTATTAGATGGGCGGTAAACGCCACGGGTGTCCGCACTGAGCCCGGCATGGCAGGCCATTGTGCGTGGACCAAATGGTCATTTAATTCTCCCAACCTAATTCCGTCCAGAAGGCGAGTAGCTTATCCAGGTCAGCTACCGCCTCTGGGAGCGACTTTATGGTTCCTATTGTGTTATAACGGATATCGGCTACCCCAGTGCATTCCTGGAGCACGTGAGCAACCGTTTCTTCAGCTTCCATGCACGCTCGGCACATGGGGCTGTCGGTAATGCCTATAGTGTATAAGTGTTTATTTAGTGTGGTATGTCCTGTAAGTACTCCAGTCACTGTCCGCAGATCTTTCCTGCTTAGTCGCAGGGCGCGCCCGGTCAGCTTCCTGTCAAGGGATGGCATGATTTCCTTCGACTGTCTGCAACCGGGCTCTTCCTGCCAGTGTATCTTGGAGAGGGAGTGAGTGCGTTCTTTTAGCCATGCGCGAAGCTGACCGTAGGGTAGGGGTATGATCGGTTCAGGACCATGTAGGTCCCTTGCCGAGCCCCCCCTAGCCAGTTCGTCAGCAGCGTCGTTACCTAAGGAGCCGCTGTGGCCCCTTATCCATTGTAGGGTTAAAGTGTTGTTCCGAGCTGCCTCTTCAAGAGCTCTGTGGCACTCCAGGACTAGCCCTGAAGTGAATTCACAGCGGTCCAGAGCCTGCAGCACAGATGCACTGTCCGAGATGATTCTGATATGCATATCGGACACTGCTCGGGCTTTAATTGCCATGGCCGCCTCGGTTATTCCAAGACACTCTGCTTGGAATACCGTGTTGTGTTGACCTAGGCTTTTGGAAATTTTAATATTGAGGTCTTGTGAATATACGCCGGCTCCAGTCCCTTGGTTGGTCTTAGAGCCGTCTGTGTATACACGCACCTCTTTAATATTGGAGTAGTCATGCTGTTCCTCTTCGAGTATAACAGTGTAATTGTGTTTGGTAATTATAGTTTTAGTTATCCTATCACAGGGCGCAGCAAGCAAGGGCTGATATTGAATCGCCGTTGTGTGTATACTGGTGTGTAGGATTCTGGAGTCATTTCTAAGGTGCCCTGCATTTTTCAGCCTAAGTGAGGACATCGCCGCCTCTTGCTGTATGTGTAAGTGAAAGGGTGGCAGGTTCAGTAAAGCCTGAAGAGCTGCAGTAGGTGCGGTTCTCATACAGCCTGTAATGGCCAGGCAGGCAAGCCGTTGCATCTTTTCCAGGTCATTTTGAGCTGTTGTTAATTTGGTTCTCGGCCACTAGACCAGTGAGCCGTAGGTTATTACTGGTCTGATAATGATGGTATAAAGCCAGTGTACGATCTTAGGTTTGAGTCCCCAGTTTTTACCTAGTACTCTATTACACTGCCATAGCATAGCGCTGGCTTTCTTAATTATGTTATCTAGATGAAGCTTCCAGCTAAGCTTATCATCTAGGGTTATTCCTAGATACTTAACTGTTTTTGAGAGAGTGAGTTCAGTTCCAAAAAGTTTTGGAAGTTCAAATGGGGGGAGTTTCCTTTTGTGAGTGAAAAGTATAAGTTCAGTCTTTTTGGGATTTACTTTTAGGTCGTATTCTTCGCACCATGTCTCCACAACTCTCAATGCTTGACCCATTTTTTTGCAGAGCATGTTTACATGGTTTCCATTTAAGAGAATTGTGAGGTCATCGGCGTAGCCTACCGTTAGGTAGGATAAGTCATTGAGTCTCTTAAGTAAGGAGTCGACCACCATGTTCCATAGGAGTGGGGAGAGGACCCCCCCTTGGGGGCAGCCTCTCGTCACAATGGCTCTGGTGGTGTCTCTTACAGTTACTTGCACCGCTCTAAGTCTCAACATGTTAACAATCCAACCCCTGAGTGCGGAATGAACATGGAAATCTTTCAGAGTTTTGTCGATACAAGGTATGCTGGTTTTATCGAAAGCACCTTCAATGTCTATGAAGGTGCCCAGTGTGGACAACTTTGAGTTCAGTGCACATTCTATTTTAGATATTACATTGTGCAAAGCAGTCTCCGTTGATTTATCTTTGGTATAGGCATGTTGATTTGTATGAAGGGGTTTTTTCGTAAGTGATTTTTCTCTTATACATCTGTCACAGAGTCTTTCCAGAGTTTTTAAGAGAAAGGATGTAAGGCTAATGGGTCTAAAGGATTTTGGGTCGGTATAGTCCGACTTACCAGGTATCCCTTAAAGGGATTCATAGCCGTGAGTATAAGTATGTATGTATGTATATATGTATGCTAGTTTGCATTCTTTACTAAAACGTAACTTATCTATAAAGACTTTCTTCCTTTTCTTAAAATACTTAATGCTAAAATTGGTGGGTGAGTATTCACTTCTGCGTTACTTTTTTGAAGGATTAAATCATATTGTAACTAATAATAAATTGTGAAATATTAATCTATAGCAATTTTATTATTTCAATTATAAGTTCATGCGTCTCAGTACCTTCCTCCAGAAGGACGTGCGTGTGCGCTCATTTATTGGTGAGTTATTACGTTCATGGAGTCCACGGGACTCCACCAGAGCGTTTGTGTAACTTTTTCACTAATTTCGTAACTTTGTATTTTTGTAGTTTTATGATACAATTTCTTCTTTTTAGGCTACAAAATGGCGTCCAGTAGACAAATAGTGAATTTAGACCAACCAGATGCTGAATCTATTATACTGGGATGGCTAAACGATGAAAATTTGGAGTCTGACAATGAATCTGAACCGTCGCAAGTGCCTCAAAATATGCCTGCGGAATTGCTCTCTCAAATTGCCTAGAAACCAAAGAAAATATTGTCACATATGTCCCTCACGCCTAAAGAGAAAGACTGTATATTTATGTCATAGCTGTAAGAAGCCAGTATGTTTAGGCTGTACTAGAAAAATATGTACCCATTGTGTTGCCACAACTAGAGATTAACTGCTGCACGTTTTTTATTTTTATATGAAACACTTACCTTGTTTTTTAATTTCTAAAATTTCACTATATTGTTATTATTATTCATAAGTAAAAGTTAAAATATACTTTAGTTTATATTTTTAATGGTAGCCAGAAGTTGGCACTACTTTTTGTTAGTCTAATTCAGAAGATAATTTTGTTTTCGTTGTTAAAAACTTAAATGATTATATATACCAAAGTCTGATTTAAAAGTCTAAGTGTATTAATTGATATTAAAATAAATACCTAATTTTGTTACTATTTGTAAATGTTGTTTTATTTAAACCAAAAAATTGTTAGTGGAGTCCTTTGGACTCCACCAGATAAATTAGAGTATATTTAGGCACCAGATTAACTGAGGGTTAACCAAACTATGTCTTACAAACACAGCAAAAGACACTAAATGAAGACTGTTTCCCGGTAGTTATGAAATACAGGAGTGCAAAAGGCCACTACAATAAATAATACATTTGAAATATATTAATTCATTGGAAAATATATTACCTAAACTTGCATCCGTGTATTTGACTTAAAAATCACGCATCTATACCCTTTTAGTTATGCTCGAAGTATGTGTTAAATTGATAGTGATAAAACAACAAATTATAATCACATTACATACTCTAAATGATTCATAAATCAATCACTTTAAGAGTAACATGTGTGCTCGATCAATCAAACTTCAATAGCACTTAAGTACTCCGCCTTGGTCATCAGCTATCGCTTGCAAATTGACTTAACATGGATAAACTTCCTGAAACACGAATACCGTAATACACAACAAATTGTTGATTAAAGGTAAAATGTATACTGTAATTTGCCGACTTTGAAAAGTAGATAGATAATTAAATTAAGAAAATAGAAAACCGTGGCGAGGGATTTCTAAGTCTAAACTTCAGGCAACCTTCGATTAGGGATTTGATGGCGTGAAAATAGTTTGGTGAAAAAGTAAGGGCCGGCGCTGACTTTCGGCATGGCACAGGATGGCACGGTAAGTTCTGCTGCAGCATTCCGAAGGATAACACGGCCTTCCGCGGCATGCCGTGGCATGACACGGAAAATAACTCCGCGCATGTTCAAAGTCAGTTGTGTTCATAATAATTGACTGGGATTTAGTATTTCACGTATTATACACTCCTACCCTTGCCCTCCCCCGCGCGGCGAACGGACTGCGCCGCGTACTGGCGGCCCGTGTCATGCGCGTGCGTCTCGCGAGATGCAGCAGTACGCCGCGGCATCCCGTGGCATGCTTTGGCACGTTCTGTCCTACCGCGGCCTCCCTCGGCATCGTTGTGTCAAAATAAAGTAACATGAATTCTATACTAATGGTTATAAGATTAAAAATGTGTATATCAGTACCGAAATTCTTTGCCATGACACGCCGTGCCATGCCGGCAGTCAGCGCCGGCCCTTATACTACAAAACTAAAACAAATTTTCTTTCCTTCCTTTGTTTTTATTACTAAGTCGCGGAGTCAATGAAATACTTGTACTAACACGGGCCAAGTTTTGAATTAAAATGTTTTATTTATGTGTAGCTGCTTGAACTGAGTTTTGTCTAGTCAAGAGATAATATTTTGCAAAGGTGCATTCATTAATTTGCTGACAATGATTATGCTTATGCAACAAAAAAAATGCAATTTTTTCTACAAAAAAGGGTTGCATTGTAGAATCCAACAAAAATAGTTCCAAAATGTTGAATTCATTTATTTTACTGTTATCAAAATACCTACAATCTTTTTTTATTACAGCAATTTCACGTCATCTGCAAAGCTGAGATATCATTTTTAATACCAAGAGTAATGCTTAATGTAAGTAAATTCGGAGTTTTCAATATATTTTTTGCATGTTTTTGTGTACACCTAGTATTTATTTTGTAAATAATGGATTATTATCACTATACGACAACCACTCAACATCCCTTGCGTCTATGGGTAAAAAAGATTTTGTAGAAATTATGTCTTTGTGAATTGTACGAAATAGTTAAACATAGAGAGGATGGATGAAAATAAAGTAGCGAAAGATATATATAGAGCCAATGTGGATGGGATTGTTAGTAGAGGACGGCCTCGTAAAACGTTTCTTGAACAGATAGAAAACGTTCTTATAAAGGCGGGGTCCGAAGTGAGAAGAATAAAAGAGCATGTATGAGAAGAATAATTAATGTAAGGGAAGCAAGAGAGGTTTGTCAAGATCGTACTAAGTGGCGATCGATAGTCTCTGCCTACCCCAATGGGAATAATGGGCGTGAGTATAAGTAAGTAAGTAAGTAGGTTAAACGTTGTTTTCGTTTCAAACAAAAACTGTGAGACTAGTGTCTCGGCAAGAACTTGTTCCTTCCCAAATTTTCAAAGTTTTGTTAAGACAATTATGAATACAAGCAACCTACCGAATTGAAGAAAGAACTGTGAGGTCTGCTGAACAAAAGAACATATTTTTTGCGATATGTATTGTTAAACGAAGATATACTGCATCATTCGTTTTCATTGGCGAAAAATAAGTTTAATCAAAAATAAACTTTGACGATTGATATGTAATAAAAACAATGATGTCATCACAAACAAGCAAATAGAGTTTATATACGCAATTTCAATTAACGCCACTTTATTAACTCTTTGAAGCGGAAATTGGTTTTCATAAAACCGTTTTTGTTTACAAAGAAGGACGTAATCCTGGCTCGGTTTTGAATCAATTACATTTTATTAAGTTTGTGTATATTGCAGAACAATGTAATCAATAATGATTAAATGTTAATATCACTCGTTATGTCCTCGCTTAGTAAAATAATAAAAAATACATATACAAAAACAACACACACACACACACACACGCACACATATACACACACATGCACATACACACACCCTTGAGATATCGTGGATCCAAAACAATTTTGCTTTAAATATTGTTGTTAATATATATTTTATTTCCTCTTAAAATTGTATGTATTTGTTAGAGTTACTAGCTATAAAAAAACATAACATAACATAAACGTCCACGCCGAATATCCCCGAAGGGGTTGGCAGAGGTACTAATAATTCTGAACATCACGTGACTTTGTCACCTGGTGTTCAGAGTACCCACGTTTTGCATGGACAGTGTACTCACGTGATAGGGGGCAGGCCTATCGCCGTTTTGTACGAATACACTGTCACATGACTAAGTACAACTCAGTCATGTGGGTTTCCTCACGATGTTTTCCCTCACCGTTAACAACCATGATAAATTAACCACACATATGTCTTTAGAAAAGACAAATTGGTGTAGGCCCGACCCAGGATTTGAACACTAGTCGTTTGCACGACAACCGAGTGTTCTACCCACTGGGCTATCACGGTTATCTATAAAAAAACATGTGTTGAAAATCAAATGTAACGTAAAAATAAGATTATTGTTAGATATGTTTTCTGTACATCTGTGAACATCTGTTATTGGCCTTACTTGATTTCTATTATTAACTGTGTATTATTACTTATGTCGCTGTTGATGTTCCTAATAAAAATAAATAAATAAATAGAAAGTGTATTGTTAGTTTGAATAGTAAAACATAACATATCAATTACTCTATGAGACAATAATCTAATTTCATTTTTTGAAATTGAAGCTACCGACAAGGAGTAAAAGGTTAGATGTGGATCTTTAAATATATGTTCATATTTTATTATTGCGACTTTTATTTCTTCTGTATTTTTTTTCTAAAAAGTCAATAACAAAGCATAGAGTAACTTCCTACCCCGAGTAGGAACGCAACCTGATTAAAACATAGTCATTCAAATCATATAAGCATGATAGTGTTTCTGTTAATATTTAATAATCAGATAAATACAATTTTGTATGAGTATATGTATGTATGTATGATCTCGCAGTATATTAAAGTACACCTTATAGCCACGGTGTTCAGGGCCATAAATGTCACGCAACCAATTACCTATGGCATGAGAAAAGTTACATTTTCCTAAGAAGTAAATCAAGCTTGTCTGAAAAGCGTCGTGCATTCTGAGGATCATCTTCACCATTGGAAGTGTGAGCGCGTCGGTTTTGCTTTAAATCCCATCGTAGAATATATTCTAAGCCAAATGGAATCATTTGCAGACTCACTGTGGCCTCTGTAAAATAACAGCAAATAACACGACTTGAAAAGATTCTAATCATAAACACATTTTTATTAAATCAAAATCTTTATGTTTAGCCTTACTCACGCCATTAGTTACCATTAGGTTAGCAGAGACTATTAACTGCCACTTTGAACAATCCTGGCAAACGTCTCGAACTTAATTCGATATTATCATAAGCTGCTTTTTTTCTTACATTTTAGAACCATGTTACGTACCTAGTAGGTAGGTTCAAACATAGTTACGGATGTACTACTAACTTAAATCACACCTTTCCAAATCAACTATACACTATAAATAATCTCTTATTTCATAAATTTTAAATAAATTAAAGCCATTTTATAAAGAGATTTTTTATTAATAATATAATATTATATAGGTACTGAAAATAAAATTATTTTAACGTAACTTAGACATGTACTTTTACACCCGTAGTTATTGCGCGGATAGATGGTACTGATTTGGATATCATTAATGGAAGGGTAAATGCAATTAAGGGTATGCAAGGAATCTCATTATATTAATTAATGTAGTTAATCAGGGTCCACCACAAAAGCCTTGCAAAAGTCGTATATAAGTAAGGACTATTATAAACGTCCTGTGGCTGGGAGGGTCACGCCAACACTAACCCATTTATTTCCACTCGTTTTGTTAGAGGTGATTTTGGGTTTAGGTTATAAGTGTCTGAACTAATTATTAGGCTATTTGGCTGGAATTGAAGAGTTACTTCTTTATAAGTAAATACATTTTTGGTGAACTTTTAAAAACTCAAACTGTATAATGCAGAGCTACTGGCTGCAAAGTTTTCATGTCATGGAAAGAAATTAAAATATGTTTTAGAAAAAGTCAATAAGAAACTGTTATGAGTACTGAGTGGACCTCGGTACCTTGTCGCACTTACGTAACTTTATTAAGAGATTGAACAATTATCGACTTGTCATATCGATATTAGTAGGTCTCTGCCTGTGATTTCACTCGCGATAGCCATAATAAAGTCATGTCACTTGTCACGGTGATTTATTTTTCATGAGTAGCTCTTCTGTTTCTGAACATGGGCTTGTCTTAAATTTTTCCAATAAAAATTTGTTGACCCTCTGCGACTGACGCGGTAGTCCAACAGACACCGCGAAATATAAAATTCCCTTTTTTATTAGCAATTTTAAACTTTGAGCGCCGCCGTTACGCGTACCTTACCGTAGCGAGTCCGCGCGGGGTTCTGTTAGCGGCGGGCGGTCGCAGTGAGTGCGAGTGTGTGTTGCGGTAGGAAGGTGTCCACGAGACTACTACGTCAGCGTTCTGGTAAGTGTCTACTATACTACCACCTCAGCTAAATGGTAATATCTCCATAGTGTCTCCTAAACAACCACCTCAGCTAATAAGTTTAAATCTGAATAAATAATAATATAATATTAAATGTATCTATAATTATAACAATTAGAATATTTTTACTTTTAGCCGATTTAAATCTTTTTGTTCATGAAAACCTCATGTTAGCCGATTTTCAAATTCTTTCCCTAATAGAATTATATACCTACTTACATATCAATACTGATCTTTTTTTAGATGGATGGCCCTCGTAATAACCATACACCAAGGACTTCTGTTCGTAAGAGATCATCTACTGGAACTTTTATAAGTCACGAAGAGCGAGTATCGAGGTGGCTGGAAGAGGAAACTGAGGATGACTTCAGCGGTATTGATGACGAAGTCAAAGTTCCAAGTTTGCTTGTTGAAGATAGCTTTGTATTGTATCAAAGTTGTAATGACAGTGATAGCAAAATGAGGAGAGGAACTTTTTTATTGCATATGGCCAGAGATTTTGTGCTGAATCATATGATAAAGCGAGTATACAATGAAAGATTACCAAGGGAGCTCCGAATTACTATCACTAGAGTTCTAGGCAAGGATACCCCCTCACCACCAGTTGTTCTGTCTGTTCCAACAAGTGGTAAAAAAATATTTACTATTTGTCCAACAAAAATAAAAAGGCGAACTAAATACCGTTGCTGTGATTGTCCGAAGCCAATTTGCTCCAAGCCGTTGTGTGATAATTATCAAACAAAACTGTGATTTTGAAAGTCTCTAGTTTTAAACTTAACCAACCAATGTATCTCATATTTTGTAGACTGATTAATATAATTGTTAACTTTTGAAATGTTTAATGTTAAGTTAAAAAAACGTTGATTTTGTAATTTTTCTATGACATTATGTGTAAGAAGAAATTTATAGACTTATTTGTATTAAGTAAATAAACGCCTTTTAATTATGAAAGTACTTACTGTATTTTTTTTTATTTCAAATAAGTTTTATATATGAAATAGGCTAAAAATGTAATAAATATCAAAAACTCAATTGCATATTTAATTTCAACGTATATATTTGTCGTTGAAATGGTGTCTCGTGGACTACAACATCAGTTGAATAGTAAAAATTAAGCCACGTCAGCCGCAGAGGATTAATTTTTTTTGAGTTTCTAGTTTCTTTTGGCATGCCCCTCGTATTCATGCAACAAAACAGACACACAGCTACATATATTTTAAGTGTTATTTTGGTGTTACAATAAAACATAACATAACATACACGTTCACGCCGAATATCCCCGAAGGGGTTGGCAGAGGTACTAATACTTCTGAAAATCATGTGAATTTGTCACCTGGTGTTCAAAGTACCCACGTTGTGCATGGACAGTTTACTCACGTGATAGGGGGCAGGGATGTCGCCGTTTTGTACGAATACACTGTCACATGACTAAGTACAACTCAGCCATGTGGGTTTCCTCACGATGTTATCCCTCACCGTTAACAACCGTGATAAATAAACCACACATATTTCTTTAGAAAAAACAAATTGGTGTAGGCCCGACCCGGGATTTGAACACTAGTCGTTATCACGATAACCGGTGTTCTACCCATTGAGCTATCAAGTCGTCGTATTAGAGGATAAATTATTTTAATTGTTTTGACATTATATTGAAAGTCATGAAGCAAAAAAAGGGAATTTTATTAAAAAGCCAACCGACTTTCACCGGACAAAACAAACAGAAACAGATTCTCTCATTTTAATACATACAAGACAGTGGAACACTGTCCTTATTCAATTCAAAAGGCCGTCTTCAAACTAATTTATAAAGTTTCAGAACTCTCGAAATGTCATTAATTGTGTTCTCCGGAGTTACTTTCATTTTACTTAGTTTGTTACTTGTCAAACACTTACGTAAAAAGTAAAAATTCATGCATTTATGATATAACGACAACAGTAACTCCCTTACTTCATACTTTTTAATGAAATTTTTAATAGTTAACGTATCTTTGTATCAGATATTTGATTTATTACATTTTAATAAAAAAGACGTTTAGTTAATTCATGCCGATGATATGGTTTTGCTGAGCCCTACGATTGGAGGTCTTAGGAAATTGGTGGCAGTTTGTGAGAGGTATGCTTGCACGCACGGCATCCTGTACAATGTCAAAAAGACCAAACTAGTTGTTTTCAAATCTGGAAACAAGCAGACATCCGAGGTTCCTTTGACGTTGTACGGAAAAGCAATAAAACGTGTAATTTTTTTTTTAAATCTGGGTCATTACGTGACGGAGGACCTGAAGGACGATATGGACATGGAGAGGGAACGCAGAGCGCTGTCGGTAAGAGCTAACATGTTGGCCACAGGCTATAATCTTAGAACAAAATTTTTCGTTCAAGGTCAGACAACCGCGTTAGTTTAGAAAAAAAGTCTCCCTCTCCCCTCCCTTGAGTCAGAGGCCCCCGCTCCTCTGGCGCCCGCCGCCGCCATTTTGTTCATTGCCTGTGTTCATTTCATTTTCTTTCATTGCATTACTGAGGAGTTTGATCGAGTGAAGTTCATTGTTACCATTTGTTACATTGTTGTGTTGTTGTGATATCAAGTCTTCTTCGTCATGAAGAACATTTGCTGTGTTCCCTTTTGCAATAGCAATCGCATTTTGAGAAAAGGTTTGTGACATCTAGTTCACGCCTAAAACAGTCGGCTTATCCTACCTTATTTTCCAATGAGGAAATAAGTACTGGAATACCCTCTCTCTCGACTGAAAATGATGGTGAGTAACAACAATAATACTTGTAATTACATTTCAATACTACACTATGCTACCGAACTATGAAACTTGTTCAAACTTACGTGAAGCCAATAGCCACCATAGGACCCTATTTGTTGCATGTATATTGTAATATATTTGAGGCTTTATATTAAGTCATAGCACATAATTACAGACACATAGCAAGGCTTGTAGCTTACATAAATATAAATCGTATGTTTGATGTGTATACATACTGTGATTATGATAACATTGCTGAAAAGACAGCCCATCAAAGGATTGTGTATGTGTATTGTGATGTAGGGTTTATAGTAATATAATTTTATTGCTTAATTATGAGTCTAAACAATGTGACTAATGATTGTAATGTTTAACATTTTCTGCAGGCGTAATGTCGATGCACATTATCAAAATACCCAAGAGCCTGGAACATACAATTTATATTGTATGTTCCAGGCCTTGCTATGCGTCGGTAATTATGTGCTATGACTTAAAATAAAGCCTCAAATATATTACAATATACATGCAACAAATTAGGTCCTATGGTGGCTATTGACTACACATATGTTTGAATAAGTTTCACTGTTCATCTGTGTTTTTAGGCATTATTTCTAGATATCAACCATTGCAATATTTGTTGTACATCATATCTTGTATACTTATTGTGCCTTATTCTGCCATTCACTTATGCTAGCTTCCCCTTGAACAGTTTATAGTGAACTTCTTTGTTTCTTCCCCCTGATAAAACAACTTCTCTTATTACATATATTTTATTTTTTAGAAAACTCTTCCATATCTACGGAACATGATTACTTTGAAACTAGAAAAAGGAAGCTAAGTGACCATTCCTATTGTAAACCATTACAAGAAATTCAACTGTTGGAAAATGAGTATGGTAAGTTTGTTTCTTTTAATTTATACAAAAAAATATATTCTACAAGACTTCAATTGTTGCTCATTCTGTAGAATGGTGTGCCATGCCAAAGTCTTTAAATAGCTATTGGCAGGATTCTATGATCAATAGACCTTACAGTGCATGTATCATGGTGTTATTCTACATTCAATATTTCAAATATTTCTTTCTAACCATATACATGTTTACTCCTGTTTCCTGTTACTGCTAATAAAATACAGTATATTACACCACTTTAATAAAAGAAACACATATTTACGATAAATAAAATAGAACTTATACTATTCTTTTTATTTTATATACTCCAACCATTTGTAAAATATTTTGTAATATGATTAAAGAATATTTGCTCATTATTTTAGGAATTGCGGTGCCATCCTCATCCCAAAGCACAAATATATATACTGATGACAGTCATTCTCTAAAAATTACAGGCAAGTTGTAATATAGTTTATTAATTAAAGTTGAGTTTAAAGTCTTCCATCACCTGGGGAACATAGACTTGTCTAGTGCCTTTATTTTTATTTTTTATTACTGACATACTCATGTTAATGATATAAAATATCCTTATTCTCTTTTTTTTTTAGATAAAACCATACCCACTTCATCTCAAGGGTTGAGTGCTACGTTGATCATTGATTGTGATGATAATATGGATCCACAACTAAGTGGTAATATAATACTGTTAATGCCCTTATACTATGGTACATACATATAGATGCTGTTAGTTTGCAAGTGGTACATGTGGCCATATTATGTATGAGTGCTTGACCAATTAAATTGACCACCCTTATACAATGGGACCTACTTGAAAAAGGCATGGCAATGATTGCTACTTTTAAATCTTAATCATTTGGTGCTATTCCTAAATTTAATTATACGATTTTCACTGCCACCCCTTTCTACCCACGGGTGTCGTAAGAGTAACTAAAGGTATGGGGCTTTTTAACATAAGTGGGTTTTGGGCGATGCGGTTGGAGACCCATCGCCAACAATACTTTATTTCTTCCATCTTGTCCCCTATCAACTTCTAAATGTGGCTGAGGAGTTTTTAGCTCTAAAGCTCTGGCTACACCTTTTTGGGATTTATAGCCGTGAGTTTAAGTACGTATGTTTCACTGCGTACGTATGTTCCGGGATAATAACTACTTTATGTCATAATTGGGGTCATTATCTGGCATTCTGCTAAATTTCATTCATATACATTCTGTAATTGAGAAGCCTCTTCACCTCAAACACACAAATATCCAAACTTCCACATTTATAATATTAATAGGATAACAGTACATTTATTGTATTATTTTGTTGGTATGTTCCTAAGTATGTTGTAAAGTCCTTCGTCGTAAAGGTGATTGTAACTTAAAAACTCTTAAAAGATGAAAGGGAATAGAGTATAATAAAAAAATAAAGATAATCCCAACCATTTACCGCCACGTCAAGGCAATAAAACACGTGTTTCAAAATATAAAAATATCTATTGTAAAATTAAACTAGGCTCGTTTACAATGAGGTCTTTATCTATAAATAACAATGCGTCTATTAACTTGAATTGAAATGCAGATGTTCGTTTCTTTTGGTCGGCTTTACAAACGTTTTTAAAATTACGGATAATAAATCTACAAGTTTTATAATTTGCCCATAAGTTTTAATAATGCTAAGTTTGTGGCTAGTATTTTCGAAGGTACAGAATATTTATTTCAGTTTGGAAATCATCTGAAATACATTGTTGATTTTATGACGATCTTTTATTGTACTACCTCTGATTGCGTTTTTTTTTATTGAACGTATTTTTCAACACAAAATGAATTAACTTGTTTATTTGCACTACGGAGTGCTCAGATAGCTATATTTAACATTAACTTACAACTAGTGAATAAGAAACTAGTTCTGTACAATACACCAAGACTAAAATATTTACTTAAACTTATTTATTTAACACCTGATATATGTAGGCAGGTGTCCGAAGTGTGAAGAATAAAAGAGCATGATTGAGACAATTGATGGATGTGAACAAAGCCAGAGAGGTTTGCCAGGATCGTACAAAGTAGTGATTGATAGTCTCTGCCTGCCCCAATGGGAACTAACGGTGTGAGAATATGTATATATATAATAACTATAACTATTATTCACACACACACAGACACAAAAATTACATGTATTTCATGATACACTGTACTTAAACCTGGTGTAATCATTTGTTTTTTCCCATAAAATTTGGTAATTATGTTTTTTTTCGTTTTAGATATAATTGTGCCCTCTTCATCTCAAATCATACCCACTGATGTGAAGATGAAGAAACCAATTACAGGTTAGTAATAAATTAGTTTTCACTTGTCTTATATGACTGGTGCTCTAATTTCTTATAATAAGAATTAGTTTACTGTATTTTATAATTATTCATACAACAATAATACCATTATCATAGGCATACTGCCTGCCAAAGCTTGATGAAAACGACACAAAATAATTAGGTCTTTTTATTCAACTCCTACAACTCTCTTGGAAACAGCATAGTGTGTCAATAAATTTAAAATATTCTTAAGATTGCTTTATTTGTGTTTTACAGTTGCACGTAAACAGATAGCAAGAAAAATATGTTACATGAAAGCTGATACAAGACTGTATCAAGTTATACAAGATTTAAAGATAAAATATAAAAAATCTAAACGGCAGTTGAGATATGCTGTGAGGGCTAAAAGAGCTCTAAAATTTTCAAAAATGGACAGCTTTGACAATTTAATAAAAAAATTAAATCCTTTAACAAGAAATTTTATATGGATGCAAATATCTCAATGCACCAAGCAAAGAAAAGGACGCCGATTTACTGAAGACCAGAAATTGATGGCTCTTTCAATTATGAAACAAAGCCCAAAAAGCTATAAGTTTCTAAGAAGAATTTTTATCCTTCCGTCAACCCGTACATTAAATAAGTTAATAGAAAACTTTGAAATGACGGCTGGATTAAAAAATTCTGTATTTAATGCTATTAAAGAAGAGGTATTTCAACTTTTTTTACTGATACATCTTATAATCCTTACACCTATCTCAAAATCATAGCTTATTTATGTGTTTAATGCAATTAAGAAGAGGTATTTCAACTCTTTTTACTGATACATCTTATAATCCTTAAACCTATCTCAAAATCATAGTCTTTTTATGTCTATATCATCATTATTTTTGTGATAAAGGTCTTACTGAAAACTAAATAAACTTTTTAATTTTGCAGGTTCAATACTGGAGGGAACGAAAAAAGTATTGTTCCATTATATTTGACGAAGTAGCATTAGAACCGGGTGTTACATATAATAAAAACAAAGATTGTTTACTAGGGTTTGTAGAACTAAATGAAAAAACCACAAATTTTGCTGACCATGCGTTAGTTTTTATGGCTCGTGGTGTAGTGGACAAATGGCAACAGCCAATTTGTTTCTACTTCTGTGAGGGTTCGACTTCGGCGTATATTTTAAAGAATATACTCAAAGAAGTAGTCATTGAAGTTGCAAAAACAGGATTAGTTCCAATAGCTTTGGTATCCGACCAGGGGTCAGCATTTCAGTCGGCTCTTAATAAATTAAAAGAAGACTCTAGAAGAGAGTATAACAATTATGGTAAGTTTAGTTCTATATGTATAGTGTAATGGAATTTATTAAAATTATTCAAGGTTTTAAAACTTTTTCTTTTATAACAGATGATACCATTATCATTGGAGAAAACCGCCTTAATGTTTTTTATGATCCACCCCACCTCATCAAGGGTGTTAGAAATAATTTTATAACTAAAAACATTAAACACGAGGGAAAAATTTCGAAATGGAGTGACATTATGGATGTTTATATGGTGGACCGCGAGCTTGCAGATATGCGCATGCTGAAAAAACTAAATGATGATTACGTGATACCAGATAAAATAAAAAAAATGAAGGTTAGTAAAATAATAAAATTAATTTAAAATAATTAATAAAAGGTTAAGGTTAATAAAAGGGAAACAAAGTGAAAAGTTTATAATTGTATTTTTTTTTAACTTAAGTATCATCATTATAACATCATTACAACATCATTACTTTTACTTGTAATAAATTAGTTTCCATATGATCCCTGATTAGTAAAATAGTTATGGAAGTGCTATTTAAACCTGATAGATATACAGTTGCAGTTTATATTTTTCCTGCCTAACTGATTAGATGTGTTTATATTTCAGGTCAAGAATTGTACTAAGGTTTTGAGTTCTACAGTTGCAAGTGCACTAACCTACACATCATTATTTCGTAAGTTATTTTATGTTTTTTTTTATTATAATGAACAAACAGTGATGCTTAGTGTTTTACGTTTTAAGTATTCCCTATCTTTTCCCTTGGGTGTCGTGAGAGCCATGCAAGGAAGCTAAGAGCCATTAGTACTCAATTGGAGATCGGGTTAGCAACCAATTACCAGTGACTACTTGTTTTAACATCTGTTCCCCTTGAAACATCTATATATGGTTGAGATTCCTTAAAATCTTAACACTCTGATTACCCCAATTTGAGATAAAAGGCGTGAGCAATTTAGCTGAATAAGTAGTGACAACATACTATCATGTATCACAAATTGTACTATTGAACAAACAGAGTATATGTACAATAGCTTGAGAACTATAGCAGTAGTGGGTGTATTAAATTCCAGTTTTTTTGTTACAGCCCTTTACCCAGATGGAAAACCCGTCAGCCCAACTTTAAAAAACACAGCTGATATTGTCACTTTCTTCGACAAATTATTTGACTCATGCAACGGAGCTGCAGCTGGAATTAAAAATATGGGGAAACCTCTACGACGGGCAGTCACGAAGAAGTCTGAACATCAAGGATTTGCCGAATATGCAAGCTAAAGCGTTAGCTAAATGTAAAAAAAGACTTAAGAATAAAAAGAAATAAATTATATGCTGTTTTTTTATTGAGACCCTTTTTACCAAAATGATAGACATTTGGCAAATAGTGAATAGTTTGTGGGATTTCAGTATATATGGGTGCGTGCCACCTACCCAAGCAAACCACATAATTTCAAATTTCCCGCCTACGTACGCGTACGTTTACCAATGAAAGAAAAATTGGCACAAAAGGTCTCGATACGTACCATAAAGCCAATATAAAATAAAAGTAAAAACATGTCAAACTCTAAACTAACGTGCCTACTGTACCAAAAACGCTAGAGTAAGATTCCTATCTGATACGTAGTATCTAATTGTAATCTGTGATGTTGGCCAGGAGATTTGCAGCATGTTCTAAACCAGTACGAACTACCTTATTTAAAGCGTACTGTACATCTTTTTATACCTGCAGTCTCTAGGCCAATTATACGCTTAAGTCCTACAGCGCTCTGCGGGTCCAATATAACAACGCGTTCAGGGCGGTGATGGGTCTGCCGTGGCGTTGCAGTGCCTCAGGAACGTTGGCCGAAGCGCGCGTTCCAACCACGTCCGCCATCATCAGGCGGCGCTGCGCCGGCGCGCTCGCCAGCATTCGCGTCAGCCCCAACACCGTCCTGGCCACGATCGCTGACAGGTATGATTGTCCCTACATCCTGCAGTGGATTAGGGTTCATTGTGTCAAGGGCGGCAAATGTTGTAAATAATAGTGTTTATATCTAGGGTAGGTACTAACAGTAGACTCTAAGTGTACAGTTACTAACATTTTATGGATTTTTAATGTGACCTGAAATAAAGAATTTATTATTATTATTATAATTCATCGAAGACCCAAAATCAAATCATAAAAAAACAGGTCGGGTCTGAATCAAGTAGCCATTCATAATCTGTGCCTTACCCAATGAGAATAGAAGGTTGGATTGGTACGATAAAATGAACTAACATCGTGGAACTACAACGTTGGAAGCCAAGTTTGCCTTTGCCTTGGCCCCAAATGTATACTGTTATTCAAACATATGAACGTAGTCGTTTTGCAATCAGTGTTTTGCGTTGAAAGTCAAGTTTTGTAAAATTTTAGCGCTATGTTTTTTTATTATTATAGAATATATATAGAAAAAAAATTATCAAGGCAGATATGGCTTCAGAACTCGATAAAGATAGTTTAAAAAATATAGAAAATAAAAAGATAGTTAGTCGCAGTTTGATATTAAGCTGATTCTATTTTCCTGGGTCCGTTTCATTTCTTTCTTTTAACCAGGATTTCAATGTAAATTGCGATTGAAATGAATTGAGCTGAGCGAATTAGGTAAACCTCAGTCTTGTTACTATCTGTACAGTCGGTCTTAAGGTCTTAAGCTTTAAGCCGCGCTCAAGAGGTAGTCGTTTTATATATAAATAAGAAACCATTAGCTTTTTTCTATTGACTTCAATGGGAATCAGTTTTTCGATGATTATTCTTCAATGGTTGGTGTGATAACAAAATGCGACCCCTTCCAACACTAAACAATGTCCACTTGATCACTTGCAAAATTATGTTGAAATCGTTCGAGCCGTCCCACAAAGATTGGTTGAAATCGGTCAATCACAAAGAAGTGGCCTACCTGCGTAGAAATTTTGTTTTAATAGAGCTGAGAGTTTTAGGTCAAAGAAGAGGTGAGAAGACATGACCATAGTGGGAAAAATAAAAAGCAAGTATGAGAAGAATGATGTATGTGAGAGATGCAAAAGAGATTTTTCAGGATTGTGTAATGCGGTGATCGATTACCTTTGCCTACCCCAATGGAAATAAAAGCCCTGAGCATAAGTAATAATAAATATCTACTTTAATATAATCACAAAACTAAATTAGTAGAGGCTTAAACTTTACTATCGCCCTTATGTATATAACCCAACTATTTATAACTTATTCACGTTATTTAGCGTATTAATACATGAAAAAAATATATTGATTATTGCCTTGAGTAAAACCTAATCATGATCGTCAAAGACATTTTCATGACCAACATACAAACAACACCACTACTGATTGTTAAGTAAAGCCAATACCCAATAGGCATTACAAAATACTTGGACTAATGGTGTTTCATAAAATAAAATCAAGAAAGCAAAAATACCGAAATTAATTTTAGAATAGAATAGAATAGAATAGAAAACTCTTTATTGTACATCAAATATGGAAAAACAATTACAACTACACAGAATGAATTAACAAAAGTACAATTGGCGGTCTTATCACTAAAAGCGATCTCTTCCAGACAACCTTTGAATGGAGAGGTCAATAAATTAGAGTCATGTGAGATAGATGTACAACAACTAATCTGCACAAACAATACAACAATCTAGTCATACTTAAATCTAGTTACAAAATAATAAACTATTAACAAACATATAAATACTATGATACAATAAATTAAAACTTATAATACATATAAATATTATGATACATATTTTTATTTATATACTTAATATATATAATTTAATTTGCAACAGTATTATAGCGTTTCAGCGAGGTAGTGCTTTTTTACCATATCCTTGAAAATAGATTGGGATTTAGCCTGACGAATCTCTATCGGAAGTGCGTTCCACAATTGAACAGCCTGCACAGTGAAGGAGGAGCCATAGTAATTGGTTGAATGGGAGGGAATGCTTAATAGAAGATTATGTTCAGAACGTAGATTAAGATCGTGGGAAGAGGAGAGAAATCGAAAACGTTCTTTTAGATAGAAAGGGGTGGCAGGATTGAACAAAATAGAGTAAAGGAGAGAAAGTGTATGTGCATTCCGGGGGAGACGAATAGGAAGCCATTTCAGTTGAGTGCGAAATACAGATACATGATCATATTTCCTCAATCCAAAAATAAACCTAATGCAAAAGTTTTGGAGGCGCTCAAGTTTATTAAGTTGCTCTTCAGTTTTATCAAGGTAGCAGGTATCAGCATAGTCAAGAAGGGGCAAGAGAAGTGATTGAGTGATTTAATTTTAAATCTGGTAAATCCTTTCACCCCTCAATTTATTTTATATAGGTGTTTAGAAATTCGCTGATGAAAGGAGGATGGGCATTTTGGTCCCCATGTTGAATGTTTCTCAATCAAGGTGAATCATATAGCATTCTAAAGCCCTGTTAGTGTAGAAAAAAAAGACTATAGGAGTATATATGGGACTATTTGTATTCTATCTGAAAAGGTAGACTAGTGGCCTTCGGAATTTGTAAAGGCAGGGAACGCAAATACTACTTAAAAAGTGTAAAACAAACAAAGGATAGAAAAATTTCGCACTGCGAGCCATTAAACTGTAGCTCAATTGGCAGAGCGACGGAGGCGTATACCCGAGGTCGCGGCTGCGAACACCGCCCCGGTGTCGAAATTTTCCTTTCCTTTATTTATCTTTTATTAACATAAATACGTCTAAACACTAAGATATATAAAGGTATAGGTATAACCGTGATAGCTCAATGGGTAAAACATCCATGTATAAATGATCTATTTGCAACTGTCTATAACTATTTTGTGTATGTATGTATGTTGATACGACTATGGAACTCAGAGTACTTTAAAGCATAAAATATGATGTCTAAGGCAAAATAAATGAAAAACATAAACTTTTATAAAAAAATAATAATAATATTTTCTAAACATGGTAATAAAAAATACACTTTATATTTTTACTATTTACTTATAATATACACAATTTATATAGTAAAAAAACTAGAACTCAATGTCTTTTTTGTTAAATTAAACATTGTGCTACTGTTCAGTCCTTAGCTCTGCTACCAACATTGTTCATGTAGAACATTGTAATTAAAATAAATTGGACTCACCTGCCGCTGGAAGGTGAGTTGTTCAGTCCTTTGTTATTCCAAGTGGTGTTTGTGCTTCTGTATTTTGTTTAGATATGAATGCATCCAGTCTTTGATAAAAATACGATTCCCTGTCCAAGGGATATCGTCTATATTGGTTCTTTCTTTGCTTCCTTTCGTATTCTACGCAGATTTTCCTCAGATGATTCCTGATTCAACGCGTGCACCGGTGACCGCACCTAATGGTATCAAGGTTCACTTTCACGGACGATATCACTTTTATATGTCCACAATTACGCCGATTCACAATATAAACAATAATTATTCAATGCCCCTTTCTATTATTATCCCAATACTCGAAATTTATACAAAATTAATAACAATTTTACAATGCAACAACCCGCCATTAACAATCAAAGGTCAAGTCAAGAGTAGTGTTGCCAACAAGCAGTGTGACCATCTCAATCACTCAATATAGAATATGCTAAAGCCGCGCGTACACTTAAACTAGCACTTAATAATCTGGCGTGAAAAGCTACCATACAATGTATAAAAATACAATACATAAGTTTTAGAATCTAATTTCCAATAGTGGCTGGGGAATTTTCTGATTCTAAAGGTCTGGCTACCCCTTTTAGGGATTTATAGCCGTGAGTATATGTATGTATGTAAAATTAAGTGGCTAAAGCTACTTCTGTAACTTAATGAAAAGGTAATAAAAAATGATGGTTGGTGATGGGCTGCAGCTACATTGCCGTAAAGCAACTAAAAAGCCCCATTACCATAAATTGTCTCTTATAACACACGATTGCAAAAATGTTTTAATGTTATTTTAGTCAAATACTCATACACAACGAGATTGTAAATAAAAAAAAAACATTTATTGGCTCATCAGAACATATTACAATATATTATGAACCTGTCTCTCAAAAGGGTTGCCCGTAGTGTGAGAGACAGTATTCCCATATGGTATAGATATTAATTAACATATTCCAATATAATCACGATCTTCACTATGTGCTTAATATTTACATATATTTACTAAGTTAAGTATACAAAGAAAAAATCATTAGAGCTAAATCTAATATATTTTTACATTACTAGCTTATGGATGTGCGTGTGTGTGTGTGTGTGTGTTTGTTTGTGTGTGTGTGTGTGTGTGTGTGTGTGTGTGTGTGTATGTATGTGTGTGTGATTGTTTGAGTTGAGTTGAGTTTGAGTTGAGTTGAGAATTTATGTAGGTGTGTGGTTTAGTGAAAAAGTGTGTGTGTATGTATAGGTGTATTGATATATAATATAATAATACAATGTTATTTACAAATACTCAACATATTTTCTGTTTGGTCATAACACTCATAACTTAGCTTAACAATAAATTCAATATTATTTCCTTAAATTTAAAATTATTTAAATGTCTAATCATTTTTTTGATGTTAGTCCTAATTTGGCGGTATAAATAAGGAGCCATGAATTCTTATTGTTGCTGGGCAAATGATGTATTGCATTTGGAATACGTAAAGTGCGGCACTCTTTTAATTGCATTTATATAAAAATCTAACAAGTGTGAGAGATCCTTAGAATGATATCTACGAAGACAATCTAGGATATATAACTTACATACTGATAAAACATTAGCCTCATAGTAAAGTTTACTAGTAGAATATTTAAAAGGAAGATTGAGTAAAACTTTTAAAATAGCTCTTTGAGCAAGTTCGATGAGTATCATATGCGATTTTGCAGCACCACCCCATGCACTTATGCAGTAACTAATTATGCTTTCAAACAAGGCTAGGTAAATTTGTATTAAAAGCTTAGTGTTCCCGATAAGCCGAAGTTTTTTAAACACACATACACTAGTGCGTGAAACAACATAATTAATATGCGATTTCCAATTCATATAATATAATGCATAAGATGTTTTATTTAAGTTTCAGTCGAAGATAAACTTGTCTGGCTTTCATTTCAGCAACGTTGGAAATTAAAGCGGTGCGTGTTTGGAGAAACTTTATTCTGTTTATCTTATTTTGGTTTCATCGCAATATCTTAAACTTATAATGGGCGAAATTACAACGCTATTAGCGAAAATTTTGCCAAAGTATGCTTTTAAGTTACTTAAAATAACATATTTATTACACATTTTGTATTTTATAAATAACATATGCTGCGAACTATATTGATGCACTAAAGCACTATAACTATACTACTAATATTTGAAAATAAATAGTACCTAAGTTAAGTTAATATACTACTACTTGTAACTATAATATGCGAAAATAAAAAATAAATAAAAGGTTAACCCGGACAGCTCGTATTACTCTGCTGTTTGCCGTCATTGCTCCATTATAACATAGGAGCACTTATAATGTTAAGTGATCGCTTGCCAGTCCTTCTTCTCTCTATATTTATGTATATGAATTGCGCAAAACATTGATAGGACATCAAAAACGTTTATATGAGGAAACAAAATCTTATTAGAATAGACGTAGTCACTGAAAGGAATCAGAATTAAAAATCACACAGGTTGCTATGCTTCCAAATTTATTCTAATACTTACTTCTTTATGTCATTGATTCCATGGAATAATGGGAAGACACTAGTGTGGGACGCAACTTGCGTCGACACAATAGCGCCGTCCCATTTATCGGGGTCTGCGTCTAGGGCTGGTTTTGCGTCTAATGATGCTCAGGGTCTTAAGGAGCGAAAATACAGTAATCAGGATGTAGACCAAATTTTCACTGCTTTTGCTGTAGAGACCCTTGGTCCATGGGGTCCAAGTGCGCGTCGATTTTCAAAGAAATTTCGGCGATCTTGGTGGAGACGTGTGGTGATCCAAGGGCTGGTGCGTATTTTGCCCAACGTATTAGTTTGGCTATACAAAGGGGCAATGCCGCCAGCCTCCTTGGTGCCTTACCAGCAAGCGGCAGCGATTTTGAAGATATTTTTTAAATGGTATAGTTCTTTTTTATTATTATTATTTCATATTAGTAAAATTTGTACATACTGCTGTTGATAGTTTAAATGATATTTTCCTTGTAGTATTTTAATTATAATACTACGCTTGTTTTTGAGCTAGCTGTTTACTATAATACAAAGTTTTTTTTCGATAAAGAATACATATATGCATAAGTAATAAATAAAGGAAAGAAAAATTTCGACACAGGCGGGAATCGAACCCGCGACCTCGGGTATACGCCCCCGTCGCTCTGCCATTGAGCTACCGTGTCAATGGCTGCCAGTACGAAATTCTTCTATCCTTTGTTTCTTTTTTACACTTTTAAGTAGTATTTGCGTTCCCTATCTCCGAATTTTTTACAAATTTGGAAGGATTTCCTTTATTTATTCTTTATTTATTAAAAACTAGTGGATCGGGCCCAGCTTCGCACGGGTAGCGTAGTTTTAAAAATATCTGAGGTTTCTTCAAACACTGCTCAACCTTTGTGAAATTTAGTGCAATTTATAGCATTCCTGAATAGTGTAGCTTTGTGATTGTAAAAGCCCTTTAATGAACGGTTCAGTATCTCCGAAAATAAAACCACGCAAACACAATCAGAGTTACAAACTTATACTCCCGGCTATCTTTTGCGCGCGCAACCATTACTAAAAAAATATCCTTATAGCATTCACGTGCGACGACAGGGCGCGATAGCTTATTTCATGTATAAGTTTGGTTATTCTATACCGATTTATATGATTCTCTTTTTATTGAATAGGTAATAATGTAAACTTGTTTAAATGAGAGATGAATGAGAGAACTATTAACTTAAGAGTAAACAAATATAATCAGAATGCTCCGAACTGCTAAGCTATCAGGAATTACACGTGTTATTATGAGTCAACCATTAAAGATAGACATATGCTGCAGAAGGATATTTTTTAGAAAATTTTATGTAAAATATTTCCGTCATACATGATTTCTATGTAACTATAACCACTAAGGCTGCACACGCGACGGAAGCTTAAAAAATGGAGTAACTTCCCCCGTTTTCCCAAATTTTCCCAAAATTGCCCTTCACTACTCTGCTGAAAAGTACACTATGACCTGCCCAAGAGTATGAAGAATAATTCTACCAAGTTTCGTTGAAATCCGTCGAGTAGTTTTTGTTTCCATGAGGAACATACAAACCGACAGACAGACAGACAGACAGACAGACAGACAGACAAAAATTTTACTGAATGCATTTTTGGCATCAGTATCGATCACTAATCACCCTCTGATAGTTATTTTAAAAATATATTTAATGTACAGAATTGACCTCTCTACAGATTTATTATAAGTATAGATAATCCTCATATGAGGTTTTCATGAACAATATCATTCAAATTATATGCATAAGTGCTTTGCTACACTAAATTCACATCAAGGATTGATGTAAATTTCAATAATGGAATTAAAACATATTATAACTAAAACATAACTAGACTACGTTAAAAGGAACTTAACGAAACGAAACCATATAGCGTAAATGTAAATAGTTAAAAATAAATAGGTATTCCTGTACTTCTAGGCTAATAAAAATACATGACTATTACTCAAGTGAAAAGGAAATGAAATTTACTTTAATAAAATTGTATCTCGTGAAATATTTCAAAATATTATGTAAATAGTATTAAAATATTCATTAGCCTAGTGCGAGGGCAAATGTAAATTTAAATTGTAAATTTGTATTTTTAGTAAATAAAGAAGTTTTTTTTTTTTTTTTTATTTAAGAAAAAAGTTATGGCGTTTATAAATTTGTTTGGATAAAAAAAAATACTTTTATATTTTACGAAATCGTAGGATTCCGGTGAAATAGAAGGTGTAGTCCTAAAACTTAGTGTCTAACCTTCCACCAACACTAACTTGTTATTAACTATATTAGCTGCTCAGACCTGCCCAACAATTTTGAGAAGAGCGTGAAAACTGTGAAAACTGTGTGTGAGCATGAGCTGTGAAAACTTACATTCGTTAACTTGTTCCATATTTTAATCACAGCAATATTGGAAAACTTCTCGGATCACTATGTGAATCATATATAATACTAGACCCCAGAGTTGCCAATTGAGACCCTTGGAAAATTGGATAGTAAATAATGAATGCGTCATTTTGTTAGTGTTAACATATCTTATCATCCTTAAGGAAGGATGAACATTAAAGTTTTATGGATGAATTTGTGAAGTACAATGATATATATACTTAGTTTAAATACGAATATGAAGGTTGTACACCGTCGATAGCTCAGTAGTAGAGTGAAGGTAGACTGGAAAATACATTCTCAGATATTGCAATATAATATACATAAATATAAGTACAACTGCAATTTCTTTGGACGTTCAAAGAATAAAAATTTTGAGCACATTGTGCACCTTTACATTTTTATTAAGGAAGTTAATATGCTTTATGGAAATTTGTATGATGCAAAGTGGTTATCGATAGTCTTGACTAACCAACTAACCCGGAATAATGGACATGTTATATTTGGACCATAATATATGGATTTCCGTTACAGTATATCTTTCAAATAGAAACTCTAACGCTATAAAAATGAGCGATCATTTTGCCACAAAGCAACAGGCACCCAAACGCAAAACTGTAGGATAATCCAATTTGAAAGGCAAAAGCAATTAAGAAAGTGCACCAAGCACTTTGTAACACGAGAGGTCCATCGAACCTTGAAAAACGGTACTAGGCACGCGAATGAATACAGAAAGAAGATTAGATACCACATAATAAATAAAGGAAAGAAAAATTTCGACACAGGCGGGAATCGAACCCGCGACCTCGGGTATACGCCCCGACGTAGGAAACGCAAACACTGCTAAAACGTGTAAAAGAAATAAAGGATAGAAGAATTTCGCGCTGGCAGCCATTGACACGGTGGCTCAATTGGCAGAGCGTCGGGGCGTATACCCGAGGTCGCGGGTTCGATTCCCGCCTGTGTCGCTATTTTTCTTTCCTTTATTTATTCTTTATTTATTAGTAATAATCCCCACATGAGGTTTTCATGAACAAAAAGATTTAAATTAGATACCACATACACATGAACGAATCACTCCACGGCTGGCTACACTCAAACACACTAACTGCCGTAACGCTCTTGCTGCCCCTTTTTGGTATTAAGAGTATGTACTTAGATAAAATTTGAATCATAAAGAAATAACTAGTTCTGGTTCACTTGCATCACTTTTTTTCTAACATTGAAATGACATCTTCTATATAAAAAAGCTTAAAGTTATAAAATAGCTTATATAACTTAACTAATAAACCAATAAACGTGTCAGTCGGAACGTGACTGAAATTCATCAAGATATATTGCTCTCACCATTATTGCTCCATATGGAAAATTAGTTATTATTCTATTTTTACGTCACTTAGTACAACTAAGCTATATTAGTTTTCTTATGACGTTTTTCCTCACCATTTACAACCTTGATTATTTTTACATTCATTCAAACTCACCTACCCTGCATAAGAAGCGGTTAGACCTTTAGAATTAAAATTACCCCAGCAAATTTAAGGAGTTAAATGAGAAAAAAACCTACTAAAGGATGACATAAAATCAATTGAAGTAATATATTTGAAAAAAAGATACAGCCTAAATAAACAAGCGGCTTCAATTGAATAGTTTGTCTTGAACTCAAAGAAGAATTGCTTGTTAATGGTTCCGACCGCAGCGCCGTACTTCGATACAAACGGTTTAAAAAAAAATATCTTTTGATTTTCACTAATGACTACAGAAGAAATTGCTTTTAGGCCAACGCCAATTTTTTGGCAGTCTGTAATTTCTAACAAAAAGTGATTTTTTCATCAGATTTCTGAATTGGTTATTAACACCAGACAATTTGAATTACTCTTATGTATAAAGTGTATCAACCTTTTACTTAAACTTAAGTAATGGTACGAAATTAATTTTATTTGATGAATAGAACGAAGCAGTTGTTAGCTGTAACGTAGGACATGTAATTTTGAGCATGACGCAAAGATTTATTAATTTTCCTTCCCTAAGGATCAACTACGAAGTGCACCTACTAACAAGATGGTTATATGTTTTTTAGGACAATTTGTCGCCATATATTTTTATTTTAAACATTTGATATATTAATTGTACTCTTGTGTATGTTGTTTGCAAAATGCTGCTGTAAAAATGAGTAACTTAGGTTTGTTGAATCACGTATTAATAAAAAGATTAGCGTTGTAACAAACATACATAAATTTACTGACGCCGTTAGTTCCCATTGGGGTAGGCAGAGATTATCGATCCCAACTTTGTATGATCCTGGCAAACCTCTCTAGCTTCGTTCACATCCATTAATATTTTTATACGTGCTCTTTTATTCTTCATAATTCGCACACCCGTTTTTTGGAGCACTTTCTCTAATTGGTTTGAATGTGTCCTCCGATGTCTTCCTTCTTTACATTGTAAATAAAGTAAAAATGCATGCTTTGTGTAAATTTATTTATTAATAATGTTTTCTGAATTTAAATGTTATATAAATTGCGTGTGGTACTTTACATACATAAAAGCACGTGGATGTAAAGGGCGATACTAATAAAGTCTATCTGCATGTTAAGAGTTTCAGAAACGGCTATAAATAAAGAGGGACTTATCTCTTATCCTTCAACATTTACATATGATAAATGGGCATTCCAAGGGAACGTAGTATAAATAGAAAAATAGAAAGAAATCAAATAGTTATTTGCGCAATGTGGCTGCGTACCCATCTCTAACAATATTTTATATTAACCATATTTTCTGAGCTGAGGATTGTTTATTTAGAGGCTCTTGCTATGCTTTTGAGCGATATATAGTGGTACGTACCTATATATGTATGTACAAAATCAAACAAGACAAATGAAGAAACTACCAAAACAAATAATAAAATTAAAATTTCGTCGTTAGTCTCTAGTTTTATGAAAATATATATATATATATCAATAACGTTTATGTTCCTTTATGTTATATTTGAAAAAGAAAATAAAGAACACAGGGTCAGTGTGTGTGAAAGTGTTTAATGAAGTGAATATTACACTGACTTTGCTGAGTTTACTACAACTTCGACTAGATGGCGCTGGTCGTACATTTCTACATCGCGGTATGATTTCTTCTTTAGTCCAATATATATACTTTTTTGACGCTTTCGTACTTCATAACAATAGACAACAAGAAATTTACTTGTATTGAATTTTTGTAGAGTCTGCGGTTTTTTTCGGAGCAGACTTAACTAATAATCTAAATTTAGCGAATGTTCGAAAATTTTAGTACCTCTGCCAATGAGATGAGAATGACCTCTCCAATTAAAATTGCAAACCTCTTTTAGTATTATTGTGTGTTCGAAATGATTTGGTGATAAATCTTGTTGAGCTTCACGAGAGAGGCAATATGATTAACTTCGAAAAATACAGACATATTTACATACTGGAGGGCAATTCTCGCAAGTTCGATATCATTACTATCATAGAAATTATATCAAGTGTTCAATGTCGTGTGCAAAATATCACAAAGTGAAATATATTTCTATTCATAGATTGAAACTGTATTCTCGCACACGGCAGTAATTTTTCCTTAGACATTAAAGAATGAAGACCGAAAACAAAGATCCAAGTGAACGAATTGAATGAAAGGTCAGTTTAACTGTCATCTTAGTTATGAAAAGGTCTTCATATCTGTCAATATTCACATATGTTTTGGTTTGTTTAAATTTTCCTTTAACTGGCACTTTGCCGGTAACTAGCAATAGCAAAGTCTGAATTCCCAACTGAACCATTCGGCAACCGGATTAAGTTTATGAAATTTTATAATGCCAAATTAATATATTTTTTATAATTTAATAATATAATTAACGTTGATCCAAGTAGACATTATTTAAAACTTCAAAGACTATTTGATCTATGATCCATTTAATGTATTTACCTACATTTTAATTTTCTTTCTATATTCAAACAAAATTTGAAAACAAAATGGCTACAGTTCGCACGACATCTTCAAATATCATATATAAAATATAAAATATGTGTAGTGTAGTGTAGGCCTTAACTGAAAACCAGTGTTTTGCCACTTGGCAATATCAAGCACTGAGTTAGGACCTAGTTTGTGTTACCATAGCACTAATTTTAAGTTTAAAAATATTGTTTTTTTTCACTTTATGTATTGTTTTTCATATTGTATGTGGTGTTATGTTAACATAAATAAACGAGTTATCTATCTATCTAAATTTCAAGTAAAAAGTGATAGAGATACAATTATACTACAAGAGATCGTTGGTATGGGAGTTTTTACAGTTTTATAAAAAAGGATAGATCATTTGTTTTATGTATAAGGGATAAAATAAATGATTTAAATTCCCTGGATGTAAAAATTTATAACATATGTTAAGTCGGAGATATAAGTGTTATTGTAAATGTACATTATTTTATTATTTTATATTAGGGCGGGGAAGTGGACCTTCACAAATGTTTTCTATCGTGTTGCACTTTTGCTCAAATGATGCACAACCGTGTCAATGCCAGGAAATTACTAGAATTAAGAGCATGAATATTGAGGTATTTTCTTGGATGAAAACGTGAATTGGAACGATCACATAAACGCTCTTTCCTTTAGGGTTCGTAAACTAAAGTATGTTTTTAAAAACCGGCCAAGAGCGAGATGGACTCGCTAATGAAGGGTTCCGTAGCAGCACTAGCAGCAGGTAGGTAACATAGTAATATACAAGTTTAAAATGTTTAGTTTAAAATGTTATTTACTTATCACTGATTTACTATAAGAAAACAATGGTTCACGTTTTATGCGTAAGGCCTGTGATAGTAAAATTATTGTTATATATTTCAGTGAAATTAATAAATTAGGTAATTTGATTTATGACGTTTAAAAATAGAACTACTGGCTAGATCTCATTCAAACCAATTTTCGTTAGTAGTTTGTATAGTAATAAACATCATTTATTTTTTTCAGTTTTATCATGCCCATATTTTAGAAGTTACGGGGGGGGGACACACATTTTACCACTTTGGAAAAGTCTCTCGCGCAAACTATTCAGTTTTGAAAACTTCAACATCATTTTCAAATACCTTTTGATAGATACCCCACACGTATAGGTTTGATGAAAAAAAAAATTTTGAGTTTCAGTTCTATGTATGGGGAACCCTAAAAATTTTGGTTTTTTTTTCAGATTTTATTTTAAAATCTTAATGCGGTTTACAGAATACATCTACGCACCAATTTTCAATAATGTAGTTCTTATAGTTTCGGAATAAACTGGCTGTGACATACGGACGGACGGACGGACGGACAGACAGACAGACATGACGAATCTATAAGGGTCCCGTTTTTGCCATTTGGCTACGGAACCCTAAAAAACTGAGATCTTCAACCGAGTCAAAAACCCTCCGATTGTTCTACGATTCTCTATGTAAATCAATTATTTCTTATTGTGTTCCGTTCTGGGGAGGTGCTTCAATAACTTTATTATTAAAATAAGAAAGGGCTCAGAGAGCAAACCTGAAGGTAATGAACTTTATAGATTCCCCAAAATTTCGTCACCGGCGGGGATCGAACCCGCGACCTTCAGGTATACGCCCCCGTGTCGCTCTGCCAATTGCGCTACAGTGTCAATAGCTTCCATTGTGAAATTCTTCTATTCTTTGTTTCTTTTACACTTTTAAGTTGTGTTTGCGTTCACTACCTCCGAGTTTTTTACAAATTCGAAATTTTTCTTTCCTTTATTTATCTGCTCTGCTGTGTAGTGTCGGCTTAGAATAGCACTACCCCATTTTTTCCGGTGTACATAAGAGGCAACTAACGGTATTGGGGGCTTTTAAGTGATTTTTGGGCGATGAGGTTGAAGACCCATCACCAACAACCTTTTTTTTACTATCTTTTCCCCCCTTAACTTTCCAAAAGTGGCTAAGGAATTCATAATTCCTTAGCCATGGCTACCCCTTCTAGGGATTTATAGCCGTGAGTATATGTCTGTATGTTTATTTATCCTTTATTTATTTTATGTCGTTTGTTGGGGATTTCAATAAGAGTACTATGTCTACGTCGCATAATCTTTTGCTTTGTAATTTACTTTGCCGTAACGAATATTGCATAGACTTTTATATTATAAGAATACATTGCATATAAGTTTTTAGGCATAATAAGTTTTCAGCATAGTCTAAAGGTAATAATAATTATTTAATAATATAATATTTATTTATTTGCCTTAAGTTAATACATTTGACATTAATATAAATCATATATATCACTATTTAGTTTTGGAATTGGCGACTTTATACAATCATTTTGTCGTGTCTCCCAAACAAGATTTAACTGTACTATGGGAGACAATTTTGAATACAGTAAATCTTTACAGATATTATTGAATATAGGGTGTCCCGGGACGGACGACAAGCCAGCGCCGAGTGGTAGGCCACATTATACCAGTTATCAGAAAAATAAAAAAAAAATCTATGTCTTATATTTTAAAAATTATGATCATCCAAAATTTCCACTTTTTTATTATTTTTGCTTTGTTTCGTAACCCTGAGTAATGCTCCTGTAGCAATTAGTCTAAAACTTTTATTTAATTGCTCTAACTTTGAAAGACACCCTGTATTATTGAAGGCAAACTAACTTAACTATTTACAATTTATAGTATGTGTGTGGTGTTTGTGTTTGAGTGTGTGTTTGTAATAAAAATAATGTAATGTGATTATTATTGATTATAAAAGTGTGTGATGAGTGTAATTAAATAGTTTGTAATCTTATTTTTAACCTCGTACTTGTTGCATTCTAGGATTTGTAATTTTTGATCTATTTTGTTGTATATGAATGAACACTTACAGACTAAATGTCGAGAGCCAAATACTGTTCTAGGCCTAACTGTTTCACAAGCCTGTTTTCGTCTTCGTTGGTTGAGGGTAATTTTAGATTGTAAGTCAGTATTTGAATGTTGTCGTAGAATAGTATTAAGCAGATATAGTTGTAGTTGCCTAACAGTAAGGACCCTACACTCTTGGCAAAGCTGGAAGGTGGGGAATTTATAGGGTTTATTCGTCAATACTTTAAAGGTTGGCTCTCTCAGCCCTTTCTAATTTTAATAAAAATTTTTAGACGCGCCTCCCCAGACCGGAACACATAATTGATTTACATAGAGGGTTCGAGGGATCGGAGGGTTTTTGAATCGGTTGAAGACCTCATTTTTTTAAAAACATAGTTTAGTTTACGAACCCTAAAGCAAAGAGCGTTTATATGATCGTTCCAATTCACGTTTTCATCCAAGAAAATACCTAAATATTTCATGCTCTTAGTTCTAGTAATTTCCTGGCATTGACACGGTTGTGCATCATTTGAGCAAAAGTGCAACACGATAGAAAACATTTGTGAAGGTCCACTTCCCCGCCCTAATATAAAATAATGTACATTTACAGTAACACTTATATCTCCGACTTAACATATATGTTATAAATTTTTACATCCAGAGAATTTAAATCATCTATTTTATCCCTTATACATAAAACAAATTATCTATATTTGTTTATAAAACTGTCAAAACTCCCATACAAACGATCTCTTATAGTATAATTGTATCTCTATCACTTTTACTTGAAATTTCTATTTTAAAAGAATGCAAATGTCACAGACATCACGCTATATTGTATGTGCATGCATTTTATCGATTAATCTAATGAAATTGCAAAATAGATCAAAATATGTCTGTATTTTTCGAAGTTAAACATATTGCCTCTCTCGTGAAGCTCAACAAGATTTATCAGCAATTCATTTCGAATACACAATAAGACTAAAAGAGGTTTTCAATTTTAATTGGAAATTTCAATCTCATTGGCAGAGGTACTAATACATTTGAACATCACGTGACTTTGTCACCTGGTGTTCAGAGTACCCACGTTTTGCATGGACAGTGTACTCACGCGATAGGGGGCAGGCCTATCGCCGTTTTGTACGAATACACTGACACATGACTAAGTACAACTCAGCCTTGTGGGTTCCTCGCCATGTTTTCCCTCACCGTTAACAACCATGATAAATTAACCACACATATGTCTTTAGTAAAGACAAATTGGTGTAGGCCCGACCCGGGATTTGAACACTAGTCGTCTGCACGTTGACCGGTGTTCTACCCATTGAGCCAGCACGTCGTAATCTTAATATCATAACAGCTTAAACAAAATCAAATATACAAAATATAACCTAGGATTGCAAATCAAATAAAACCCTCGCAAATTTCGTTAAGTATGCAGTAAAATGGTCCGCTAAGTTTTCAGTTAACACAATTAACATCATTGAACGTCTCTTGGCACAATTTACGACGGCGCAGTGGACCTCGAGAACAAATTGAGAAATACATGAAGAAATCTTTATAATATGTTAATTTATAGCTGCTACTTGTATTAAAACTGCTTGCGAGACCAAATAGAAAGGATTGTTTTGTGTCGATTATGTTTTTCATTTTTTATGCTATTAGATAATTTAGATAGTTAGATAAGACACTTTATCGTCAACTTCAACACATCATCAACTTGTAAACATTAGCGAGTACAGAGTTCATAGTGATATTCTGGCCTTTAAATGAATAACACATTTTTTTTATTTGAAATAAAATGTTGATGCGTTTATATAAATACACTTTCACGACCTAATAATCGAAGGCGTTGTTTTAGAATTATTATATAATATCGGTGTTTATCGCTATAGCTTTTTAGGTTATTTTTTAAGATTGTGAGGTTCATTTCTATTTAACTGTAATTATTGCTATGTACTTAAAAGGTAACCAAACTTAGTGTCCAGAATAATTATTTATTAAAAGGATTTTTTTCAAATTTCCATATTTTATTTACCTTATGCATTACCACATAGGGTTATGGTTATTTCAAACCTGCCCTCTCCAAATCCGAAGGTCATAATAACATACTGATAACTCTTTGTCTAATAATAACTTAAATACCTTCAAACAATCATATTTATTTATGGGCCAAACTCAGATCCTCCTCTTTTGAGTCGTATAAGCACTATAACCTTTTCCTGAAAGTAACAAGTACTTTTCTGAAAGCGTGATCGTGTACAAACATACATACTTACAGATCCAACATAAAACTAAAGGCACTACATACATACATATACTCACGGCTGTAAACCCTAGAAGAGGTAGCCAGAGCTAAGGAATTAGAAATTCCTCAACCACTTTTGGAAATTTATGTGGGGAAAGATGTTGAAGTTGAAATAAAGGTTGTTGGTGATGGGTCTCCAACCGCATCGCCCAAAAATCCCTTAAAAGCTCCAAAACCGTTAGTCGCCTTTTACGTACACCCACCGGAAGAAATGGGGTAGTGCTTTTTTAAGCCGACACTACACAGTGACATTAACAAATACTTTTCTGAAAACCGCATTCAAATAGCTTTAGCCAAACGCGAGATGATCGTAGAGAAATGTACACACATACAAGCAATCAAAATGAGAACCTTCTTTTTTTCAAGTCGGTCAAAAATACTACCTCTATTTACTTCTATTTTCTTTTTTAATAAATAATGTAATAACACGCGATTAAAATATCCGAAAATCAATAGTTGTTTTAATTCTATTCTTTTTGCCAAAAAATACGAATGAATACAAATGCCGCAGCGAACGTGCGAAATTGTATTTGTATATGTCGCAGGAAAATCGTCAAACTCGTTAACTTATAAGTTTCCTAGGAAACTTGTAAGTTGACGGAAAACCGTCAAACAGCAAGCGAATTTACATCTTACCTGATAGTTTTTAGGAAACTTGTAAAATAACGAACTCAACTCAGGAAACTTGTAATTGGGAATCATTTTTGACAAGTTTTGAATTTATAATTTAGGAAATTTGTAAGCTTCCTAATGGCTGCTAGTGACATTGTTAACAGAACCAGTTACTTATGCTGATTGGTTAAGAACTGAGTTGAGTAAAAAGCATGAATTGAAAGTAATGACAATGTTTTCATATTTTCAAAAATAAATGAATAACTGGCCTAAGAGCGTTTCAAAGAAGGGTTTCCTAGCCCATAATCTTAAGTAATAATAAACGAAAACTACGAATAAGGGATTTTTACAATAGTTTCCAATCGCTAATCAACCAACCTTCTGACTTGCTTTTCACTCACTCACATCACAGTAGCTAATCACAATAAGATGTATTTTGAGCTACAGAATTAGAAGGTGGCGGTGGGTATGCAGCCACTTCACCCAACAAGCACTTAAAAAGCCTTTGGTTTCCTCTGGCGACAACCGCGGGACAAAATATTATGAGTGCAGTAAATTATTAAGAGTTTAAAATCTAACAATTATCGGTTGAGAATAGCACTAACATATTTCTGACGGTAACCTATACGAACGGATGTCATTGGAGGTGACTAAGGACCTTGGGGCTTTTTTAGTGTTGTTTTGGCGATGCGGTTGGAGACCTATCACCATGAATGTTTATTAAACAAACTTTTCCCATTAAACTTCAAGAAGTAGCTAAACTCCGACGCTAAGGCTACCCCTTCTAGGGATTTATTGCCGTGAGTGTAGGTATGTATGTATCGGTATTAAAACGCTCTTTAAATTTAAACGGCATTAAAAATTGTCTAGGTGGTATTTATACTATGCAACTAAAAAGTATCACGATATATACTTAAACAAATTAAATACATACGTAGATATACTCACGGCCATAAATCCCTAGAAGAGGTAGCCAGAGCCACAGAAACTTTTGGAAACTTGAGTGGGGAAAAGATGATGAAATTAAGGTTGTTGGTGATGGGTCTCCAACCGCATCGCCCAGCAATCCCTCAAAAGCCCCAATACCGTTAGTTGCCTCTTACGTACACCCACTAGAAAAAATGGGGTAGTGCTATTCTAAGCCGACACTACACAGCAGCAAAAAATATATTTAATAAATACACTTAAAACGTTTTAACTTCATGTCAGTGACAGCAAATAATAGCAAATTAATAGATTAGCATAAGTAAAGTAAAGAAAATATAAGTGTTGATTGTCGAAATGATAGAACGCGCGAATGCGTCACGTCACGTGACCGCGGCCGGCCAATGAGCATTGACTAACACCCCTCTCTTCGCGCCGTCAGCGCTTCATTGACAAGTTTCCTGAGGTGAGTCCGTTATTTTACAAGTTTCCTAAAAACTATCAGGTAAAGTGTAAATTCACATGCTGTTTGACGGATTACCGTCAACTTACAAGTTTCCTAGGAAACTTATAAGTTAACGAGTTTGACGATTTTCCTGCGACATATACATATAACAGACAAATCTAATATATTACGGAACAGACCAAGGTATCTCCGTATTTTGCGACGTTGAACATTTTGCTTCCCACGTGAACTTCAACAAGATCTCCTGAAAATTTATTTCAAAGACACAATAAGACTAAAAGCGATACGAAATTCATATATCTTGTATGATTTTAAATAAATGTTTTTGATTATAGATTATAATTCCCTTTACTATTAGTTTTCCTAGTTTTTAATTAAATGTTTAGTATTACCAAAGTCAGTTACTTATTTGCAAAATGAACCATCGTTGTAAATGTTTAATGTTCGTTGCGATACAGGCATTGCCTAGTGCAGCGAACTAGTAAAAGCGTGTATGTAGTTGGTGTTGTACATACGCATTTGTTATTGATCCATAAATACTCGTTTCAAAGATTGATCTCAAGAAAGTAGCAATATTTAAAGGCTATTATGGCGTATATGATTTCTAATGGTAAAAAGCAGTGCTAAAGTGTTTATTTAGAATAAATACTCCATCCTGTCACATACGTGCCACCAACGATTGAGTCTTGAGCTAAGTGTGTACACTCAAACTCAACTTAGAATAATCCATTATTTTAAAAACATTACTTTACTTCAAAAATGGCTGATGTTTATTTGACTCAAAATTAATTTCTACCCATTTTCTCGAATTATAGCCCCAAGTGTTGATAAAGTACAAAATATTTACAACTACTAAATTTCATATATCATTGACCCACCGAAAACATTTTCATGTAAAATGTTGCAAAGACGAGCCCACATATTTTGACTAAGGTGTAGAGTTTGAGAAGTTACGCCTTGTAGAGTTAGGGCTTGCAGTGTTAGAAGCTTGGCTCTACATGAGATCTGATAACTTTTTGACAGAGCGAATCCTCTGTCAAAATATGTGGCTTGGCCGTTTCGCTATATTCCCACCGGCGTAAGGTGAAAAGTTAATTCACTGTTCATTACTTTTGTATTATACCATAGTTCTTGTAGTAATGAACGGCCAAGCCACATATTTTGACTAAGGTGTAGAGTTTGTGAAGTTAGGCCTTCTAGAGATGTGTAGTCCTGACGTGTCTTGGAAAGTGGACTAAGAACAAAATGTTTTTACATTAAAGACTGACAGTTGCGTTGTTAGTTGGTGGCGATACTTAATACACGCAAAGTGACTAAGGATTGATTTAATTACTGCCTTATCTCACAGCTAGTCAAGTAAAGAGTAAATTGATATCCCACCAAAAACATTTTCATGTAAAATGTTGCCAAGACGAGCCCATATGACTCGCACTGTCAAAAAGTTATCAGATTTCATGTAGAGCCAAGCTTCTAACACTACACGCCCTAACTTTACAAGGCCTAACTTCACAAACTCTACACCTTAGTCAAAATATGTGGCTTGGCCATTTCGCTACATTCACATCAGCGTAAGGTGAAAAATCAATTCACTGTTCATTACTTTTGTGTTATACAATAATTCTTGTAGTAACGAACGGCCAAGCCACATATTTTGACTAAGGTGTAGAGTTTGTGAAGTTACGCCTTGTAGAGTTAGGGCGTGTAGTGTTAGAAGCTTGGCTCTACATGAGATCTGATAACTTTTTGACAGTGCGAGCCATATGGGCTCGTCTTGGCAACATTTTACATGAAAAAGTTTTTGGTGGGATTTCATTTCTTTTTGTAAGTTGTTTGTAACAATTTTTTTTTTATTTTTTTATTCTTTTTTTGGGGTGTATTTCTTGCACATCAGAGACGCCTTTTTTTATAGCCCACTCTCTATCTTTGCCTTTTTTCTTTGTTGATTTACTGTTTCTAATAAGTGATAGATCAGATACTGTCGATATGTCTCAATATATGTCGTTTTTTTTTTTTTTTATAACAAGGAGTACCTATACATATATATATCTGAGGGCACCAAGTTTTAGATTATTATTAGATTAGACCTCTAGCGTCATCAAAATTTAATCTTTTAAAATTATAGGTCTCATACAAACTCCCATCCCCTAGTTTAAGGGGTTGGAGGATGAAAGTTACAAGTTTTATATATATATTTTTTTGTTGTTTGTGTGCTAATACTAGCTTACATACAAAATTTCAGCTTTCTAGGACATAAGGAAATACCTTAATAATTTTGATGATCATCAGTGAGTCAGTGACGAAATCAGCGTTTTTTAGATATAAATAAAATCTGAAGTATAAAAGCTAATGTAATTAAAACTTAATATGTTCAATAAATCCGCTATTGAAAATATATCCCGAAAATTTTGTTGATCTAGCATAACCCAAACCCAAGTTATGAGGGTTCAAAAAAACGACGAAGCGCTTCGAGAAAAGGTAGGTAGTGCCCGTGCGCTTCGCTTGGCTCGTCTTGGCGGGGGCACTACCGTGCCCCCAGATTATATTTTCTACCCAATCTTACTTAAATTACTTAACCAAATTCGAAGAAGCTCATTGCAACAGCACCCTCACCCTATCATACTTGAGCATCAGAGAATATATTTCTTAACAACCTTCACGAGTCAAACTGTCATGGCCACTACAACACAAATACAACACACAAGCGACCAAATCACGCCATCTACATTAGGTACATTTAATCAATTGATTTATTCCGAACTAGCAGTTATGCACGATAAATGCATAAACATTATTACTAATTTTATTTATTTACTACAAAAACACATTCAAAAATTTACGTTTTGAGTTGATAAGGATCAAATAGTAGAAACATACATACATACATACTCACGGCTATAAATCCCTAGAAGGGGTAGCCAGAGCTAAGGAATTAGAAATTCCTCAGCCACTTTTGGAAAGTTGAGTGGGGAAAAGATGGCAAAGTAAAGGTTGTTGGTGATAGGTCTCCAACCACATCGCCCAAAAATCCCTTAAAAGCCCCTATACCGTTAGTCGCCTCTTACGTACACCCACCGGAAGAAATTGGGTAGTGCTATTCTAAGCCGACACTACATAATAGAAAGAAATGCACAATTTTGGTAAATTTTAAAACAGATAATCATTGCAGTTTAAATTAGGTATCTAGATTTGCCTCTATCTAACTATCCTTTATTTACTCAACATCCAAAAGTAGCTGAAAAATATCTTATAATAAAGCTGTGGCTACTCCCCTTTAAAATTTATAGTATTCAATTATGTTGAAAATTCATTCACACCGCTCTGTGTGATGAGTGATGACAGATTAAATTGATATATGGAACATTTAAGGACAAACCGGCTGCTCTAAGCTAAAAACAAGTATGTCGATTTTTGAGCGTTTGCTTTTTTTTACACCGTTTGATTCGTCATAGAAAGACCCCTAAAAACTCAAAATATCTTCTTATTTAAGGCGCTATTGATAAAAGACGTTTTTAAGTATCTCAAAAAAGACAAAAAAACCAAGCTAAAAACAATTATCTTCACGTCTCAAAGTTAAAAACAAGTATCATAATTGAAACATACTTGTTTTCATGATTTGGCGGAGCGACTTACTTGTTTTATGCTTTTAAATAGTTGCGCCATAAGATCTAATTTTAAATGTTGTAAAGAAATTTTAAGAAGGTATCTAAAAGAAAACAATATTTTATTACACTGAATACAAAGTAACGTTTGGATTTTTTATCTTTTGAGACAATGAAGCTGAAAACATGAAAAAATATACAATCCCTACCCTAGTTTGAAATTGCTATGTTTAAAAATATGTCAGCGGCATAAAGCTAAGCAAGCTACTGATTTATATTATAACGATTCTGAAAGAGAAAGACTGAATACTGAAATCAAAATATTCAATATAGTTTTGCTACCAGTGAGGGTAGAGAGGTTAAAGATTATTTTTTTACGAATAGAATTATAAGTACTGTCAATCTTCTTCAGGCGCACCTTGTCAGGCACAAAGTGATGGCGTATGTCTATATGCTTGATCCTGGAGTGATAATTTTCGGTACCTGCAAGTTTGATTGCACTCTGTTTATCACATATTATCGTCATGGGTACAGTAACCGAGTGTGGCCAGAATTCATCATTCCTGTAGATAGTGACATATATATGGCCTCTGTAGTCGAAAGTGCGACTGTCTGCTGACGTCGAGAATTCCATGTACTAGTCCACCTTGGTGTATAAATACGTAGCCAGTACATGATCTGCGGTTGTGTTCATTGCTGCACCAACCTGCGTCAAAATAGCCATGGACAGGACGGTCATCTCTCTTGTCCCACTCAGCGAATATTATATATCTCAAAACTCGCTTTAATGCCATCGAGTCCTGCCTTTTTGGTTATAAGTTAAATCTGTTGAGAGTGTTCACAGCATAAGATATATCAGGACGTGTTCCCTGTGACAGATAGATTACTCAATACATCTTTTATATATTTCTGTTGGTTTACGCATAGAATTCCTTGTTTCCTGTTTTTATATACTTTTGTGGTTTGGGCCGATAATTGCTGTGCCCAAAATATTTGGATCATGTTTACAGCACTTGTTATGATTGTGAATACTCAAAACATAGAATTTTTAACTATTAAGTATGTGATAAAAGGACATACCCACATGAGTACTCATGATGTGGAGCATTTGCATCCAATTCCATACAAAAATTATCAAATATTGCCAGGATATTACCTGTAAATTGTAACCTGTTGCTTCGTAAAATGGCCCATGATGGTGATGGAATAACACTGATAAATGAAACCCGTTCTTTGAAAGGCATGTCTGTCATGGCATAGCATGTCATTAAGCTGTGTCTGACCTCTCTCTGGTCGTGTCTGTCTTCCGTTCCACAATCCCTGAACGAATAAAGCCTTTTGGGTAGGTTGTACTTACTATAGATTTCAGGTGGCTTATCCAAATAAGCAGGGCGTGGAAGTCCATTAGTTGGTATGATAAGATACTTGATTTAATCAACGTTCTTATGACGGTATACTCATGAAGAGGCAACAGCAAGTCAATGCTAAAATCAAGTATGTTGCAACTTACATGATTTTAGCTTTTTCAAGATTAGTCAAGTCAAGATCACTATAATTCTTAGTCAAGTAAGTTATTTGCTTTTTTTTAGCTTAGTAATTGTAACATAAATAATAAGGTAATACTATGCTAAAAGCATTTTCATTCTGCATTGGCGTTACTGTAAGGGTCAAGTTATTTTTTTTTTATTAATTTTATTAGGAAATTACATCACGTCGGACGTATCAGCAAAAACCATCAAGATCCGACAATTACTTTAGGAAATATTTAAATTTAAAGAAAAAAAATGTTTTTTCGCTCTCCTGTAAAATTTGCCAAAAACGATATACTTGTTTTTAGTTTAACACAGCCGAACTAAAATATGAGGCTTTTTAAGTGAATATTTGACGATGTGGTTGGAGACCCATCTACAAAAATACTTTATTTTATCTTTCACTCCCTAATTTTCTTCCAAGAACTTGAGGTTTATAGCCGTGTACCTACATACATACTATAGAATAGAATAGGAAATACTTTATTGCATATCACAAAAGAAATATTTACAACATTTCAGTACGAAAGCAAAAGTATAATTGGCGGTCTTATTAATGAATTCTTCCAGACAACCCTTGGATGTATAAGAACTAAAACAGTATGTATTATGATAAATTATATTTTACGCTGCATCGCTCCTCGCTGATCCCAAACATGCATAAACAATCCGTTTCATATCTTAGCTTCAAGTTGTCATTATTTCAGAGGCAAAAACATGTACATGGTATTCACTAATGATAAAAATGTATATACTCACGGCTATAATTCCCTAGAAAGGGTAGCCAGAGCCAAGGAATTATAAATTCCTCAGCCACTTTTGGAAGTTGAGTGGGGAAAAGGCGGTAAAATAAAGGTTTTTAATGATGGGTCTCCAACCGCATCGCCCAAAAATCCAATGAAAAGCCCCAATACATTTAGTCGCCTCTTACGACATTCTAAGCCGGCACTACACGGCAAACAACCTTGAGGAATACAAGTTTTTTTATAAATAAAATATTATACTTTGTCATTATAAATCGCTTGGCACACGTAATTCAACTATAAATTGACGGAAAAACACAAAATTTAACATCACATTCAGGTAAAAATTAATACTCACAAAACATATAAGTTATAGTTTCCGCACTCAAAAAAAAGGATAAAATGAAATGAAATTTCTCATCTCTGCTTCTTCCGTATGAGACAAGTGGTCGTTCGTAGCACATATACGGATAAGTATAGAAAGTAAATTATCTCACTACTGAGTTATAATTAAAAAGTCTAGTTTTATTAGTAAGTGGTTTTATATTCGTAAATTTAGTGCTATTAAATTCACTTCCTCAGCAAGAGTGTTAAAATACATACATACACACATACATACATATACTCACGGCTATAAATCCCTTAACGGGGTAGCCAGAGCTAAGGAATTAGAAATTCCTCAGCCACGTTTGGAAAATTGAGTGGGGAAAAGATGGTGAGATAAAGGTTGTTGGTGATGGATCTCCATCCGCAGCGCCAAAAAATCCCTTAGAAACTTCATACCGTTAGTCGCCTCTTACGTACACCCACCGGAAGAAATGGGGTAGTGCTATTCTAAGCTTACACTACACAGCACCCAGTCTATGCACCCAAATAAAACTCAAGAACTCACAAAGCACTCTCAAGAAACTGCTGGGATCATTCAGATGGTCTAAGTAGGCAACGGCTACCACACCGTGCAGCTCATGAAATGGTTAAGTGGGGACTCACCTAAGAAAACATTAGGAAGCTCTGTTTTTTTAAATTAATGTCTGTGTAGTTACAGTATCAAGTAGCACTAACCCATCTCTAGAATCTTTACTTGATTATTGTAGAATTAAGATGTTCAAACGCTGTATTCGATTCCGCATTTTATATTGTTGAATCGGGTTCGACAAGTGTTTGTGTCGAAAATTAAATTTTTAGAATTTTAATTATAATTAAGATAGATATCGAAAGAATTCTCACTGAAAAGAACTCCATTTATTAAGGATAACATATGTTATATAAGGAGTATTGAAGTTTAATAATTATTTCGTGATTATATTAAAGTATTGGTTTGCGCTTGTTTCAACGGTTTTTTCAGGCCAGTATTTTGTCTTTATTTCACAATTCACACATTAAAACAATACCTCAGTTTAACTAAATACTGAATAAATGAGTTATATTTCTTCTTATCCACTTATATTTTACTAGATATACTCTTATCATAAAATATAACCTTAAATTAGTCAATAAGTTATCTAGTAAATAAAACTTAGTTTACAATATCAAGTACCATTAGCTTAAAAATAGTTAAAATGCCTACTCGCAGTGAAACTATTAGTAATTTAGAAAAGAAGTTAAATTCAACCCTTTTAGAATTAAAAAAATCTAAAGAAAATACCATAAAATTGTTAGAGGAACGTGAGGATAGTGAGCAAGAAATAAACAATATTATTAAAACCAATTCTTGTTTAAGGAAACAACTTGTTGACTTGGATGCAGAGCTGCAAGATAGCATAGCCCAAAGATTGGCCCTGGAAAGAGATGTTAGTTTGCACCAAAACAGTTATGATTTTCATGAAGTAGCACTGAAAGAAATAGAATTGTTAAAAGCACAACTAGCAGGAGCTGAATTAGAACTACATTCATTAAGAAGTCAGAAAACAGAGGAGAACTCAATTATTCTGCAGCGAATGTATAATAACATTATTGATATGCCAACAATAGACTTGACTACTCCATTAAAGGAGGAAAAATCCCTACCAATTGTGAACATAAAAGGTTCCAGAAAGTTAAAAAAGTACCTTAAACTTAAAAGAACTGTAAGAAATCTTGTAAAAAAACTTAATAAACTTAGGTGTAGTCAACATCATGAGATGAAGTTTAAGTTAAATAGGCTAGAACAACTATGTAGTGATTATGAACTTTCTCTAGACAGTAACAAAGTTAAACTAAGTCATGATAGTAATAGAATTATAGAGTTAGAAAAATCTCTTCAAGATATTACAGTAAACTATCATAATAGTCACTTAGAAATGCAAAGCTACATAGTAGGATTAGAAGAAATCATAGAGTTAAGTAATGAAAATATCAAAACAGTAGAAACACTATCTAGTTTTTGCACTAAGTGTGAAAGTGTAAGTACTGTCATAAATGATGTATCTCCTGAAAATAGAAATAATATGGTTTAGCCCACTTTTGCTTACAATAGAGATGTGTCGACTCAGAGGACTTTAGTCTTCTCCGATTCTCTTGGTGTTAACATTGGCCATCATTTAAACAAAGAATTAGACCAATGTATTTTAAATACTTGTATGCCCGGAGCAAGTTACTCTCAAATAATAAATACCATTTTAAAAGAACAATATGACTCCAATACTACTTTAGTTATTTTAATTGGTTCGAGTAATAAGGTGAATCCAAGTGACTTAAAGAAATCATTTGACAAATTGGTCAATTTAAATGTTAGAAAAATAATTATAAGTGACTTCCTATATTCCAAGCATCTTAGCTATAAGGTTAATACTAGGATTTATAAACTAAATATGTTACTATATAATTTGACCTTGGGATATAGGCAAAAAATTGTTAATTTTAATATAAATAATTATATTAAGAAACCATTATTGACTAAAAGTACCTTGAAAGTACCTGAACATTCTAAAAAACGTCTAGCTATGTTACTAGCTAGTAATATTGTATACAACAATGTGATTAATTTGAATAACATAACAATTTCATCTGACTTGGATGCAGTTATTAGTACATGTACTAATGTATCTGCAAATTTAGCTTTAAACTAGGTAGTAAGACAAAGGAAAAGGCATACATTTCACTAGTTCATCAGAACATACAGAGCCTTTCCTGCAAACTATTAGAATTAGAGTTATTCATTAATAAGTACAATGCCAAAATACTTTGTTTAACAGAACACTGGTTAAAAGCAGAACAAATGAATTTTAGTTTAAAGAATTACACAGTGGGCAGTTGTTTTAACAGAGAGTCCATAATGTGTGGGGGTAGTATGATACTATTATATGTAGACATTAAATTTAAAGAAAGAAAAGACATCTGTAGACTCTCTGTTGAACAACATGTAGAAATCTCATGCATTGAATTGAGCAAGTATATAATTTTGTGTGTATATCGCCCACCCAAAGGTAACTATGACATCTTTGAAGCAGCGATGGAAGATGCTTTGGGGATGGCTTCCCGCAGCTCCAGAGAGGTTGTAGTTTGTGGGGATTTCAATGTTGACTTGTTGGGTGAGGGTCTAGTAAAGGAGAGAATATTGACATTTTTTCAATCATTTAATCTTCTAAATGTATTTAATGAGCCAACCCGAATTACCTCGACCTCTGCAACATGTTTAGATAATATTTATTGCAATTGTGATTACTCCGGTCACTTCCTTTTTGATTGCATTACCTCAGACCACAAGGGTCAATTTATAAATTTAGAATTTACCATCGAAAAGAAAAAGTCAATAGTATGTAGACAGATAACTGAAAAAAAACTTAGCTTATTTGAAAATAATATTAGGTCTAGCATCAGCCCCCCAATGAGAAGCAGTGAATCATTAGAGAATTGTCTTTCATTCATCAATGAGCTAAAAACTGAATTCAACAAAATCTTTAAAACTAAGGTAATACTGTGTAATACAAAATGCTCTTTTGCTGAATGGGCCACCGCTGGAATTAGAATAAGTAGAGATCACCTATATAACATTTATAGAGAAAAGTCCTTTAACTTCAACCAAGATTTTATTATTTATGTCAGAAATTATTCAAAAATTTTCAAAAAAGTTTGTGGTGAAGCTAAATCTAGATGCATAAAACATAAAATTATGAATTCTTCTAACAAGAGTAAGACTGTCTGGAAAATAATTAACAGTGAAACTGGAAAACTAAAGTCCCCACATGATCTCAATTTATTATTAGATAATGAACTGATACAGTCAAAATCACAAATTGCTGACATTTTTGAAAATCATTTTATAAATACTCCCACTCAGACAACAGAGAAATTAAATTCATGTCCCCAGAAAGCTCTTGAGTTGTTGGAACAAAATGTTACCAAAACAACAGCACAGTTTTCTTTCAAGTATGTTGACAATAATGATATAATTAAAAATTTTAAAACTATTAATCTTAAAAAAACCGAAGACATAACAGGAATGTCAGTTTTCGTCATAAACAGAATAATAAATATAATCGCTCCTCATTTAACGATACTTTTTAATAAATGTATAGATATAGGAGAATTTCCAGACTGTATGAAGTTAAGTAGGCTCATCCCACTACATAAATCAGGAGATAGTCAGGACTTTACCAATTATAGGCCTATTTCTATTTTGCCAGTTCTCAGTAAAGTTTTTGAGAAAATCATGTCCAACCAAATGCTTTCATATTTCAACAATCATAATATATTCCATGACGAGCAATATGGTTTCACCAAAGGTAGGTCTACTGTAGATGCAGGAGTGTCACTAATGAAACATATTTTTAATTCATGGGAAAACTCCCGGGATGCATTAGGTATATTTTGTGACCTCACAAAAGCTTTTGATTGTGTAAAAAAAGAAATAGCGTTGATTAAACTTAAATATTACGGTTTTGACGAGCAAGCACTGAAATTAATGGCATCATATCTTCATAAAAGAACTTTAAAGGTTGATATTAATGGAACCACGTCGGAAGGATCGGAAATAGAGATGGGCGTTCCTCAAGGTTCTATACTTGGCCCATTACTGTTTCTGATTTACATTAATGATTTACCATTTATGGTACAAAAGTATTCTGAGATAGTTATGTTTGCAGATGACACATCTTTAATATTTAATGTAGCGAGATCCTCTACATCTCTTGACAACGTAAATAAAGCTATCTCACTGGTATTGCATTGGTTTACTGTAAATAACCTGGTTCTAAATGCCAAAAAAACTAAATGTATTAAATTTACTTTACCGAATGTTAGGCAAGTTGATAACAATATTGTTATTGATAGTGAACAAGTAGAATTAGTGAAAGAAACAAAATTCCTAGGGATAATAATCGATTCTAAGTTGCAATGGGGACCCCATATACTAACACTTTCTAAAAGGCTGAGCTCAGCAGCGTATGCCGTGCGTAAGATTAGAGAAATAGCAGACGTAGAAACAGCTCGCATTGTGTATTTCAGTTATTTTCATAGTATTATGTCGTACGGTATTTTATTATGGGGTAAAGCGGCTGATGTTCATAAAGTTTTCGTCTTACAAAAGCGAGCTATCCGATCTATTTACATGTTGAGGTCGAGGTATTCGTTGCGCGAAAAATTTAAAGAAATTGGCATTTTAACTGTCCCTTGCCAATACATATTTGAGAATTTAATGTATGCCAAAAAGAATATAGGCCAATTTAGTAAAGTTAGTGATAGGCATACTGTTAACACTCGAAATAAGGACAAACTTCACGTACCGAAGTGGAGACTTAATAAAGTAAGTAACTCCTTTATGGGACTATCCCTGAAAATGTTCAACAAACTTCCTTCTGACATATTGGAATTGCCTGTGGCATCTTTTAAAAAGGCAATAAAAGCCATGCTTTTAAAGAAGTCTTACTACAGTGTTCAAGATTTTTTAAACGACAAGGACCCAACGCGCACATGACCGTGTCCGTAAAGCTATAAATCTTCCCTCGTTATTCCTAGGAATAATTGTCTGGTGAGGATTTTTCTTCTCACGTTATGTGATTGGTTTTTGTGATGGACAATTTATTTTAAATATGTCAAACTAGCGTTTGGTTTTGTCGCATAGAAAATCTTTTATAAAGTAAAAACATGTTAATAAACTGAAATTGTACAAACCATGTTTTGAAAAAATGAAAAAATGTGAATGTAAAGAGTTTCTTTGTTGCTTCTTCTCTTTACGAACACCTTCCGAAGCAACGGACTAATGATAAATTTAAAAAAATTTGACGTTCAAAAAATGTTAATTTTTAACTTAATTTTGAAAAATAAACTTTTTGACTTTTGACTTTTGGTTAAAGATATGTAGTGACGCGCTGTCAGTACACAATGACGCGCACTACATAGAAACGCTGACAGTGCAAGAAGTACCACATTCCACAGCAACACGTAACCAAGCGATATACGTCACACGCGTCATCAAGATTCGCCATACAAATCGTACATCGCGCAATCGAAGTTTCTAAAATGTTTACTATATATACAAGTTCCAACTTAATACAGTCGGACCGCGGTCCCCAGCCATACCACCGCCTGGCGGAAGATCTTCCCTTTTCCTCCACATTGGTGACCCCGACTACAGAACACGATGGCGTCCTTTTAAGCACAAGGAGTCATTTGGATTGGCCAGACAAGTACGAGCAGCAAAAGGATATCAAAGGACTGCAGACAAAGCGCTTCGAATCCACGGCTCAAGAGACACGACTCGCAGCACGGCAGCATTGGGACACGCAACGGGGCACCCACACCGTGGCTGTTGGAGTCAGCATTGAGGTTCCGGCACACATGGCCGTCGAGCATACACACACTGGCACGAAAATATGTAGTCAAAATTTCCTGTTGGAGGGGGAGTAATGTAGCGACGCGCTGTCAGTACACAATGACGCGCACTACATAGAAACGCTGACAGTGCAAGAAGAATCACATTCCACAGCAACACGTAACGAAGTAATATACGTCACACTCGTCATCAAGACTCGCCATACAAATCGTACATTGCGCAATCGAAGTTTCTAAAACATTTACTATATATACAAGTTCCAACTTAATACAGTTGGACCGCGGTCCCCAGGCATACCACCGCCTGGCGGAAGATCTTCCCTTTTCCTCCATGTAGTGACGCGCTGTCAGTACACAATGACGCGCACTACAGATAAATCAGAATCCGGTCAAATCCAATGAGTCTGCATTGCAAGCACGTTCCGCCTTCTTCGTATTTTGAATACGCTGAATTGACTAAATTGGCATCCTATTGATCCTTTTAGGCGATTATAATCAATAATTTATTGATTATATTAACACTTATTTCATAATAGATAATTATTTTAATGCGCTATTACAAATATGCAAACAAATAAGAATCCTTACCTACACTTATAATTGAATTTTATTCCAAATAAGAAAGTTAAAAATTACGTTACTGCTCAACGGGAAATTCATAATTTAATGTTAAGCTGTTTAGTGTCGGACTAGAATACTACCCCATCACTACCCGTGTGTAAGCTTATAATAATGAGTGTGCTATGATTGGCTATTATACTGTATAATTTATACTATTTATAATTGATAAACTGTATAGTCTTATTGTGTAATCATATTATTTACCTATTTAATAAGTATTAGTGGTATCGTGTTTGAATAATGAGATACTAGTTTGACTTTACTTCAAAACAGCTCACGCTGATTAAAATAATGATTGTAATTAAATCCATAATTTTAGTAAATACTCATTTCTAAAATGTTATTATTTATTTATAAATGAGTTATAATAATGATTATGTAAATTTGAGTATAGTATTATTAATAAGACTGTCAGTTGATTTAAGGTATAAATATACGATCTCTGTTTTTGCGTGGGCAATTGTCAGTAGTCCGTTGTATCGGCAAGTGGTTGTGAAAGATGAAATTATACGAAGTGTACCGCTATTTTGGGTTTTTATTTCAAAACCTCCACTCCTTGAAGTTGACCCTACAACTCAGAAGTGAGGATAGGCGAAAAATATCACGTTTTTCGTACTGCGCCTACGTAAGTACCCTGTTCTTTTTTTTGTGTTTGCGTAATTAGAATCCTTGGTATGGTGAAATTGTCTTCTTCTTTATAAAATAGCATCCATAAACAGTCGTAAATAATAAAGTCTATTTCAATTGAAGGCAAGAAAGTATTTTAAAAGAATTTTCATTTATTCTCAAAAACATAGGGGCGATACATAAGAGTGTTAATCTGTTACATACTTGAGCCTGATATCTAGTCCTTTTTTTCCCGATAGCTCAGATTGTTTTTTTTTTCAAAGCTACTGTTTGTCAACTTATCGATCTGAAGATTGTATTGAAATGTTGGATCGATATACCGTATAGTGAATTTTCTTAAACATTTTTCGTTTATGATTGTGAGTACACGTGCGAAAACAGTACACTTTGAAATTATGACATATGGCATTACTTCATCTGTTTAAGCATTACATGTGATGCTACGATCTAACAATTCCTACTATCAGGCGTGTGGTGTTGTGTAATTAATTAAATATTTCGTGTAATGGGAATATAAATATATCATATGAGGTAGAATAGCAGTGTTATAGGTAGTTATAGAATTACGTGAGCGAGTAAGACGGGATTAGAGAAGAAATGTATCCATTACTTTTTAAACATTTATACGTTTTTGAATAAAGTTATTTTGTCATCATACTTTTACTCGCGTTTATTTAACTCAAGTGTGGTCCAGGCTTAGGACTAGCAATGTGCATGGATTCATTTGATGTTTACAAAGATTCGAAATGTATGTCAAGATAACACGATTTTAAATATCAAACAATTATCAAAATCAATCAATAAATTATATTGAACTTGATTTTAGAAATAAATTTAATATTTTTATTGCTATCGTTTTAAGTATCACTTTCATTTGCTTACCCATACGTTCGTTACCGATCAATCACGCAGCATCACACTGCACTACTCACGCAGTGCTCTATGGTAGTGTAATGGAATGAAATGTAGTGCCATGCTAAGTGTGATGTTTGGAATGGTCGAGTAATGTGTAATGTATCAGTACGCGTCCGAGCGATATTACGTGTGATCCATTGCTCGCATTGCTTACACCATGCCTGGTTGTGAGTATCCAGGTTGTTTTTTTATATTTTGTACAACTCAACTGCAAACTTACTATGGGTTTACTACAAATTACTACTACTACTGCTACTAAAATTTTAGCAAACCTGTAAGTTTAAAAAAAAAATTAAAAAAATATTGAGGCCTTTTATGTTTATAAATCTAGTTTTGGAACACAATACGAAGGAACACATAGTTGTTTTAATACTCATCATGATGCATAATATCTTTATTATTTATTTTAAATTTGAGATAGTCACCCGCTTATTGTAGTGTCTTCATATTATTCACGTAAGAGGTAAAAACGTCAAAATCAAAATATTCTTTATTAAACCAAGTAGGTATTATACATTTTCTTCGGCCCCCTGTAAAGCTGTACAAAGCGTGTGTAAGATAATACCGTGAATCCGTAAGAGAATTACATGACCAAGGATTAATAAAGTAACTGTTTAAATATTAGTTTGCAATACAAAGTAAGAATTAAACATTTTGAAACTTTTAACAACTACCTTCTAATAAAATAGTCAGCCGTACATTTGTTATCAGTGAAATATTTAAGTTACATTTGCGAAGGTCGCCTTTAATTTCAATAAAAGAAAATTGGATTTGCGTTATACTAATTGTTAGGCCCATTGAGATCAAAGAAGCTAAAGTATGTGTACTGAGGGTTGGCTTGATTGTTTACTAAGCTGAAATTTGTCAATTTCAGTTCTCCACCATGGATCGAGAAGAGAGCAGGAGTCGTAGCCTCAGTTGCGATAGATTGAGCGCAGAATTGGCATGGAGGTGCCAAAAAAAAAAAAATGCCAGTCAACACGGAGGTGTTGGAGATGACAGGAAGCGTTATGCTGAACGACCGTGGGTATTACGGGAGCGTGGTACCGAGGTCAATCGACAACCGTGGGTATTACGGGAGCGTGATACCGAGGTAAATCGACCGTGGGTATTACGGGAGCGTGATACCGAGGTCAATCGAGGTGAACAGTCCAATAACAGCGGAGAGGTCTCTTCGTAAGCCGGTTCGGCGTACACGAGAGCGTTCGCCTAGTGTAGAGGCGCGAGGACGAGAAAATAGCAGGGAGCGATGTTCACAGCATTGTGCACGCAAACGCGAGGGTGGATACTATTCTCAAAACAAAATAGACAGTAACCGCAGCTCTTTGGTTGGGTCGCTTAGTTTGAAACGACGTAGGGTAAATGATAATGGATGAGCCATTGTTTATTTTGTCTGAGATGCTGGCTGAAAGAGTTCAGTACGGAGAATCGCTTGATCAATATTATTACGCCAAAAACAATCTACTAAATTAATGTAAAATTAATGGGCGCCAGGATGTAGATTGTCTGCTGCACGGTGTAGGGTAGGTGCTCAGGCAGCTGCTTAAACCCGAACAAGTTTTTAATTTCTTTAATACGGTTAAAGTTGGTCAATATGGTGACCATATTGAATGATTCTCAAGGCGAAAAATTGATCGCAAATGTACTCTGCTTTTGCGTTGGACAAGATGCTTCAAATTCAAATTTATTTACCGAAAAGGGCAAAATACAACTTGTAATTATTTAACTATATAAACTCAATTAATGCTAGGTAGATTTACAAATTCTTAACAATGTAAGGTTTTACGAATATGTTTAATTGTAGCTCAATCTAAAATAATAATAATAGAAAACGATTTGAATTTTCGGGTAATTTCAAAAAGTTTGTTATATTTGGTCTCCGGACTAGGCGAACCTGTTGGGCAGATGCCGGAATTTTCACTTTGTCGCGGAGGCCTCATTGATGTAATGATATTAAAACCAATATTTAATATTTACATCAAATAAGTCACCATACTACTGATTTAATAAATTGAATATTCTGTTTCAAAAATTGATCATAGTCACAATTTGTGAATGTATTGTTCCCGTTTTGTATACATTTTATATTTTTTACATTAATATTCAGTATTGCAAATTAATAAGATAATGTATTTAAATATCAATAATAAAACTAAATTCCATAACTTAAATTAAATAATATCAACAATATTAAAGATAAATTATTATAATTATGACCGCCTTGTTCGCCTGGTCTGGCTGGAAAAGTCTTCTCATTTGTCAGTTCATTGCAGCGAACAAAAAAAATATATACATACCAAGAAGGGTAATCCGAAGGATAAAAATGAAAAACAATGAAATAGCTCAAGTTCAGCTTTAGACCTGGAACTTGATAAATACTTAACTGACATCAAAGTAAATGGGGTAGCACTAAATTGCTGTGTAGAGGTTGTAAGTCACGCTCTGTCATAAAACCTACTAAAGCCAGAGAGCTCAACTTTGATATGATAGTTCCAAAGGGTATACCTCTACTCAGGGCTATAGGTAGGGCTCTGATAAATCCCGTGAGCATTACAACTACAACGTAGAAGTTCAGAACGTAAAACGAACGATAAAGACGTACATCGGTGGAGACTATGTTTTATTTGCCATATAAACCAAATCAGCATCAAACATTCAATACTTTTCTTCTGAAGTTTTCTTAAATCTTAAGTAATTTTTAACCAAAATCTTTAGTAGCTTTGAGATATCTTAACCATAATAGATATGCTGGTGTATAAGTGCATGGGTTGGTAGAGAGTGATAAACGTCATAGCATAAACGTCAACAAGGGTATACCTCCTGTATACCTGTGATCCTCTCGCGGACACGATAGCTGCCTACAACGGCTTAGGCATCAAGATGAACTGTCTGTGTGAATTATAATTGTCTTATTTTCGTTAATTCTGGTATTTAAGTCATAATCATTAGCACAGAATCTAAATCCATTGCATATCCTTCGGGAAATATTAAATTTTTAGCCATTCATGTCCAAATTAAGACTGTAATTATTACCATTTTATATGCTTTGCTTTGGATCCGAAATAAAAGATTTCGATGCAAATATATTATAAAACAAATAATAACTTCTATCATCACAATATATCAATTACGATAAAGTGTACGAATGGGCTAAAATGTCAAATACGTGAATTTTTATAGGGCTAGTATAGAATCCGCCACACTAGGGTCACCCACTCACACTTATTTAAGCACACCGTGTATTATTTTTGGATATCGCTGTCATCTTTGTCTTGTCAATCTATATACATAAGTGAAGCACAATTAATATATAATCTTAACATTGTTTCTGTACTTTAAAAGTGCCACTCATCATAACTGTCAAGACTATAACTGTAGATTTTACCTCAAATCTTCGCCCTGCTTCCATTTGTTAAAAATATAATTAGAACCACGAGCAGGGGAAGGTAAAAATAAATCAAAATGGTATCAATCAAAATTATGTACATTACCATAGCTTAATATTTATTAGAGAAACAAAATGTACACAATATTTCAAGCAAGGATGACCTCTAAAGTTTCTACCAATAGTTATAGTATAGTATACTAATTTTGAAGTTGATATAGAAAATTGCAAATTAAAATAAGAATTTAAAATAAAATAATTGTACATCGGCTATGATATGGATAGTTTATAGAGATGAATTCGTTTGAAGGCATCAGATTGTCATCCCCACCAGACCAAGCGAATATAACAAGATTTTAAAAACATGTGCATGTATAATTAATTATGATATTATTATTATTAAGTATACCTAAATAAGATTCTTTGTCATATATGGTACTAATTTTGAAGTAGGTATATTTATATTTAAAAACTGGTAATAAACATCAAATACAAAAAGAAATATATATGTAAGATTGTATGATATATATGTAAGATAATATATAAAATTATCCATATTGAGGGAATAAAAGGGTAATTTATGTTACAAAAGTTTATTCAGTAATAAATTCAGATGGTGTAATTTAAACACAAAAGTAACAATAATCAATCAGAGAATAAATCAGAAATCGCTCAGCGTAATAGTGTGCTATGCGCGCGATTTATTAATCTAGCAACTTAAGGTATCTGGTACGAAGTTTATTGACTAGGTACAAGTCAGCATAGGTACTAAGACCAAGAGTGGACGGACAGTTTTTCCGGGAGCAGAATGCTCTTGAGTCAAATCAGAAACGGGAAACTCCTTTCTATTGGCCATATGAGTTAGTTATAGCAAATCCCGTGCAACTATTATTTTCCAAGGAAATTATTATTTTCGGTACACAATCAATAAGAGCTTATTAAGAACTAGCTTACCATTATCATAAAGCTTACTAAATAAAAGTCAAGGTAGGAAAAATTAATAAACCCTGTACATTAAATTATCATGTTCAGGCATATATAAATTTAAAAAAAGAAAAATTTTATATTATTAAAAAAAAAAACCTAACTTAAAATCTAAAAACATCTTCCAGTTCCTCTTATCGGGAAAGGGTACCTAAGATGCTGGAAGCGTTACCGCGTTGTATGGCAAGATAAGATACATATATTGATGGATAAAAGTACTTAAAATACATACTTTAAAATAAATAAATTCATAATCTAAATAATTATATCATGAGAAAGTTTTAGGACTCGAACATTAAAGGTTGATCGGCTGATTCAACAAAGTCCAACTGTTTACAAAAGTATTTAAAATGAATAAATGCTTAATAAAAAAAATAAAAAATGTCAGCTTCGGAAAATGGGGTGCGGAATGTGAATCGGATTCTAGTATTGTAGGACGAACAGCTGAAGTTTAACCTTGATTACAAGTCCTTTTTATGGATGGTTTTCAATAAAATTAGTTGATCCCTAGTGTCCTTTGTACATCTTAAGGGTTTTAAAGTTAGAACGTCCATTGGCTGATGATGATGATGATGAAGTTAGGAAGGTTGTCTAAATATGGAAATCTATAGTGAGGTGTTTAATACACTTATTTCGATTTTGTTAAAGAATTTTTATATAAACTTGATACATGGGGTCCCATACAGTATAATATATTTCCATAGCAACCACCATAGTAGTTCTGATTGTGACATTAAGGCTCGTACCGCGTCTTAAAAGCACTCCCTAATGACAGTCATACCTAGAAGGCAGTAATGATCTAAGCGATTTAAATAGTGAATAAATAAAAAAATATATATAAGAAAATCACATAAGTACGATATAATATATAAACAAATAATTAATAATTAAGTTATAACCTCACGAGTATGTGAGTTGTGAATCTGCCTATTCTTTTTACTAACGTATTGATCTATCGATACGTGATGAGTACCATTATGGGTTCTATTCTATTCTATATTTATGTGCTTAATATTACAATTCGTATAAATAAAAAAAAAAATACATTGTAAGTGTGTAATGTGTAGAATATGTAAATAAAAATATATATGTATATTGAATGTGTAAATAATATGTAAATGTCTGTTAAACTATGTGTATGATATGTGTGTGCATATATATGTATAAAAAGTTAATGCAATCGCAATTATGAAACATTAGTACGGATTAACACATTAGGACCTGTTAAGTTTGAATCACTTGTTACCAGGATTTCAAGAACTTACCTATGTATAAAAAAAAATATATAATATAATAAAGTTTTATTAATTCTTTAAAAAAAAATTTCCACAAGCGAAGGGACTCGCTTATAACAGGAAGGCCGAGCTGTAAGCTTATAATAATGAGTGTGCTATGATTGGCTATTATACTGTATAATTTATACTATTTATAATTGATAAACTGTATAGTTTTATTGTGACAATATGATATTGTTTACCTATTTAATAAGTATTAGTGGTATCGTGTATGAATAATGAGATACTTGTTTGACTTTACTTCAAAACAGCTCACGCTGATTAAAATAATGATTGTAATTAAATCCATAATTTTAGTAAATACTCATTTCTAAAATGTTATTATTTATTTATAAATGAGTTATAATAATGATTATGTAAATTTGAGTAAAGTATTATTAATAAGACTGTCAGTTGATTTAAGGTTAGGTAAGGTATAAATATACGATCTCTGTTTTTGCGTGGGCAATTGTCAGTAGTCTGTTGTATCGGCAAGTGGTTGTGAAAGATGAAATTATACGAAGTGTACCGCTATTTTGGGTTTTTATTTCAAAACCTCCACACTCCCTGAAGTTGACCCTACAAAAAGAAAAAGTAAAAGAGTCAAGACACTTCCCTGAGGCAAACCTACAGGGTTTTTTTCAACTTCAGATTTATATGAAATGATTTCCGAATATTCATTGCTCTGTAAATTGTCTTTAATTAATTCCGATGCTGGGCCGCGCATACCATATTTGTGTCACTTATATAGCAATATATTATGTGCCACATTTTCAAATGCCTTTTTCATGTCGAAGAAAATAGCTATAGTTGGAATCTTCTCGTCAACATTTCTACTTACTATATCAACTAACTGAACACAGGCCGATGTTGTATTCTTTCCTCTCTGAAAAGCATGTTGCTCCGGTCTTAAAATACTATATTTTATTAAAAATGCATACAATCTATTATATATTAACTTTTCAACTATTTTCGACAAAATAGAAACTAACGTTATAGGTCTGTATTTACTTATATCCTCCCTATTGTCTTTTTTGAATAGTGGTTTAACAACCGACAGTTTCAAACAACTAGGAAATACTCCTTTTTGGAAACATCTGTTCGCTAAATTTTCAATAATAATTGATAAATATATTATAAGTATAGATAATTATACTTATTACTACAAATCTGAAATAGTTGCTACTAACTATTATCTTGACTGCTTTTTCATATCTAGAATAATCACACCCAATCCCGCACGTTAATAACAGTAAGCTATTCAATCGGTTATTAGGTCTCTGCATTTAGCAAACTTATAGACGACAGTCTAAATCGCATTGGTATTCATGAATCCAGTTCAAATACGTAAAATATAATTACAAAGCATATCTACTTGTTATTTGCATGAGAGCGGCGGGACTGAACTAGATTTGAATATTCCTATTAACTGTAGGAAACTCACCAAGTCCCCCGGGGGGCGCTCTCGTCGTCTGGGGGTGGCGTAGTAAGCGATGATATGGACAGACACTGTAACACTCAACTCTTTAACGAGCTAGAATTAGGAATTTTAAGGCCCATTAAAGAAATTTATTTCCCATTTACTTCTTTGAAGGAGAAAGATTGAGTAAAGTAATGCTAATAATGTGCCGTTTTTAGTTTGTAGTTTTAGAGGCCAATCAAGTTTATACAACAATGGATTGTGGCTTATGATATAATCTAGCATCCGTTTAAAACCCCTAAAAATTGACCACATAGGGCACATAAGCATTAAGTTAAACTTAAAGATACATAAAAATCCGTACGCTTACGTAAAAAAAACTGTGACAAGCATTTTAGTGGTCTACTTACAGATTAGTTTTCCATAAAAGCTGTAATTAGACAGTGTTGTACTCAATCTTTCTCCTTCAAAGAAGTAAATGGGAATTGAATTTCTTTAATGAGCCTTTAAATTCGTAATTCTAGCTAGTTAAAGAGTTGAGTAGACGGACCACTTAACATATATGTTCATTCAGGTCGTCAAGATTTAACGTAAATTGTAACCCTCGCGCTTCAGTTGGCTCGTCTGGACATTTCACTTGACATATACATTTACCGTTAAATTTAATATAGGTCGGTGTGAACATTGCAAATTTAATCATTTTGAATGTAATGATGTTTTTAATGGAATCCATATCTTTTGTTTGTAGGTGGCATTGTTGGCTAACCTATAAATAAAGTATATCTATACTAGGTACTAACTTAAAGATACAATGTTTACTATATAATACATATTAGTATAAATAATATCTACGGCTAAGAAACAATAATTTATTTTCATCACATAAATGTTGCTCTCGGCAGGATTCGAACCCGCAACCTCCGGACCGAGAAGCAAGTCACCTAGCCACGTTACACCTATTCATCACGAGCTTAGGACGACGATTTATAGAAAAAACGTTAAAGTAACAATTCAGTATCTTTACCTCCAAAACGAGAACAAAATTTCAGTAAACAAGAAACTCGAGCGGATAAAAGCAAGTCATTAACATTTAATTTAAAGCATTTAAATTGTTTTTGCTACGTTAATCCATTTCAGGTATTTTGTTTACATCAAAATAATTAAATCATAGTACTATTTCACTGTGTTAAGCCAAACGTCAAAGGTCGCTACATTCGCTCAATACTACGATCAAAAAAATATTTGATTCATTCAAATAAAGACAAGATATTTATTGGATCGATTAATTGAGGCAGCTGAGAATAGCACTATCTTATATCTTCTCGTGAATGCCGTACTAGGCGACTACTACTATAACAAAATGGACAGCCTTCAGCCACAACGCGAAAAAATCACTTATAAATACCTACAGCCCTAAGTCGTCTCTCACGATACCGCAGGAAAAAAGGGGTAAATGCATTTCGACACTACACAGCAATCGTTTATTATTATAAGATACTTTTCTGATAAAAGCTGATCATTGAATGTCGAAACCAGAAGCCGTCGTCCAAACAAACAAGCTTTGTGACGTCAGACATCTGCATTCATGTCCGTAACAACGGCTGCTTCTGTTCGCTCATGAATGAAAATTGTAATCTGCACTGAAAATATATGTTAAATATCTGTTTATAGTTCAAGAACTATTGTTCTGTCAGTAAAAAGACTGTGATTAAAATAAAATATTTATATTGTATACTAGTGGAACGGCCCAACTTCGCACGGGTAGCGTAGTTTTAAAAATATCTGAGGTTTCTTCAATCACTGCTCAACCTTTGTGAAATTTAGCGCACTTTATAGCACTCCTGAATAGTGTAGCTTTGTGATTGTGAAAGCGCTTTAATGAACGGTTCAGCATCTCCGAAAATAAACCCATGCAAACAAACAATCTGAGTTACAAACTTTGCATACATCATACTGTATGATTCATACATAATACTCACGGCTATCTTTTGCCATTACTAAAAAAATAATCCTTATAGCATGATTCAGTATACACGTGGGACGACAGGACGCGATGGCTTATTTCATGTATAAGTTTGGTGTTTCCATACCGATTTCTATGATTCTTTTTTTATTGAATAGGTAATAATGTAAACTTTTTTAAGTGAGAGATGTATGAGATAACTATAAACGTAAGAGTAAACAAATATAATCATAATGCTTCGAGCTGCTAAGCTATCAGGAGTTACACGTGTTATTGTGAGTGAACCATAAAAGATAGACATATGCTGTTTAAGGATATTTTTTAGACAATTTAATGTAGAATATTTCCGTCATACTTGATTTCTATGTAACTATAATCATTAAGGCTGCACACGCGACGGAAACTTAAAAAGTGGAGTAATTTTCCCCGTTTTCCCAAAATTCCCCTTCAGTACTCTGCCGAAAAGTACACTATAACCTGCCTAGGAGTACGAAGAATAATTCTACCAAGTTTCATTAAAATCCGTCGAGTAGTTTTCGTTTCCATAAGGAACATATAAACCGACAGACAGACAGACAGACAGACAGACGGACAGACAGACAGACAGACAAAAATTTTACTGATTTCATTTTGGGCATCAGTATCGATCACTAATCACCCCCTGATAGTTATTTTGAAAATATACTTAATGTACAGAATTGACCTCTCTAGAGATTTATTATAAGTATAGATAAATAACATTATGATTATGAAATAACATTATGATTTTCTCGTGTAGTGCCGGCTTAGAATGTCGCTACCCCTTTCTACCCACGGGTGTCGTAAGAGGCGACTAAGGGTATTGGGACTTTTTATTGGATTTTTGGGCGATGCGGTTGGAGACCCATTACCAAAAACCTTTATTTTACCGCCTTTTCCCAACTCAACTTCCAAAAGTGGCTGAGGAATTTATAATTCCTTGGCTCTGGCTACCACTTTTAGGGAATTATAGCCTTGAGTGTATGTATGTTTGTATGTATGATTATGAAATAAGTATTATGAATAGCCGTCTGTGATAACGGTAGTCCATTTTTAATTTTATTAAAAAAATATATAAAATGATAATAGTATATAAATAAGTCACATGACATGACTAAGTTGTACCTACTTAGTTATGTGATAGTGTACAAAACGGCGAAAAGCCTGCCTCGAATCACGTGAGTACATTGTAAAAAGGTTTTACAGATTCGATTTATGATGGCTTTATAAGGTAGCTTCATGTTCTTTGTCCTTGTGTCCTGTAACTTACTAACTTATAGGCTTTGGAAATTTAAAGTTTACACTTAGAGTTTCACTCTTAGTGGGATATCTATAAAACTACGAAGACCTTACTGTTATTGTAAATACTGTTGTTCAATACTTCTTCAACTCACTTTATTCATATAAATCAACTAATACATTCATAGGTAGCTAAATCTTCAGGATCAGTAACTCCTCAGCCTCATGTTTAAAAGAGGTTACTATTTAGAACTTTCTAACTAATACTAAAGTTTGTTATGCTAGTAAGACAAGAAACATAGTTTTTCAACACTCATAAACAGATATTGAGATTTGCTTTTAAATTACAAAAAAAAAGTTTAATTTTATCTTAAACTGACATCGGATAAAATGTGAGCTAAGCACATTTGTATAATCTATCTATGAAGTTATTATACATATATAGCTGTGTGGTGTCGGCTTAGAATAACATTACCCCATTTCTGCCGGTGGGTGTACGTAAGAGGCGACTAACGGTATTGGGGCTTTTAGGGGATATTCGGGTATGCGGTTTGAGACCCATCACCAACAACCTTTATTTTGCCATCTTTTCCCCACTCCAATTTCCATAAGTGGCTGAGGAATTTCTAGTTCCTTAGCTCTGACTACCCCTTCTAGGGATTTATAGCCGTGAGTATATGTATGTATGTTAAATTAATACTTGCAACAATAATATTTTATGTAAATATTTTTATACAGTTACTAAAGCTTTAGATACGAGTAACTAAATTCAGTGATTATTACAACTTATTAACTGAATTAACGAACTTAAATGCACAATATTTTACGGAATGTTTCAACGGTCAGAACAGAAAAGACACCACATGAATAATTCATTGCATACTTTAGTCTTGTTGGATAAATGGCACTTGAATAAAATACGAATAAAATAACACGCTGAGTAAAAACGTCTATTGTTTTAATATATTTTAAAAGATTAATGTTAGATACTTTGTTTTTATTAAAACGTGACCGCCTTCAGGTTAATAAAGTTAAAAATGTTGTACTAAATTCACATTCCATATAAGATATAAAAAATCTAATATTATGAAAAACCTGTATTACTTGAAATTTAAGGTTCTAGAGCGGTGGCAACGTATTGGACAAGGCAGCGTGTGGATAGAACTCCTATAAGATGCTCCGATGACTTAGTGAAAGTCACGGAAGATGAAGGATGAGAACAGAACAAGACCGGACGTTGTGGCAATTTATGGCTAATTAAATAGCTGAATAATGAGGTTTCTGTACACGAATTCAAGGTGTGACGTGCCGATGGATGCGTGGCCAGGGGTGCCGTGCCGGAGCACTAAATAACCAAAGTAATAATTTTTAACAAAAAGAAAACCGACTTCATAGAAAAACAACCGAAAATAAACAATCTAGTACTAAAAAGTACGAAATAAGTTTTTTAATTGAATATGAGTACTGTGATTGATACCTTAGCAATTTCTTTATTCCACACGCGTCAGTTCAACCTACCTAAATATTACAATTCTCTTAAATTAATTTGTGAGCCGGTGCCAGCCTCGATGATTATTGATAATAAGAAGTGTGTATTTCGCACTTCATATACATGTAAAATGTAGGGTACCTTGTAGTTGTAGGGTAAATTGATTTTTGTACGATATAATATTTTTTAGATTGTAATAATCAGAGATAGATAGCAGGGTGAATTTACTTTTGTTTGTCTGGCACCGACTCAAAAATTAATTTAAGAGAATTGTAATATTTAGGTAGGTTGAACTGACGCGTGTGGAATAAAAAAATTGCTAAGGTATCAATCACAGTACTCATATTCAATTAAAAAACTTATTTTTAGTACTAGATTGTTTATTTTCGGTTGTTTTTCTATGAAGTCGGTTTTCTTTTTGTTAAAAATTATTTTATTTTACGAGTTTTAGAGATGGGTAGACCTGGCAAAGATGCCTCTCGGATGAGGAAGCGACAATTACTGTATTATTCTTCGTATTTCCAGTATTTCTATTATAGTGCGAGTGCGCTTGCCATGTGAGTTCAGGAGTATTGGTACCTCTGCCAACCCCTTCGGGGATAAACGGCGTGAACGTTTATGTTATGTTATGTTTTCTATTATAGTACGATATTAAATAGGCTCAACCATATGTAACCTTACATTGTTCTTAAAATTCTTCGAAAGGCGATGGTCTTCAATTCTACATCTCAAGAAAGACTCAAACGCTCACGCCGAATATCCCTGAAGGGGTTAGCAGAGGTAGTAATACTTCTGAATATCACGTGACATTGTCACCTGTTGTTCAGAGTACCCACGATTTATTAGGCAGTGTTCTCACGTTATACAGGGCAGGCCTATCGGCGTTTTGAACAAATACACTGTCACATAATTGTGAGTTTCGACAGTCCCCTCGATTTCCTGGAATGCCATCATCAGATCCTGGTCTCATGGTACTTTCTCGGTAACAATAACATAACAAAATGTTTAGTGAACCTGTACTTCTCTTCATAAAAGCTACGAAGAGGAGTATAAATCTATATAGAATGTGGAAAGAACTGTTTCCTAATACCTAGTGATTGAGGATCCACACCTTCTATCATCAGCTCAACAACATAACAATATGATTTTCAGAAGCAAATGCCAATATAAGTTCAGAAAATATGTAAAACGCGGTACATTTGCCTATAAAATTTGAGGGTTCCCCTCGATTTCTCCAGGATCCCATCATCAGACCCTGATATCCTCATCATGGTACCAATCCGGGAGTATCTTCTTTCGAATAAAAAAATAATAATCAAAATCGGTTCATAAATGGCGAAGTAATCGGCGAACATACATAAAAAAAAAAAAAAAAAAAAATATACCGGTCGAATTGAGAACACTCCTTTTTTTGAAGTCGGTTAAAAACAAGAGCAATAAAATGTATTAGTTAAAGTTTCTCACAATATCCTCAAGTATCCTCCGGCAAATATGAGGTACCTAGAATAAATAACTGCTTCGGTGATAAAACCTTAAAAAAAGTTTACCTTATCTACTTAACAGTTTACCGGAGAATATCCGACAAGAGCCTGATTTTACTAAATTTAAAAGGTTGCTAACAACACTATTTAACATACATACATACATATACTCACGGCTATATTTCCCTAGAAGGGGTAGACAGAGCTAAGGAATTATAAATTCCTCAGCCACTTTTGGAAGTTGAGTGAGGAAAAGATGGTAAAAATAAAGGTTTTTGGTGATGGATCTCCAACCGCATCGCCCAAAATCCAATAGAAAGCCCCAATACCCTTACACTATTTAAGTAATTTAGATCTGGGGGCACGGTAGTGCCCCCGCCAAGACGAACCAAGCGAAGCGCACGGGTACTACCTACCTTTTCTCGAAGCGCTTCGTCGTTTTTTTAGACATTCATAACTTGGGTTTGGATTATGCTGGATCAACAAAATTTTCGATATATATTGTTAATAGCGGACTTATTGAACCTATAAAGTTTTAATTACTTTAGCTCTTATACTTCAGATTTTATTTATATCTAAAAAACGCTGATTTCGTCACTGACTCACTGATGATCATCAAAATTCTTAGGGTATTTCCTAATGTCCTAGAAAGCTGAAATTTTGTATGTAAGCTAGTATTAGCACACAAACAACAAAAAAAATATAAAATTTGTAACTTTCATCCTCCGACCCCTTAAACTAGGGGATGGGAGTTTGTATGAGACCTGTAATTTTCATTTTTGACGCTAGAGGTCTAATCTGATTTAAAACTTGATAAATATATATAGGTATAGGTACTACTTGTTTAAAAAAAATATGTTACAAACAACTTACAAAAAGAAATGAAATCCCACCAAAAAACATTTTTTTGTAAAATGATGCCAAGACGAGCCCATATGACTCTCTCTGTCAAAAAGTTATCAGATCTCATGTAAAGCCAAGTTCCTAACACTACACGCCCTAACTCTACGAGGCCTAACTTTACAAACTCTACACCTTAGTCAAAATATGTGGCTTGGCCGTTCGTTACTACAAGAACCATTGTATAAAACAAAATTAATGAACAGTGAATTAATTTTTCACCTTACGCCGATGTGAATGTAGCGAAATGGCCAAGCCACATATTTTGACTAAGGTGTAGAGTTTGTGAAGTTAGGCCTCGTAGAGTTAGGGCGTGTAGTGTTAGGAACTTAGCTTTACATGAGATCTGATAACTTTTTGATAGTGAGAGTCATATGGGCTCGTCTTGGCAACATTTAACATAAAAATTTTTTTTGGTGGTTAAGTTATTGCAATGATCTCAAGTATAATAGTATTTAAAATTTAAACATTTAGTTTAGCTAAAAGGAAGTGTATCAAATGAATTTATATATCTGTGGAATTATATTTCACTTTATATATATTGTTATCTTTAGAGTTAAAGACCTCGATCCTACAGTCAAACTGTGTGAACCGTTTTGTGGAACAATGTTAAATTTAAGGCACTCTTGCAAGAATATTTATAAAAAAAATATAAGAGAGAAAGCGAGAGAAGTATGATGGATTTTGTAATAGTGGATGAAAGGCTAATAATAAGAAGATAATATAATAATAATATAAGATAATAATATAATAATATAATAATAATAATATAATAATAATATAAGACCAACAGTTTTAAATATAAGAGTCTTTAGGGGCACTAACGTCAGCACCAATAACTTCATTGTAAAATCAAAATTGAGGTCTGCCCACGCGTTGGCGTCACAAGACCAAAGTCTCACTCTGTTTTCGAGCTTATTCCGTTCTGCTTTTGTCAATATAGTCTATTTTACGTGTAGCATAAGACGAACCGCATCGCGGTTGCTGAAGGTAGAACAACTTTGGAACCCAACGAAAACTATAATTAAAGAAGTTTTGATAAATTTATGAAGTCACCGTGTGCACTAGAAATTACTACGTATGACCATAAATTACGAACTTTCTCAATCAGTGCAACTTAACTTCGAAGTTATTCTTTTATCTTAAAGAAAATTTATTTTTCATTTAATGTACAATATAAGATACATACAATATAAGATAGATACTCATAAAACTTATTTAAAATGCCATTTTAGCAATAAACACGAATTTTAAAGATTGCTGTGTAGTGTCGGCTTAGAATAGCACTACCCCATTTCTTCCGGTGGGTGTATGTAAGAGGCGACTAACGGTATTGGGGCTTTAAAGGGATTATTGGGCGATGCGGTTGGAGACCCATCACCAACAACCTTTATTTTACCATCTTTTCCCCACTCAACTTTCCAAAGGTGGCTGAGGTATTTGTAATTCCATAGCTCTGGCTACCCCTGCTAGGGATTTACAGCCGTTAGTATATGTTGTATATATGTATGTATATAAAATATAACAAATGATGATGATTGAATGAGAGGAAAAAAAAGAGAAATTAGTAGGATCTTGCAAAGTGGTAATCGATAGTCTTTACCAACCAACTAACCCGGAATAATGGGCATGTTATATTTGGACCATAATATATGGATTTTCGTTACAGTATATCTTAATAGATTATGCAGTTACGTAGTTCTTAATATACAAGTCCTAAATTACGCAAAGACTACCGGGCATTTTAATTTAAACTTGCGCTTTTAATTACAAACTTTGTAAGGTAATTTCTTTGCTAAATTTACTTTTCTAATCATCTGCCTAGCTGCTAATATAATTAAAAGCTTATATTTTAAGCTTTTATGTAATTAGAAGCTTTTGGAGTGGCAGCCACATCCTTGGTGATGCATCTGTTAAAAATCTCCCTCACGGTACGCATGTTTCATGATACGATTAGGATTGTGGGAAGCCAATTCGTGCGGACAGTTGATTGAGTATATTTACTAGACAGCTTTAAGACATTAGTAAGAGGGAAAAAAAATCGTAAAACCAAGGTTGTTGGTGATGGGTCTCCAACCGCATTGCCCAAAAACCATTAAAAAGCCCCAATACCCTGAGTCGCCTCTTACGTACACCCATGGGAAGAAACAAAGAGTTTTCGAACAAAATATACTTCGCGATGCCAAAGTCTTCGATAATATTCAGTGTATTTAAGAAAATTCTTTATCTCCAGAAGAGTCCCTCCATCTAAATGAATATGATAACTATGATATTTTAAATGTCATATTGTATTTATGTTTTAAGAGATATACCAACCTACCTATAATCACCATAACTGACATGTATAATAAATAAGCCGCTTGCTTTCTAATCAAAATAAGGTTGTGATAAGGAGATGACCAAAGGATTATAGAATATAGCTTTTAACCTTTTCATTATATCCTAGTTGGTGCTGCTCGTAAATTTATTACACGTGCTTTTGTTTTTAGTTTGATGCGAAAACAATTCTTCGGTATCTTAGTGTAGATAATATTTTATTAGGGGCAGCGTCGTAAAGCTGCGCCTTCTGCTTTTATCTTTTAAGGTGCCGTTAGTCCAGCGAACAGGGTTTTTGAAACTTTATTATGCGTATGTCTATAATAATATGGCTTTGAAAAAAATACATCGAAATCTTGAGGCTTTTCTGCAGTGAAATTGGCGATCCGAAACATGATTAATAAATTTTCGCTCGATAGAAAAAAATCGCCTACATACCTCTAATTACACTTTTTAAAATGGTTTTACATTTTATTTATTTTACCTACTTTCATATAACTTACATCATAATTTGAACATTTGTATTTCTAATAATAATTGGCGATTATTTTTCTTTTTTAATAAATTCAATGCCCGAGCGCCGCCCGCCGCTCGATCAGAGCTCGGCGAGCTGCCTTAGGGGTCGGACCTGTGTCGCGCGCGCCTTGAGTTACAGATCTATCAATTAACGCGCGTGCGGCGCCGTTAGTGTGCGAGTGACCTATCTGTATACGATGCGCGTCAATGTAAGCGTGAGAGTGACTGTGCGTACGGTTAGCATTAGCAAATATAAAAGAATTCATTCAATTTAAAGATTTCACTCATTTTTATATTTTATGTTATTATTATTGTTTAATTTATTAGGAGTGGGAAAAAGAACAAAATCGTTAAAGTAACTTCTAATTTCAATGAATAATATTAAATACCTAGTTACAGGTGTAAACTGACAATTACATACATATACTACTATAAATCCCTTAACGGGATAGCCAGAGCTTTGGAATGAGAAATTCCTCAGCCACTTTTGGAAGTTGATTTGGGAAAAGATTGTAATAATAAATGATTTGGTTGACGGTTCTCCAACCACATCGCCCAAAAATCACTTAAAAATTCCCTAAACCCTAAGTCAACTCTTACGATCACGGGTAGAAATGGGGTAGTGTTATTCTAAGCCGACACGACACGGCAAAAATTATGAAATTAACACTGTAATAATTTTGTATAAACTGACAGGGGTAGACAAATCTATCATATCATTACATTTTATATTGTAAACGGCTATGGTAGAAACAATTTTTGAATTTGATAACCTTGGGTAAGCGATATAGTTTTCGTCACCTTGACTGTTATAGCCACTCGCAAATATTTTAGAAAAAAATGTAAATAGTCATAAACAAATGTCCGAACCCATACCATAGAAAATATTTGTGAATGGCTAAAACTGTCGAGTTGACAAAAACTGCATTGCTTACCCTACTGTATGATTTTAAAACGCGCGCACTGCGTCGCGTCGGAGAGACGGCCGCCCGATCGGCGCGCAAGCGCTTCCCCGCGCCCGCGGGGGCAGCACCCCCTGAGGTGATGTTTTTCGCTGAACCAACGGCGCCTTAAGAGACCCTAGGGGAAGGGTTCTAGATTTACTTAGATGCCGGCAACTATTTGATAAATTACTGTGTTTTACATGCGTTCTTGTTCATCATATTTGTGTTATAAAATAAATAATCGGACGTGCCGAGTCAAAATATATTTTATTATGACGCAGAATTTGTAAAAGAAGATAATTATGATAATAGTTGTACCTGGCAGACCTCAGCTTTAACTACTGGTTGTTTGAGTTCAAATCTCATGTGCCATTAGTGTTGTATAAGGGAGGCTTTTTTAAAATTAAGCAAGTACGTATCAGAAAATAAGGGGTATTGCACAAGGATATAGTTCAATAATTTGTAAAGTTATTACTAAGCTGTACAAGTTAAATGTATAAGTGGCAAATAATCCTTGCCTTAAAAATATTAATTTACATGATAAATTCAGCTTATTTTTCATGAAAATATTCACGTTAAAAATAAACTATATAAAAATATAATAATATTTTAATCAAATATCACCGCTTACTACTGAATAATCCCATGAAATATAATTTTTATGACTATATCTCTATAAACATTATTTATTAATTCTTAACTTTATATAGTTATACTTCACAATGGTTGCAAGATAACATTATCACTTGGTTGTTCAAGAAAAAACTGCCTGGAAGTCAGCCTGCAGTGGCGCTTGGTCGACAGCGAGCTGGATTTTACTGAATATTAAATGGCGAATGAGATTTAGATGGCAAAGCGTGCGGTTTTGATAACTTAATCACTCATAAATTCTCAATACCTTTATTCGCCCCTTACGAACACCCACGGGCAGAAATAAGGTAGTGCTAACTAAGGCCGACGCTACACACCTGCGGGTATATGTATGTATTTATATAATAATAAAATATGTATTTCTTAGTTTTAATTAACCTAATATAAAGGAAATTATAAGAATAATAAACGTTAATTTTGCAAAGCCCATGTTCTTTCGAGTTGCAGGTACACAAGGACCAAAAGCTTCAAAGCTACTTTATATTGATTTCATAAATCGATCGAGTCATAAAGCGAAACCTTTTTTCCATTGTTGTTAATAATTCTACGCAGGTGTTTGCTAGAAACCCAGATTGAATATCACGCGAGAAAAAAAGAGGAAAAATGTGATTTAAGAGTTAACCGCTGTCAATAACCAGCAAAGTTATTCGTATGATATTATAAGACACTCAGACTTTTGTTTTTATTACTTGTTGAAATACTATATTGAACACTAATAAAATATTGCCTCATTTTGGTTTTAGTTGGATTTCCACCAAATATGCTGTGTAGTGTCGGCTTAGAATAACACTACCCCAGTTCTACCCGTGGGTGATCGTAAGAGGCGACTAAGGGTATAGGGGCTTTTTAAGTGATTTTTGGGCGATGTGGTTGGAGACCCGTCACCAAAAACATTTATTATTACTATCTCTTCCCCAATCAACTTCCAAAAGTGGCTGAGGAATTTCTCATTCCAAAGCTCTGGCTACCCCTTTAAGGGATTTATAGCCGTGAGTATATGTATGTATGTATGTATGTTCCACCAAATATTGGTAACATTTCAGATACCTCCGTTATATCTTATGACAGAAGTAAAAAATACGGGGGAATAAACAAACATAGTATTCACGTGATGCTCGCTCGCTCAGTATTTTAAAGTGATATCCAACCACAACGTATATTATATTCGATTCATAAAGTCATGTCCATGCTACACTAATGATTCTATAGCTTTTCTTTTGCAGAGTTTAATATTTAGATCAATATTAAATCGCTGCAAGTTTTTGTGACCTATATTGTAAAGCAAAAGAAAAACTATAAAAAAACAGTGAAGAGCCGTCCGCACTTATTTCAATCAGTATTCGGGCAATAAATATGATACAATATGCTCTTATATATTTATTTATAATGACCAAACTATTGTTTTTATTTCACGAGACGTGTCCATACTAGAGATGGGTCGAGGGCATAAAAACATATTGGGCAGATTGGGCGCATTGGGTTAAAATGGGCAAAAATGAATTTACGCCCGATAAATGCCCAATCGCTGGGCGGAAAAACTAAACTCTACTTTATAATTAAACTACAAATTGATCATTATTTTCATTGTGTTTAACATATACATATACATCAGCGTCATCAGAATAAAGGAATAAGAAGAAAAAAAGAAGTTATATTGTGCCAAATATAGGCATATAAGTACTTTTGATGCCTTCTTAGACGACATTTTAGTCCAATGGGTAGAACACCCGCCCGTAAACAGACAGTCGTGAGTTCAAATCCCGGGTCGGGCCTACACCAATTTACCCTTACAATGAAAAAACACATTCAATTATATCAAGCGATAGAGTAGCTATAAGATATTAACTTTAGTATAACAAATAATGTTATAAAGCAACTAAGCGAAAATAAACATAAAAAATATATTTTATATTTATTATTTATGATTATTGACATAATGTAGTAACGGTATATTCCGCTAAAAGATTTTTAAAATGTGAAAATACTCACGTTCACGCTACTTTTTATACTCAAAGGGGATGAAATAATACTTAGGTATTAGGGTTTTAAACTGAAAGACAGTTCGTGTTTAAATAGTAAAGATTAATCAGCATCAATGTATGGAAAAAAAAACACAGCGGACACGAATGATTTTGATGTCATAATATTGACAGAGGACATGAACTATTCGTGGCAAAAGGCGCATATTTCCGGGTTGTAATAATTTGGCGGTAGATGGCGCTAACACCAGTAAAGGTGTAAAGAAACAGGCAAAAACCAATTTTCGCGCCAGTGATCACTTGATACTATAGCTCAGTTGGCAGAGCGACGGGGGCATATATCCGCTGCTAGATTTTTGTTAAGTTGTGTCTTACCTTTTAAAAGGCAAATGAAAATATACACTAAGTTAAGTAAAATTATACAATACTAAAAAATAATTTCAATATTGCGAACATGATATCAATTCAATTTTAATTACCTTATTTATTTTTTTAGCTGGTACCACTTTTTGTTAGTCCGGGTTTTGGTAAACCTTTTTGCTGTGTCGGCTAAGTGCCGGTTTAAAATAGCGCTACCCCATTTCTTCCCATGGGTTATCGTAAGAGGCGACTAAGGGTATCGGGGCTTTTTAAGCGACCTTTGGGCGATGCAATTGTAGACCAATCACCAAAAATATTTATATAACCATCTTTCTCTACTTAACTTCCAAGTGGCTAAAGAATTTTAAGATTCAGAAGAGTAGGCTACCCCTTTTAGGGATTTGTAGCCGTAAGTAGATGGATGTAAAATGTAAAGTAAATTGCTCGCTCTGTATTATTTATTCAATGTCGCTCTTAGCTGTCGTTATGCGTGTGTCTTGTCTTGCCATGTCATTCGACTTCTTTGAATACTCAAATGCGCTCATATCTTTTCCGTATTTGCTATTATTTGATATTATTAACAGTTATATTTTTAAACTTGCTGTTCACCGTAAATGCGCTTTTTGCATTTGCAGAGTAGAACATAATAAAATTTATATATTATATTCTAACAAATAAAATGAGTTGACGTGGATGTTCATACTTTAATAGAAATTAAAAAAATGTGCCTGGTCATAAAGATTTATAACCTCTGACATGTCAAACAATGGCAGCTGTCAGAATTCTACGCAATTTAAAATCTAGGAACAAAATAGAGAGATTGAATCCGGCGGAATGTCAATGTCAATTTGGTCTCAACTCTATATATATATATAAAGTGTCCAATAGAAGCGCGCGAATTTGTACTTGATACGAGCCCAACGTAAATAGGGTTCAAATCATCATAATCTGGACTATGACCATCCAGAAAGTTCGTTTAAATTAAAAGTTTAAAACAGTATCACAATTTTTCCCCATTGTATTGTATAAAATAAATGAATTATCATTTATTACTAACATACGTTAAGTTTTACTAATATTATATGGGCCTTGTTGCCTGCAAATAAAGGATTTATTATTATTATTATAAAAAGTATGATTAGATTCTTGCACTTAAAAATGTTTTCGTTTCTGTCTGTAAAACTTCATAAAACGTGTTGGATTGCACCCATTGACTTTTATGCTAATAGTCCCTATCATGAACCCTATAAGTATTATTCATTCTTTAAATAAAATAGGTCTTTTTATGATGATTTTAAATAATAACATCAACCACAGTTTTACAATAATGATATTTAAAAATTAAAATTAAATAAGATTTCTGCCCACGTGATGGACATTTATTAGGGCATTTATGGACATTTATTGGGCATAAATCCAATCCGCCCAAAATGCCCGGGCAAAATCCCATCTCTAGTCCATACTCTTGCTATGATCAGAGAATACACCAGTAATAGCATACACATTTCGCAGACGCCGCGTGACTGAGAAGGATTCTATTTCGCTCGGAGCACACTCGATAATGGGTTTGAAGCAAAGCTGAAAGGTTCTCAGTTTCAATAGTAAAGAGGATGATGTCACTACCTTTGAGTGTAATCCTTAGACTGGGACGTTAAACCTGTCAAAGGATGTGTAATAGGAAGACTAAATTTAACTCATATTTAGTGGTAACTGAATCCTTTGAGCTAGAATGAGCTGATTGTTTATCGAAATACACACTAATATTACAAAGACAAAATAAACTCTGTCAATCTGTCTGTCTGTGATACTGCCACGTCAAAAACCATTGGGTAGAATACCTGCCTATCATGAAGACAGGCGTGAGTTCAAATCCCGGGTCGGGCGAAGATAACAAGGTGAAGACGTTTTATCGTGGTCTTTAACTGTGAGGCAAAACATAGTAAAGAAACCAGCATGGCTAAGATGTACTAAATCATGTGACAGTGTTTTTTAATAAAACGGCGATATACCTGCACCGAATAACTTGCGTACAATGACCAAGCAAAAGGGTACTCTGAATACCAGGTGACATTGTCACGTGATGATCAGAAGCATTCGTACCTCTGCCACCACTTGAGTCTTGCTTATCCCGATATGTGGCGTATGGCTATTAATGGCGTATATTATGTATGTATGTAAAACTATAATTTTAGTGTTAATTATTAACATTACTAAGGTCTGTTTTGAAAGACTCTGAGGCCAATCAAAACTCATAGGTTTACTCGTAGAACCCTCTGAACTGCGAAGACAGTTTATAATTTGTTTTTTATTTAGATCGGCTGCATGACGTTCATGGCGCTGGAAACCATGGCGCTGGTGTACTGCAACGTTCTGCGAGATCATGTCTATAAAGTAAGTATACGGTATTATGAAATGCAGAGTCTTTCTTGACTATACATTGTAAAGGATTGTATGTAAAATGTTAGTGTTTTAAATTTTATGTACACGTCTACAGAATGCGTTACCAAAATAGGGTTGCATTGCAAAATCAAACATACAAGAGCACTACACAAGCAAACTTATTTATAAGTATTAATATGAAATAAATGATTCGCTATTACTAAATAATATCTTTTATTTATTACTGCAGTTTGACGCCATATGCAAAGCTGAAATATCATTCTTGCTACCAAGAATAGTTCTTTAATGTTTTTTGACATGAATTCCTCATGTGGGGATTATTACTCATAAATAAAAGATGTTATTATAAGCTACAGTGTAGCTCAGTTGGCAGAGCGACGGGGGCGTATACCCGAAGGTCGCGGGTTCGAACCCCGCCAGTGTCGAAATTTTTCTTTCCTTTAATAACATCTTTTATTTATGAAGAATAGTTCTCAATGTAAGTGAAATTGGTGTTCTGAGTTTTTACATACATACATAAACCTACGGCTATAAATCCCTGAAAGGGGTATCCAGAGCTTTAGGAAAACAAATTCTTTATCCACTTTTTGAATTTGAATGGGGAAATTATTGTTAAATAAAGGTTGTTGGGTTTCCAGCCGCATCGCCCAAAAATCCCTTAAAAGCCCCAATACCGTTTAGTCGCCTCTTATGGTCACCCATCATATGGGGCGATGCTATTTTAAACCGATACTACACATTCTAGTTTTTGCTTGTCTAATATATTTACTATTCTTGCTATTTGTCCACCACTCATGATTCATTGCGTCTATAGTTCTTGCGATGTATGTTTTAACTTATATTTAATATATTTTTACAGTGTGTATGCCTACAGTGTGTTCTACGATTATACCACTTACTGCGCTCCAGGGTCTCATGGAAGCCTTTCCATTTCAGCGGCCATAGCACTGTGACTCTTGCCAAATAATAAAACATTTTCGATGTCTCACAAAAGCTGTGAGACAAAGATACTGCCCTGAAACCACTTGTTGCTTGCCAAACATTCAAAGTTTACTCTTTCAAAATAATGAATACAATCAACGGTTATTTAGGACAGGTAGATGTAAGTTTCATATTGTAAACGAAATTTATATTACATCTATTTAAGATAATTATATGTACATTTACTGAAGCATAATTTTGTATCGTATAATTTAAAACACTTTGTAGAGAAGAAAAACATTATAATGAAAAATTCGATTGTTTTTTAAAGAAAATGAATTAAATCACAAACCCAAGTCGAGGTTTGTGAAACGAGTAAATAACACCGCTTTATTAACCATTTCAAATTGAAGCGAAATTGGTTTCCATAAAACCGTATTCGTTTACAATAGCAATAAAGACGTAATCCTGAGACGGTTTTGAATAAATTAAATTTAATTGGGTGTGTATATTTTATGGAACAAGGTATTTTTATTAATTCAGTGTTTATATTGATTCTAGTATTCTAGGTAAATTAAAAGGTTCAATGGAAAATCTTAATATTGCGTCTCAGTTTAAATAGTGATAAATATAATATTATATCAGACAGTTATCTATATACATTTTTAACATTGTAACCCCTGTATAAAACTTTTAGTATTTTTTGAATAGTTGAAGATTAGACGTGTTTAAATAAATGAATATATTTTATTAATGTGAGTTTTATTTCATCTATCATGTCTTTTAAAAAGGGAAAGTTTAAACTTAGAGTAACCCATTACTTCGAGTAGAAACACAATCTGCTACAAACATATTCATTGCATTCCTGAAAAAGCATTTTGTTTTCTGATAATACGTGATGCTTACCTTTGCGTGCCGTCATACACATAATATGTTAAATGTTCTGTTGAAAAGCTAAACTGCCTTCAAATATCAGCAAAATAATTTGTGCTCTTCGTCAATACTTAAAAATCATACAGAAAATTTACATTCTCATTATATAACAATTTAAAATAACATGGTAAATCACTCAATATTGTGCGTACCAACTTTAACATCGTACGGAACCCTCTTCACGCGAGTTCAACTCGCACTTGTCCTCTTTTTTTCTTTATACCGACATATATTAATAAATGCACACATGCACTGCCTGTGTTAAGGTATCATGAACACATACAGAAACAGGCACGTTTTTTTACTGTTACACGAATGTAAATAGTTGTTGTTTTTATTTATATTTTTAATTTGATTGAAGTACTTATCGGTGGTACTTTCAGTTTTTCATTAATGTAAGGTGTTTTCATTTGAGAATGTTAGCAATGATGATTTGTCGCTTAGAAGTCATATTTTGTGATCAGGTTAGTAGTGCTTGCAGTTAGTATTACTTTGAAGTTGGAAGGATACAAATTCTTCTCACCTCATATATAATATTTACCAGATTTAAAAAACTGGCAAAATTAAGCATAGAAGCATAAAAAGAACAATAGCTTTAACAACAGTTAATAAACTGTAGTTGCTTTGGTCAACAATTAGCAGGCTTTCTCGACCAGTCATGAAAACAATGATCGAAGCTATTCGAATCTATATACCTTACTTACCTTTAATATTCCTTGAGAACCGATGATAACAGAAGTATCTACCTACATTTTGTACCTTGATTATGAGTTATATTTCTAAAGCTGAAGCTGGGTTTTCATCTAGTATGTTTATATTCACGCTTAACATGAGTGAATTACTTAATTGACACTTAATATTTTTATTGCCAATACATATATGTTGTTATCTAAATTAGTTATTACTCAAGTGTGCATAAATAAAATAAAAATATAAAAAGATATCAAATAGTAATTCGTGGATAGCTATTGTCATTTTTAAGAAACTGTGTGATATTACCATACTTTATTTTACAACCCTAAAAAGCTTTTCTTGCGTTGCTTACCTTTATTATTTTATCTGACTAGACGCAAAAACCTAAACACCAAGCAAATCAAAACTTAGAGTGAACGCAACCCTGAAAGAATAAAGTCGTTTTGCATTTTTGAAAGGGATTGAATTTTCTAAAAAAACGTGAGGTTAACCTTTATGTGACATCATACTAATACTTAATGTATAAACTTTAATTATTTATTTTTTTTCACTTGCAATCATCAATTTTAAATATACATTGTTTTGTTTCAAATTTAAATTGTTTAAACTTGAACAAACAAAATAACATTTTTAGTTTATTTCTGAGCGTGATACAACTTTTAACAGTTTGGTAGCAAAGAGAAGTTGAATGTAAAAGTTTCAAAAGGGTTTCTTAAGTGCTTTGTATTGGAAAGTTTTTTTGTTAGTTACAGCAGCTGTGAAACATTTACTGAATTTTAAACAAACTGACACACACTAAAAGTGAACAAACTTAATAAAATGTAACCAGGAACACGGAAAATGTGGATTTATTTATTTATATACCTCAATAATGAACAAATTTTATCAAGTCCAACAGAGGGTCAGGAAAATAAACAGTGTTGATTTTATGAATTTTTAGACGATTATTGGTCCAATATTAAGTTGTATTATATCTTGACTCTGACGTTTGGTCACTGTGACAGCAATCTAGATATCAGAAATATATCTTATTAAATCAGAATTATATATTATTATTTATTATATCTCTTCCAATAAGTATAATAAATAATAATACAAATAAACATTAACGTAGGATTAGTTGAATATTTTATATTATTTTATTTTCTTCTGAAAACTTACAGCCTAATATCTTAATAGCTAAAACAAAATATACAACTTAATGCCCATAACAAATTTTCACATATTACTATTTATATGGATAAATATATACAATAATAAAATCACAATAAACCATTTTGCGCACATTAAACGTAAAACAAATTTAACATCACCGTGGTAATAGTCGCTAACTCAATCAAATATACCAGAAACTAAATAAAAACTAAATAATTACTTCCCAACAGTTCTCTCTACGGACTACTCAGGGCTAACACGGCTCATAGAAAATAAGTGGAACCGACAACTTCTTATTACCATCGCCGCAACATTCAACTACTAGCGGTATTAATACATTTTAATTAATTTGGATAAAATATTTTTTTTAAATAATGCTTTTCTGTAAATATCATATAATTGTCAGAAATGTTAATAAATATAGTCACATTTTCAATATTTAAAGTTGTATACCCGCAAGGGTCAAATGTGTATGGATACAATTGTACAATAGAAGATCTATGTAAACTACACCCACATTTACGACTAAATAAATGGTTTTAATGGTTTTAAGAACGTTGTGATACAGAGAAAATAATGCATCAACTTTCACCCAATCTCTATTGTACTGTATACTTGCTTTAATCTCAGAACTCGTGAGCCGTGATAGCCCGGTGGGTAGAACACCGCTTATTGTGCAGGCGATGAGGGTTCAAATCCCGGGTCGAGGCTACAACAATGTGTCTATTCATAACATTGTTATGATTATAGTTTTGCTTCGAAGTTTTCCTATTTATGCACTAGTGAAGAGGTAACTGAAAATATAAATTAGAATAGGTATTTATTAACAGCGTAACTGTCTCACATTCCGTTTTAATGCCCATTATATTTACCTTAGAAAGCTGTTAATTACAATTAGTCCGAGGTTGGTATTGATTGAATGTCAATTCCATTTCACGATTTTGTTACGGAATACATATACTATGGATATATTGGAATCAGAAAATAATGTGCATTATTTTATTTTTTATATACACTATGTTAAAACTAAATTACCCTTATGCCACTTGTCTACCTTTTCAGATAGAATGCAAATGTTGGAAACGCCTGACTATCACATAATTTAATGTTTTTTGACATGAATTCCTCATGTGGGGATTATTACTCATAAATAAAAGATGTTATTAAACTCTATCTGAAAAGGTAGACAAGTGGCCGTCCGAATTAGTTAAAATTCGGAGGTAGGAAACGCAAACACTACTTGAACGTGTAAAAAAGAAACAAAGGATAGAGAAATTTCGCGCTGGATGCCAACTGACACTGTAGCTCAGTTGGCAGAGCGACGGGGGCGTATACCCGAAGGTCGCGGGTTCGAACCCCGCCAGTGTCGAAATTTTTCTTTCCTTTAATAACATCTTTTATTTATGATTATTCCAAACCCATCGAGACGTCCGTCGTCGTCATTTGTCATTTCAAGAGATTCGGATCAAAGGAACCAGTGATCTGAGAAATTCACAATTTGAGAATAATTCATTACATTTATATTTATGACACTTCATCACCTTACAAAAACAATTAATGAACTCTCATATTTTATTTCTTTGCAAATTACGACTATGTTAACTATGATAGCTGTGTAGTGTCAGCTTAGAATAGCACTTCCCCATTTTTTGTAATAGCAAGTATAGGATGCTGGTAAATATAATTAAACGTGTCATGATAGTTAGGGTCAATGGTCTCCCATGGGATCTAAAATATGAAGTGGGAAGAATAGAATTTTTATACTTTACTTTATTTACAACTCAATCAAGGTCGGTTTATGCTGCGGAATTATGTATCGCTAACTATTTGTTAGGGTTCTGTACCTAAACCGTTGCGCCGCTGTCCCTCCCAAAATGCATTAAATAATTAGTGATAGCTAGAAAGGTTTTTTTACAGATACTGTTTTTTTGTCGCGGCTATGACAACAAATACTAAAATCTGTACAAAATAATAAATATGTATACGGGTAAAATAATAAATATAAAATTCCAGGTAAAATCTAATACCTTCCCTTGGCGCTAGATGGCGTTGCGTTACTTCTACATCGCGGTATGAATTCTTTTAAACTTTTCTATATATAGGTGGAAGCTCACCGACTTTATTCACACCGACTGTAACATCATTTCATTGAATTTGTGAATTTTGGACGATCTATAGTTACGGCTAATAGCCGTCGGCTATAGGTTTAATTATATATTAAATGTTCAGTATAATATTTAATATAATTGAGGGAGTCGGAGACCTATGTCATTTGTCAACAAAGCGAAATTACGTCCCGGAACTTTAGACTTACTTTTACTCAAGACTGAAGCGTTCACGCGCCGTATATCCCCGAAGGGGTTGGCATTGGCAGAGGTTCTAAAGCGGCCAATACACAATGTTGGCGGACAATTGCCGATCGTGGCGTGCAATGGCGAAGTTGTCGGTTTTTCGGGCACACTTCAAAGGAATCGTGGCGTAGCGTGGCCGGTGGTGTTTCCACAATGGGCCATTGTTTAGTTCGTCACCGACCGCTCATAGATACTTATATTTTTTGGAATATTTTATTGCAAAATGTATTTATAATCACTATATGCCGTAAAAATAACATAAATAGCGCCATAAATAAAATAAATTACTAAAAATATAAATAAATAAAAGAAATATGCTACTATTTATTGTGCACGGCGTAAATCGAATATCTTTTTAACTGTTTTTTTATACACAAATAAGCAATTGTGTTTCTTAAACTTTCAATATAATTAAGGTTTTAAACCATTGTCTATAAATATATCATTATTATATTAGTATCTAAAAACATACATACATACATATACTCTCAAACCGCATCGCCCAAAATCCAATTAAAAAAGACCCTTACCCTTATCCGCCTCCTACGACACCCGAGGGTAGAAAGGGGTAGTGCCATTCAAAGCCGACACTAAACGGCAATTAATTATATTTTAAAAACAATTATATTAATAATTTAATCTTTCGTCTAAAGCCTAGTGAATTTCAACCTTCATGAAAACATTATTCTAGTAACATTTCAGTTGATAAAAGCGACATACTCGTATTAACATTCATTGATGACATTTTATTTTATACGTAAATTCAACATTTAACATTTTGAGTTAACATATAAAATAAAATGTCACCTTTAGTTGAAAGCTTACAGCAAAACAGTTTTCTAGCAAACAAAGGTCGATGTAAATTTGCAAAAGGGTTTTATTGCTTTGGTCCTTGTTTTGGCGACGTCTGTTTGATCATTTCAGCAGCGTTGAGGCATTTAGTTTGAAACACTATTTAATTTTTAATTACGACATAAAGGAATATAATCGTGTAGAGACTTCTTTTAGAAAACCGGAGACTAACAACGAAATCTTCATTTTCTCATCTGTTTCGATATTTTATTAAATTATGTTGTATATGATCTCATTGTACATACATATACTCACGACTATAAATCGCTAAAAAGCATACCTAGAGCCTCAAAATTAACAATTCTTTAGCCACTTTTAAAGTTGAGTGCGAAAAATATAGTAAAAATAAAATATTGTTGGTGATGATGATGAGTCACAAACCACATTCCCAACGCACTATTAAACAAATTTGTTTTATTTTTTTCTATTTATGGTAACCCCAGCTCGGTATGCCAATTTATCATATGTAAATGTTGACTCTCAGGTGCAGGTAGGATTTGTATTATTTGGTATCTTTCTTTGCATGCGCGTGTTTTGTTGTTTATAAAAAACATCCTAAATTTATATGAAATTTAGATAAAGAAAATATTATTTGAAAAGACCTTGTATCGAAGCTTTTTTTAAAAAAATTTAGTCTCTAATATGTATTTTATCGCAAGATTTAATAATTTATATAATTTTTAAACACTCGCGGTTTGTCGACTTTATTGACTATTGTGAAATTTTATTTATTTTTTGTTATAAAGATAAATTAAATAACGCTGCAATACGTTTCTATAATGTTACACGATTTGCATAGCAGACGATGCGTAAACATGGCGTATGAAAGTAATTTAAAAACGTTTAAACTTTGGTGACATTTCATATAATCTGTAAACGTTATAACTTTTGAATAGTATTGCCCATTTTTTCCAATTATTGTACAATATAATAAATAAAATAAAATTTAAATTTATAGAGTCACGATTAGAAGTTGAGTGCGGAAAATATAGTAAAAATTAAATATTGTTGGTGGTGGGTCTCTAGCTACATTGCCTAATCAACTATTAAATATAATTATTTAATCTCGTACTAAGAATTATATATTTTTATTATTATAAATTAGTAATACTATTTAGATAACTTGTTCGCGCCATCACCAGATCGTTCTTAGTGATTAGGATTTTTGGAAAGTGTTTTTGCTGACAACACTTTTTTCACAGATGACCATTTTGTTCTTTTTATTTTTTGTACTTTTTTTGACTCTTTGACTTTCTTTCTTGCTTTTTTGGATACACTCTTGGTCGCGTGGTTAATTACTAATTTAAATATTAATACTTTATGTAATTTGAATACTAAAATTGTGAAAGAGTTCGTGTATCTGGGAAGTTTGTTTACTAGCGATGGAAAGTGTGATGAAGACATTGAAAGAAGAGTAAAAAAGGGTAATGCGGTAAATGGAGCACTGGATAGTCTCATGTCTAGTCAATCGGTGTCCGAAAAGGCCCGAATGGCTGTGCGTGATGCTGTTCTTGTTCCTACGCTTATGTATGGCAGTGAATGCTGGGTGTGGCAGAAGAAGCAGGAAAACAGAGTGAATGCAGTAGAAATGAGGTCCCTCAGAAAAAATTGTAATGTGAGGTTATGTGATCGTGTGAGGAATGACGTAATTCGTGAAAGGTGAGGTGTAACAGATGATATTGTATGAAAGATAGAAAAAGAAATGTTGAGATAGTTTGGGCATAGGCTGAATTACAGTAAATTGGTAAAAGAGATCTATAGAGCCAATGTGGAAGGTAATGTTAGTAGAGGACGACCTCGGAGGACACATTGGGATCAAATAAAAAACATGCTTTAAAAGGCAGGTGTCCGAAGTACGAAGAATAAAAGAGCATGTATGAAAAGATTAATGGATGTGAATGAAGCAAGAGAGGTTTGCCAGGATCGAACAAAGTGGCGGTCGATAGTCTCTGCCTACCCAAATGAGTACTAACGGCGTGAGAATATGTATGTATGTATAAAATTGTGAAAGTTGATATACGAGTATTGCACCGATTTCGATGATGCGAATGCGAAAGTCTGTAACCCGTCGAACCCTGACCCTTCCCTCCACAGCCCTCGCCTTTTCTAAGCAGCAGGACCCTCCTTTTTTTTAATGTAATCTCTTCTCCGTAATTTGTCAAGGTGTGGGTCGAGCTCTACGAACCATTTGTGTCTCCGATTAAACTCTTACGAGCCCATCTAGATCGATTGATTTGGCACGAAGGAGGACGCGATTCATAATTGAACATAACTGTTTATAATTTGAAAGACTTTGAGACCAATGATTTGATGGCAATAAAGCTCAAAGGTTTAATACCATCTGGACAGCTAAAACAGTTTATAATTTGGAATGTAGCTTTCCTCGTGCCGTGGGTGCTCGGCTGCATGACGTTCATGGCGCTGGAAACCATGGCGCTGGTGTTCTGCAACGTACTGCGAAATCATGTCAATAAAGTTAGTGAATTTTATAAACGTGGGTTGTTAGACGTAAACAAACGTTACAGTAGTTAGGTCCCTTAACTTCACGTCACGTGCCATCAGAAGCACGGAATAATTCAAATTTTCTAATAACAAGGTAATTAAATCTGCATTTTTTTTAATAAAAAGGATTTGCATTGCAAAATAAAACTTTTAAACAGGCTACATGGAGACACACTAAACTCGAATACTAGTTTGCTTAAAATAGGTTGAAATATTTTGCTCTTAGTAAATTTTACTTGTTTATTTTAGCAAATTGACGCCATCTGCAGAGCTGAAATATCAGTTTTAATACCAAGAATAGTTCTAAACGTAAGTGATATTAGAATTTAATCAACTTTGCTTATGTACTTTGTAGAATTTTATTTTTTTCCTTAAATTGGTTCTCGATATCTGAAATTCACTCCAGGATCTTTGAGCTAGTCTACGGTTATTGTGATGTATGAACTATTATTTTGTTCCACAGTGTGTCTGCATACGGTGTGTTCTACGACTATACCACCTGCTCCGCGCCGGGGTCACGTGGAGAGGATTCGCCCCCATTGAACTGTGACCGCCGCGCGACATACACCTGCGACTACCAGCTGCTGACACTGACACTGATGATAAGTCTACATTGACTTAAACGGCAATTAAAGTAAAAAGTGACTTTTTAAAATTTACTCTTGGGATTTAACTAAATAATAAAACATTTTTTGACATCTATCCGGCGACGCAAATTATAGTTTGTTGCTTACCAAAAATTATTAATTTTTTCGTCTCCAATAATGAATACAATCAATGGTTATTTAAATCCGGTCGATAAAAGTTTCATATTATTAACGAGATTTATATAAAACGTATTTTTAGATTATTATATGTAAATTTTTCCCTTATTTAATATTCCCCAAAGACTTTAAATTTATATATACATAGACAGGACATATTAGACTTAGTTTGTACGCTAAGACATGTTACATATAGGTAACAAGTCGTTTAGTCTGTGGTAAGTCGTCTGCGAGGTAGTATGTCTTAGGCATTATCAATTGAATTTCCGAAAGAAAAACGAATATGCCGAAGTGCGCGTTACGTCATTGTAAATCTAAATATGGAGTGCAAGCAGAAGAAAAAATCAGTTTATTTTCGTAACTATTTATATTTTTAATCATTTATTTTAAGTGTTACATTGACTAGAATATATTGTAATTTCAAACAGCGGCATCTATTGTTAAGTAGTTTCACTAATTCATTGAAGTAAATTCAGAGGTGTCAAACCTTTGGCTACTGTGGTCAAGCGAGAGTCGAGCGAGTGAGGCCCAGCTAACGCTTTTTGGTACTCAAACAAAAATCCAGTGAGTGTGACATTTTTAAACTTGTTCAGTTTTCGCCAATATCTAACTTACAACTTTTGTCCCGTAAATGTAACAAAAGTCAGTTGTTACAAATTTCGTCATTTTTTTAAATAAACGATGTATTTATGTAGCGGTATTTACAGCGTGTCGTTTGGTTGAATGCGTTTATTAGAGCAACGGAATTTCGAATGGCTGATAAACAATACGATTGTTTTAAACTGAACGAACCGCGTAGTTTGTTGCGCGTGTCGCAATACTAAAAAAGCTAATTCTTGTAGGTTTCATAAAGGAATTTGTTTAATATGGTGGTATAGAAGCAATGCTAAACCTACCACCGTTACACTTATACATTCAACAAGAGGCAGCAATAACAGCCATACGACTTGAAACAAGCAAAATGCTACGCAAAGACTGTAGAATAAAGCACACAACAATCAAAACAGAAGCCTACCAATATCAACCTATGATAGAAGGACCATGCGACAAAATAAAGAAGAGATACATCTTTAACAAACAATACGTAGTTCTACTACATGAAGAACAAAAAGACTACTCCAAATCCAATGAATTACGGATATATACAGATGGATCGAAGACAAAAGATGGAACAGGCGCAGGAGCTTTCTCACATGACCTCAACATCAAAACATACAAAACACTAGGCCAATACAACACAGTATATCAAGCAGAATGCATCGGAATACTGCTAGCCGCCACAGCCATACTGGAAAGAAAGGTAAACACCACAAACATCAAGATACTCTCAGACAGCAAAGCGGTATTGCAAGCACTGAAGAGCAACACCATAAATAACGGACTAATCCTACAATGTCACCGAACATTAGAGAAGGTCACTGAAACAAACGAAGTCACACTACAGTGGATAAAAGGACACAGCAATTCGCTAGGAAACGATGCAGCTGATGAGCTAGCTCGTAGAGGATCCGACAACATAATAGAAGGACCAGAACCAATAGTACCAATTCCCTTCAACCAATACCGCACCTGGTTGAGGCAACGCACACAAGAACAACATAACTCTCTCTGGCGTGAAATAACTGAATGCCGCCAGTCTAAAGAAGCGATGCCGGACATAGATAAAAAACTAACAAGACGACTACTTCGACTAAACAGGAGAAGCCTAAGAACGATAACAGGAATCATTACTGGTCATTGCTCATTGAATAAGCACTTTCACAACATCGGTGTAACAGATAGTCCTCTGTGCAGAGCATGCATGGAAGCCGAGGAGACAGTAAATCACGTCATGTTTGAGTGCCAGGCTTTAAACAGCCCGTACTCAAAAGATAGGACAAAAACAGGTAGTACAAAAAACTCTCTAAAAGACCTAGGACAACTTGAAAGATTTTGGACAGAGTTAGGGTGGATTGAATAAGACGGCCAGGGCCCACGTAAAAAAGTTCCATTAGGGAGCTATGTGCGGAAACCAAAACACTAATCTATCTATCTATCTATGGTAGTATAGATGCATTTAATATACCTATTTGCATTTTGATGAACCAGCCAAATGTTTCCTACCACTGCTTAGCAGTGTAAGAATAGGGATGGGAATATTATTTTGTTGTATTTGTACTGTATTTTAAAATATGCATGTAGGTATAAGATTAAGATTAAGATTATTTATTCAGAAAAAAGACAAATGGATAAGACTTAAAATAAAATACGACATAAAAAGTTTACAAAAGAAAAATATGGTCGTTTACTCGTACACACGCTGATGCTGTACTAGGTCGAACCCGTATTACAGTCACCAGAGTCTTCCAATGTTTACAAGTAAAAGTGATATTAAAGTCTTAACAATGATAAAATGTAAACAAAACTAGTCAGTGCTTTAGATAAATTGGAAAACATATTATATTAAAATAATGCAAGATAAATATAATTAGTGCGGTTAATAACTGGTTTAGAAACAAACGTAATAAGAGAAATAAAAGATAATATAAATAAGAAATATATAATGTACATATATATATATATATATATGTACATTATATATTTATTTTTATTTTACTATTATATATATATATACATATATATATATAAGACATCGATGAATATACTAATATTAATAAATTTCTTCGCTTAATTCCGCTAAATAATACCTGCAGTCTTCATGCAACATGCACTGTGCACCGCCCGCCCTTCCACTTACAAGAAATCGAAAAGCAGACAATGCACCACACACACACCCGCAGTTGCACTCGGTGGTCAGCTGCCGAACTGTCTACTAACTGCTCGTCAATGACTCGTGTTGAGTCGAAACGCGTCGCATGTTTGTGGTTGCCTGTGGTTTTCGCTTGCGGGTGTGTGTGTGGTGCATTGTCTGCTTTTCGATTTCTTGTAAGTGGAAGGGCGGGCGGTGCACAGTGCATGTTGCATGAAGACTG